>OZ010611.1:38571729-38609229 GCA_963932145.1 Acanthosepion lycidas
TTTTCTAATTCTTTAATACCCACTAATCCCTTGCGTCTTAGTGGCTTTACTACCTTGCATGAGGTGAAATCGATTAAAAATTTTATCTGTTTCTATCCCCATGTCCACCCTCGATGTGTTAACGACCATCGCTGCATTTGTCTATCAACCTTTAGATAAGAATAGCGAAGCTCCTTTTATAGCTCGAGATATCTCAAAGGTTTTCGGTATGCCGTTTATAGCTCTAGATATCTCAAAGGTTTTCGGCATGCTGTTATTGCTGTAGATATCCCAAAGGTCTTCGGCATGCCGTTTATAGCTCTAGATATTCCGAAGGTCTTCGGCATGCCGTTTATAGCTCTAGATATTCCGAAGGTCTTCGGCATGCCGTTTATAGCTCTAGTTTATCTCAAAGGTGTTCAGCATGCTGTTTTTAGCTCCAGATATCACAAAGGTCTATATAGCTCCAGATATCTCAAAAGTCTATAATGCTCCAGATATCTCAAAGGTTTATATAGCTCTAAATATCTCAAAGGTCTTCGGCATGCTGTTTATAGCTCTAGGCATCTCAAATGTCTATGTAGCCCTAGATATTTCAAGTCTATATAGCCCTATATATCTCAAAGGCCTATATACCCCTAGATATCTCAAAGGTTTTCGGCATGTTGATCTTTTCCATAAGTTACGATATCACAGAACAAATATTTGGCTTAATCCAATCGTTTCTAAGATATCGTATAATAAAGGTTGCGTTGAATGGACCCGCTTCTAGATTATTTCATACTAATGCAGATTCCTCCCAAGGCTCTGTCATTGGACCTACGATGTTTCCAATCTTCATCACTAAGCTTCCCGAAATCTGTTCCCAAATATGTATTTATACAAATGACACAACTGTTGACTACTGCATTAGTTTAAAATCCGCCACAGTAAACCTGACAACCGCCCTCGCAAAACGACCTCCAATCAGTTTCCCGCTGGAAATGTTGGTACCCTGTATCGGGCGAGACATTGTTTCTCGCCAGAATCTTACATATTTATAAGTCTAGCATTCGTCTTCTTTTGAATATTGTTGCCGCACCTGACTTGGTGCTGCTGATATATATTTACAGATTCTTGATAAAATCCAAAGGAAACTATTTCATGTGTTATTGGCATTCACTTGGTATCTCGGCTTCAGTCACTTTCCTGCCGTCCTAATATAGCTTTCCTGTGACTTTTCTATGAATAATTTCATAGTAACGTGGCTTCCCTGTGCATTTGTATATAAATCCTTTCATGGTAATTGTTCTGATGAACTTTCCTCTATGGTACCTAGACTTTATGAATTTAAGTGCAGTACTAGATTGGCAGAAAGGTCTCATCATTTTATGCTAGAAATGGCTAGATGTAATTGTAAGTTCAATGCCGACAGTTTCTTCTCCCACCTTCTCTATAAATACTTTCATGGTAATTGTTCTGATGAACTTTTCTCTATGGTACCTAGAGTTTATGAATTTAAGCACAGTTCTAGATTGGCAGCAAGGTCTCATCATTTTATGGTTGAAATGGCTAGATATAACCGTAAGTTCTATGCTAACAGTTTCTTCTCTCACATTTCTCGCCTGTGGAATCCATACTTTTCAGCTAGCTTAAACATCTAAACGCAATGTCAATCGTTATCTACTCTCTTTTTAATTATTCTTTTATTGTCCTCCCGCCTTCATAATGTTTCTGCTTTCACGCTCAGTAACCCATTGCGTCTTAGTGGCTTTATTGCCTTGCATGCGGTAAACTCGATGATTAAAAAAAGAGCTGGACTAGATTAGTGACATGGTTTAATTAATTTACAGATGAATTGGCTATATGTAACCGTAAGTTCTATGGTAACAGTTTCTTCTCTCGAACTTCTCACTTGTGGAACTCTCCTCCTGTTCTATGCTTTTCAGGCAGCTTTGACCTTCAAAATTTTTGATGCAATGTCAATTATTATCTCCTGTTTTTTATTGTTGTTGCTATTTAATGTTTCTCTTTTTTCTTATTCTTTCACACTCAGTAAACTTTTCTGTCTTAGAGGTTTTACTGCCTTGTATGGGGTGAAATTGTTAAAAAATATTTTCGATTTAAAATTAATTTAAAGCAATTTTTTATGTATTTTATTTGAGAAGATTAAATAACAGAACATTCCATTCCTCTGGCATCACCGGAATGGTTAAGTACATAGCCTCGCTTTCTTTCTTTCTTTCTTCTTTTCTTTTCTTTTCTTTTTTCTTTTCTTTTTTCTTTTCTTTTTTCTTTTCTTTTCTTTTCTTTTCTTTTCTTTTTTCTTTTCTTTTCTTTTCTTTTCTTTTTTCCTTTCTTTCTTTTTTCTTTTCTTTTCTTTTCTTTGTTGCTTTCTTTTCTTTCTTTCATTCTTTCTTTTTTCCTTTCTTTTTCTTTTTTCCTTCCTTTCTTTCTTTCTTTTTTCTTTCTTTTTTCCTTTTTCTTTCTTTCTTTTTTCTTTCTTTCTTTTTTCTTTCTTTCTTTTTTCTTTCTTTCTTTTTTCTTTCTTTCTTTTTTCTTTCTTTCTTTCTTTCTTCTCCGTTATTTATCCCCATTGCCTCTCTCTCTCTCTCCTTTAATTTAGTTTCCATCGCCTTTCTCTGTTTTTTCTTTTTTTTTTATTTCTGTATTCATAATTCTTTTCTTTTCCTTTCTCTCTTTCTCACATGTTTTCGTTCTCTATCTTTAATACTTGCTTTCTTTCTCTTTCTCTCTCACTTTCTCTGTTTGTTCTCCGTTCTTTAATTCGTTTCTGTTGCCTCTCCCTTTTCTTCTTTTTTTCCTTTAATATCCGCTTTCTTTCTCTTTCTCTCTCACTCTCATAAACACACTCTCTTACCCTCTCTCTTTTCCAAACAACCATTTCCTTTCTTTCTTTCTTTCTTTCTTTATAAAACTCATCAGTTTCTCTCGTTCAACCGCCATTTCATTTTCTTCCTAACGCTTCACTTCGTTTCGATTTGTCCTCTCTCTCTCACTCCTTGTCTTACTCTCTCTTTCTCTTATTGTTCACGGTTTAAATTTTCTTCTCCGCACCCTGCATATTCATATATCTACAATTTCCCCACCCCTATCCCCCATCCGCTATATATTTTCCCGCCTCTTTTCCGTCCATTCTTTTTTCCTTCTTTTCCACTCTTAGTAATACACCCACGTTCAATGGCAGCCATTATCCGCCGATCGTTTTCCGGAAGACTTCTTCATTTCTTTCACTCGGCCTAACTATTTTTAGACATCAGACTGGAATAGTTACTGATGACTATGCAGAACTTATATCTACATTCTGCACTCGTAGACATTTTCTCAATATATCAGATGCCAGCTCCCCATGGTCAAAGTACGGCCAACAAGTGCGTTATATATATACTAGTGTACCGGTGCCGTCAAAGCTGACGGCGATTGTTAGAAAGTTTTAATAGATGCAATGAAAGAAAAGTCTTGAAACAATGTACTGAGATTCAATAAAACAGCGATAAAGAATTCGCAACTCAAATAGAGGCCAATGAACCATTTAATTAATTCGTTCCCTTTATATTTTTTAGACGTTCAACGATATCTATGATTCATTGATTACTCCTGGTATTATATAAATCGCTTTTTGCCCAATAACTTTCATGTTTAAAAAATGTATGCGTTTAGTATAACAGTGAAATAAATATATTTCTCGAGAGTAAATTATTAGCAACAGAATGACAAAAACTGCGACAACAAGGGTCTATTTCAAAACCTAGTTGAAGCAAGACGATCTTTGAATAGACAAAGTTATCTGAGTGCTTCACGTGAAGGGCATAAACACATAAGACTACAATTAAAGAAACGTAGAAGTAAATAGACTGATTAATTAAATGGCTCATTTTGCCCGGGAAATAATTTTGTATAAATGCGGATAAATGTTTTAATTGTATAAATTATTAAAACGACTAAGGGGAGTAATCAATCATAATCCCCCCCCTTTTCCACCACAGGATGACATGTATGTTGGTGCTATTAATGACGAAGAATTAAAATGGAAAATCAGTATGGTTTTTAAGAAGTTAAAAAATGCTGGATTAACAATTAAAAGACAAATGTGTGTACAACACTAAAATAATATCATTTTTTGAATATTTCATATTTAACGAAGGTATATCACCAGACAAATTAAGGTATATCACCAGTTAAATAACAAAATATTAAAAGTTGAAATGACTAAGAACCAAAAAGAATTGGAATCTTTCTTAGAACTTATAAATTTCTTCAGCTTGTTTCACGACACCAGACATGTCTCACTAATATTTTCAGTTGCGCTTATCCACAGACAGAGACGCAACTTAGAAATGAAATGTAGTTTATCCGCCAGTGGGTAAATACTACACTCTGATCCGAACCGAAAAGCCGGAAGAGATGGCGACCGCGATAAAAGCGTCATATTTTTAGACGCATATTATCGAACGACGGAAACCGAGTAAAGCCATCGCCAAAAACCGAGTTATCATCAATAAAATAAGATCTTCTACTGAATTATCTTAAAATTATTATTAAGAGGAATTTTTCGTTAGACGGGAATTTGGTTAGTGTATATATATATATATATATATATATATATATATATATATATATATATAGACAAGACTATAAGAAAGCTTAGATGTAAAATTAGTAATAAAAGCTTCCTCAATTTTTTGTTCAGAATGTAAATTGGCGCTTTTAATTTTAAAGGAAATAAAAAGGGGGGCTGGCTATCTAACCGTTTTTTTTACCACCAATAAACTTTGTCCATTGTTTTTTTTTTTATTATATAATTTACTCGATTTAGCTCTGTTGAGCGAGGTACGAAACAGTTTAGCTAGCCCGTTTTTCATTTTTAACTTTTATTATCAGGAGTGGTAATAAACTAATTTTTGTCTATTCATGGCAGTGATAAAATTTTGTACCACCAAACATATCTTTAAATAAATAAGTCAAGGTACCCCACCTGATTTATTCGGTAGATTGAATTCCTTGTTAAAAACTAAGAGTAAAATTAGAACTGCCGCTGTTAACAAATCTTTTCTTCATTTGTGCTTGACTAATAAAGTCTGTTCCCCTTTTATTTCCTTTAGAATGAAAAGGGCCAATTTACATCCTGGACAGAAAATTGAAGTTTTTATTACTAGTTTTATCTATATATATATATATATATATAGAGAGAGAGAGAGAGAGAGACTTATGTTTGGTTATTTGGTCTGATTGAGTGGCTTTCTCACCCCAGTTTCTCAAATTTCGCAATATTTTTAAAACGAAGAACATATTCGATAACTGTTTCATTCATTTTCTGAGAAATATTCATAAGCTTAGCTCACTCAGTATTCACTGGATGTTCTTTGATGCCTTATTTTTCACTATAAGTTGACTTATAAAGGTCATATCCTCCAACTGTCTTGAGTATGCAATTGCTGATAAGTTTATAATGGCCTCACAAAAAACAGCAACCAAGGAGAGATCGGTTATTTGTTTTTGTTTTTTTTTTAGTTTTTGTTTTTTGTTTTTTTATTGCTCCAACTGATTTTAAATTCTGCAGCTTTTTCGTTCTAGTGCTATCACTAGCAAGTGATAATTCTTCGTTCGATTCTTTAGATATCGGGGACGCCATTGTAGTGTAGTGTTACTGACTCACGGGAAGTAGTATGTACTCAACTGCCTCATGGGTAATAGCAGAAACTATAGTCTTTGTGATTTAATATGTAAATGAGTCACGTCAACCCCAGATTTCTTGTCTTCATTCCCGCAAAGTAAGTTTTTAAGCAGTGTGGACCTGTGTAAGAGTTTGTGGCCCCAGGAATATATGATACCACCGATTATATTATATGGCCCCACCTAATTTATGATACGGAGCCCCCTACACACACAAAAAAAAAAGTCCTTCGTAATTTTTAATCTATTCTTGTGCGTACAAGCAGATCTAACGACGGTTTCTCCTGCCGAGAGGGACGCAGAATCAAATCCTACCAGAAAGTTCATCTTTTTTTTTTTAATAATACTACTGAAATATTCAGATCGGGAGACGAAAATAAATAAATATACTGTTTAATAAATAAACGGAGTGTCTTCTCAAATATAAGTATCCACTAAAAATAACGTTTAATAATATATATATATATATATATATAATATATATATAATATATATATATATATATATATATATATATATATATATATATATATATATATATATAAGGATCAAACACTAATATTCCATGGTTATAATTTATTACATTGGAATTGTAATCACGATCCAATTCATCAGACCTACAAATTTGTAGAAATTTGAGGGTCTGATGAATTGTATCGTGATTTCAATGTAATAAATTATAACCATGGAATATTACTGGTTGAGACTTTTATATTTTCTTGCTCTGTGATGGACATTGAGCTCTACCTGGATTGTATCCTCTTGGAAATATATATATATATATATATATATATATATATATATATATATACACCACTAATATATATATATATATATATATATATATACACCACTAATATATATATATACACCACTAATATATATATATATACCACTAATATATATATATATATATATATATATATATATATATACCACTAATATATATATATATATATATACCACTAATATATATATATATATATATATATATATACCACTAATATATATATATATATATATATATATATATATATATATATATATATATATACCACTAATATATATATATATATATACCACTAATATATATATATATATATATATACCACTAATATATATATATATATATATATATATACCACTAATATATATATATATATATACCACTAATATATATATATATATATATACCACTAATATATATATATATATACCACTAATATATATATATATATATACCACTAATATATATATATATATATATATATACCACTAATATATATATATATATATATATACCACTAATATATATATATATATATATATACCACTAATATATATATATATATATATACCACTAATATATATATATATATATACCACTAATATATATATATATATATATATACCACTAATATATATATATATATATATATACACCACTAATATATATATATATATATATATATACACCACTAATATATATATATATATATATATATATACACCACTAATATATATATATATATATATATATATATCACTAATATATAGATATATATATATATATATATATCACTAATATATAGATATATATATATATATATCACTAATATATATATATATATATATATATATATCACTAATATATATATATATATATATATATATATATATATCACTAATATATATATATATATATATATATATATCACTAATATATATATATATATATATATATATATCACTAATATATATATATATATATATATATATATCACTAATATATATATATATATATATATATATATATATATTACCAGGCCATGTGCAATAGGTAGTCCTGTAACCCCCCCCCCAGAATTTATTATACGGCCACCCTCTCTACTTCATCACAATTTCCATAAGGTAGTATTCATATAAAATGCAAATTTTATTGTAACTTAATTATATACAATAATAGATCATATGTAATATAAATGAAAAAACAACTAGAAAAATTGAAAATAAATATACTGTATCTAAATACAAATTAGAGACATGTCATAATAGATCATTTTGTCTTAAGTCGACAATGTTTTGAGGCAATTTTTCAGATTTTTCTTTTTAAAATGTTGAATTTTAAGAAATTCTACATTATGGATAAAAACCTGATTAAATTTATAGTCTTTTTACGAGACTTTGCATGAACAAAGAAAGAAAAAAAATCACGGAATTGGTGGGGGGTGGGAACCAGAATGACGTCAAAATCCGCGAAAATTTGTCATCCTTTGTTGTCAGTACTATTTAGTCTAATTTGTAACGCAATATAAATATAGGTAAAAAAAAAAAGCAAATGTTGATAAGATAGCGACGGTCACGAAGCACTGCCCGGGATCCCACAGTCAGGCCTGCGCCTCCAAGTTGAAGCAGCCGGGGATAGTACGCACCGGTTCCTTTTTTAAGTATCTAATTTTACGAGAGTCAGCAGTGTAAATAAAAGACAGAGGTTGAGAGAGAAACGAAGAAGAAAAAGTTAAAGATGTTATCTAGGTATAGGAAAAATCAAAACCGAAAAGGTAGAAAAATTTAACTATTTATATAGTGTAGTGAAGGACGACTGCAAATGTAACTCCGAAAGCCGAAATGCTATTGCAGCGTCTCTCAAAAGGTGCACCCGAGTGCACTAATGCTGCTCGAAAGGTATCCAGGTGCGCCTCAAGTTAACTGAAGAGTAATTTATTAATTATATTTATATTTTTTAAAAAAACTTTATTTTTAAAAAAAGCTTGATACACCAAGTGGCTGCTGTGTCAAAGATAATTCAATGTGATTTGATATTTTAATTTAGACCCTTAATCCATTAATCTTTATGAATTGAATAATCATTTCCACTCTGCCTTCCTCAGGGGAGTTAAATTAATCATTATCGGTCTCTCTAAAAAAAAAAAGAGGTTTGAATCAACGCTCAACAAAGAAAATGGCGAGAAAGGTGTTTAAATATAAAAATATTTTTACAACTAAATATTTCTTAACGTGTATCAGTATTAAAGTTCCTTAAGTCCTTGTTTGTAGCTGATTGTTAAAAAGAAAGGAAATGTAATTGTAGGTGTGAGAAAACGAGGCAACGTAGAAAGTAAGGAAGAAAGTGTAAGTGTCACGTAGCTTGGTGAGGAAGAGTGTAAAAAACATGAAACTATAAAATACATTTTTATAGTAAAATTACCAAAAATGCATTTCATAGTAAAAAAATTAACAGCAGTACAGTCGTCCCTCGCCACTTCACGCTTCGACTTTCACGGTTTCACTGTATCGCGGTTTTTTCAGATCTTTTCATTAAAATATCATTTCGCGGTCCCTTTGTGCTTCGGGGTTGACTACGTTCTACTAGAGGGTTGGAAAAAGTTTTTCCCATATCTCAGGAGCAGACACACGGCCGATCCTTCAGTTAATCGAGACAGTGAAAATAATACAGTGTGTGCTATGTTGTCTGAATCAATTATACGCCATTGTATTAAAATTACTGTAGGCCTATGTACTCGAGCAACCCCGCAAATCCTTCAGCGCCAGATGCAGCCGCTCGACCACTACTTGTTTGTGCACAAGAACTTTTTTCAGGCTTGTATTATTCAAAAGTCGGGTGTGGTGAAACCAAGGCAATCAGAAAATGCTGGTCACTGATTGGCTATTGTTGTCGGATAATTGATTTCAAGGATGCGCTGAAAAGAAAGCATTCAATTATGGTTACTAGTTCTTCCAAGGTCTTGTATAGGAATAAAGTGTCGCTGCCGACACATGAGTTTGAACATAGATCGCCAGAGAGTAAACACAGGCGATCCCATTATTGAATTAAGTGGACCATAGAGAAAACGCATATATAGGAAGTCGCATGACGTCTAGATCGATCTGCATTTTCTCGGCGATCCTCTATTCTATTCGGATCGTTATTTCTACTCTATTCTCTATTACTATAAGGACCGCTATTCTCAACTCTATTCACTATAATATTTCTCTATACTGATCACTATACGGATTACTATTTGGATCACTAGCCGGTGGTTCCTATTCAAGCGAGTATTATCGAGCAAGTGTTATTAGTTCGAGTGATATTCGAAGGCATCTGACACCAGTATTGTTTCAATGGCGTTACTATAGTTGTATCTGCTATTACAAAGGCAACAAACATTACGAAAGTGACAACGAATGTTCGTTGACATCAAAAAACAAGGCATAAACAATGCTTATGCAAATGATTTAGAGGAGCAGTAGCCTTTGTTGTGCAGTACATCTCTTCATCATCAAAGATGTATTATTTTCCTGGCTTCACACTAACCTAAGAAAATAATGCAACTTTTTCGATGATAAAGTGATGTACACAGAACGTTATGTGTTATTTTACTGTTCAATAATAATAATAATTGCAACGTCTAATATGTCATATTTCCTCTCATATTGTCTACTGGGTAATATAATAAATATATATGAAATCATACGTGAGTATATGGATGTTATTTCATGTCTAGCAAGCTCTTATAATGTCAAAAAACACTATTTAGAAGGTAAACAGGTTTTCTATGCTCTAACTACGAAAATATTCGATTTATAAATAAAGAATTCTACTTCGCGAAAATTCATTTATCGCGGTAACGTCTGCGAGTGATTAATCGCGATAAATGAGGGACGACTGTATATTTAATCTGTAATTGAAGGCATACAATTGTGTTCAAAATATATTGACGACATAAAATTGTACTAAAAAATATTTAGATTTCGGCATTAAATAACCCATAGAAGTGTTAATATGCCGCGAAACAAAATCTAACAAACAAAATAAAACAACCCTTTGCATCTTAGTGGCTTTGTTGTCTTTCTTGGGATGAAATGATTAAAACAAAAAAGTCAAGTGAAGCAAAAGAAAATAGGCGAGTAAACAACTTCATGTGGCTAGATGGCGAAACAGGGATGAAGAACCAGAACGATAGGAAGTTGTAGAGAGCCACGCTCGTCCACGTACTGAGGGGATATGTGACGTAAAGGAATAAATCTTTTAAGTGCCTACCGTAGCGTGGTGATCAGGTCGTTCAGTTCGCAGGCCAGTTTGAGTCTTGATTTATGCCGCATTACTGTTACTTTGGGCCAATAAAAGTCAAGCAAATAAGAAACTTACCGTAGCGTTACGACCAGGGGGTGACGGACTCGCCTTGTAAACCAGTTTGTCACGCGTCTCTTCCTTCCTGCTTCCCAACTTTTCATGATTTCATTCCTTTCGTGCTCCAGTTGTTCCCTCTTTCATTTTTTTTTCTTTCCCAATTCTCTTTCATTCCTTCTTTGCATTCTTGCTTCATTTTTATTCCATCATTCATTTTTTTCTTTCTTCTTTTCCTTCTTATCTCGTTTTTCTTCCAGCTTTCATTCTTTACTTCCTTTCTTCCTCCTCTTCTATATTTCATTTTTTTCTGTTCATCTTCACCCCTAAATTCCTTTATTTTCTTCTTCCTTTCATCATTATTCTCTTTTATTTCACGTTTCATTCTTCACTTCCTTTTCCTTCCTTCCTTCCTTCCTTCTTTCCTCCCTTCTTTCTTTCCTCCCTTCTTTCCACCCTTCCTTCTTTCCTCCCTTCCTTCCTTCTTTTCTCCCTTCTTTCTTTCCTCCCTTCTTTCTTTCCTTCCTTCCTCCCTTGCTTGTTTCCTTCCTTCTTTCCTCCCTTCCTTCCTGTTCTATTTGTCTTCGATATTTAATACTTTTCTTCCCACTTTCTCTTCTTCTTTTTCTGTCTTTTTTCTTTCCTAACTCTCGTTTTTTCATTCCTTCTTTTCATTCTTGTTTTATTTTAATTCCATATTTCATTCTTTTCTGTGTTTCTTCTTCCATTCATTCATTTCGTTCTTGTCTCATTTTTCTTCCATCTTTCATTCCTTCCTTTCTTCTTTCCTTCCTTCCTTTAGTTTTCTTATATATTTCGTTCTTTTTTTTTTGTTTATCTCCATTCCTTCATTTTCTTCTTCCTTCATCATTATTGCATCTTTTATTTCACATTTAATTCTTCTTTTCCTTTTCCTTTTTTATTGTTCTATTTGTCTTCTATATTTCTTTTCTAGTGTCTCTTTGTCTTTTTCTGTCTTTCTTTCTTTTCGTTCTTAATTTAATTCGTTTTTTTTTCTTTTCATTTTTTCCATCTTGTATCTTTTCAATTCTTTCTTTCTTTCATGATGATTTCCATTTTACCTCTTTTCATCACTTTCCTCCTTTCTTCCTTCTTTTCTTTCTTTACTTCCTTCCTTCCTTCCTTCCTTCTTTCCTCATCTTTCCTCTTGTCTCTTTTCTTTTCTCTTACTTTGTTTATTCCTTGCTTTCGTTCTTCATTTTTCCTTCCATATTTCATTCTTTTCTTACTGTCTCTTTTCTTTCCTCTCTCTCCTTCCTTTTTTTTATTCCTCTTCATGATTTTCTTTTCTTTCTTCATTCCCTCTCCCCTTCTGTGTTTTTCCTTCTTGCCGAATTTTAGGTCTGACTGACGACCTCGACAGTGGAAGCTCTCCGCGTGTTGCCAGAGACACTTTGTCCCGCCCATCGTCCTTAAAAACCTCTACAAATCCTTGGTACACAACAGCCGTCAAGTCACCCACATTTGTTATTATTTCAAGACGAGTATGTTTGCCTTTATATTTATCTTGTTAATGGTTCAGAGTTGAGATGTCTGTTGGTGGCCATCATTACATCTGCTTCTTCTGCCTTTCCTTCCTCTATTTTCCTCTCAAACTCAATCTCTTATACATACATACATATATATATATATATAGAGAGAGAGAGGCATACTGGTATATATATATATATATATATATATATATATATATATATATATATATATAAGTATGCTCCTATCTAACTCGTATATCTATTTCATCCCTAAGTATATCTATCTTTCTATCTACCTGTCTTCTTCATCTCCCTATTCCATCTCCTCCAAGTCTATCTATCAATCTATCTTCTTGATCTAGCTTTCCTCTTGATCTATCTTCTATCTTCGTCTATCTATTTATCTGTCTGTGTCGTCTTGATCTATCTATCTATCTGTCTGTGTCGTCTTGATTTATCTGTCTGTCGTCTTGATCTACCTATCTGTCTGTCTGTCTGTGTCGTCTTGATCTGTCTGTCGTCTTTATCTATCTATCTATCTGTGTCGTCTTGATTTATCTGTCTGTCGTCTTGATCTATCTGTCTGTCTGTCTGTGTCTTCTTGATCTATCTGTCTGTGCCATCTTGATCTGTCTGTCGTCTTGATCTATCTATTTGCGTCTTCTTGATCTATCTGTCTGTCGTCTTGATCTATCGATCTATATGTCTGTGTTTCTATCTAAGTCTCCTATTTATCTATCTATTATAAAGAAACAATTTATACAAAGAATTAAATAGCAATGTCAATGTGATCAATGGCGAAATCACTTCGCTAACAAAACTTAATGAGACATTGACTTACTATCACTTCCTTAACTTATTCATTAACTTAATATCAAGGAATTGATAAGTTAATGTCTCATCTGCCGCCTCTTTCAACTTTCTCTCTCTCCAGCAGTGCTTTCTATCATTTATCCGCACCTAGCCACTGAGAAGTTAATATGCACCCTTCTCTTTTCCTAGATTTGTTTGTTAAGGAAGATATTAGAACCCACTCATTTATATCTATATGGGGGAAACGCATAAGTTGAAAGTAGCGTGACGTCTAAACGATCGCCATATCTATTCTATCGTCTATTACTATTCGGATCACTATACACTATACTTTTCACTATACGGATTACTATTCGGTGGTTACTATTCCAGCAAGTACTATTAGTGTGAGTGCTATTCGAAGGCGTCTCATGTTAGACATTTTGACGGTCGTCTTCGAGTATAGAATCTAGAAACAAATCACAAATGAAATGGAAAATATATATTCCGGGTTAAAATCAAAAGATATATATATGTGTGTGTGTGTGTGTGTGTCTATATCTCTTCGGCGATCACGTATCTTTCGATACATTACTTACGAGTAGGTTGCCAATTCTTTCGGTAGACCAGTTGCCATCCAAGGCTATAGAACCTGATCTGTCCTACTATTTATCCATAGCTGTGGGCAGAAGAAGAGGATTCGTTGACATTACAAAAGTGGCAATGAGTGTTCGTTGACATCACAAAAGAATTTAAGCGCAGAACTAGATTGGCGGCAAGGTCTCATCATTTTACAGATGAAATGGCTAGACGTAATCGTAACTTCTTTACTAATAGTCTCTTTTCTCGCAGTTCTCTCTTATGGAACTCTCACCAGGCTTCTTATTTTCCAGCCAACTTTGATCTTCACAAACTCAAATATCAATCGTTAAATGTGTCCTCGATTTCTCCTCTTTTATTGTTTTCGCTCTTTAATAATGTTTTTCTCTTATTCTTTCACAGTCAGTAACCCTAGGTGTCTTAGTGGCTTTATTGCCTTGCATGGGGTGAAATTATATTGGAGAACTGATGTTATGTAACAGTTCAGTAGTCTTTTCCTTGTTTCGACATAAGCCAGTTATGGCGATAGTCTAGTAAGAAGCGAGAGATAATCGATGCTGCATTGTTGGCAACCGTTTTAGTTTGATTTGGTTTGTTTTATGGCATATCAACCTGTGTTATTTAATGCCGACAAGATTTTTATTGCTGGTAATATTTTTATTGCTGCTAATATGTTAGAGGACAGATCTTACGTAACAGTTCAGTAGTCTTTTCTTTGTTTCTACAGTAGTCAGTTATCGGGATAGTGTAGTAAGAAGCGAGAGAAAATAGATGCTACATTGTTAGCTACCGTCTATCTCGTAAGATAATGACCACACCCTGGTTGGTTACTGTTAGAACCGCCGTGAGTGACTTCTAGAATGACTCAGCGGTCGGATTCTTGTACAACAACTGAGTAAACGATTTTGAACTGTCAAAGCTTAAAGATATGAAGGCAATAATTTTTTTTCCTCTTTATTTTTTATTTTTGCAGAAGGCTGAAGAATTGATTGCTTCAAACACACACACACACACACACACACACACATATATATATAAATGAATTTTAACATTCTGAATAAAATTGGTAATGTTAAATTATTTTCTCAAATTCGATATTATAAATCGATATTTACAAAACCACACAGCTTTTGGAAACCCCGCCTCACCTACTGTGTTCTTTTCGCCGCCCCCACCAAAAAAAACATGCGAATATTTGCACCCAATCGTCATTCACACAAGTGCCTCCCTAGCTCAAGCATCGTGTTTCTGACTCAGGAATTTCTGCTGCTTTGATTCTTGGGCAACAACCTCATTTAGTAAAACTCTACCTTGAGTTGCTCTTGGCCCTGTTTTGGAGGAAATATAGTAAGAATAAATACCTAATTAAGTGGTTAGAGAAAATAGAAGAAAATCTTCTTTTTTTTTTTTTTTTTTGGTATGGAGTATTTGGACGTGTTTATGTGGAACTGACAAAAATTCTCAACAAGCGAAATTGATAAAGTTCTCTATAAACAATAAAAGAACGAAAAAGAATCGGTCAAAATCGTCGTCATCATCGGCAATCGCTCGAATCCGATCACCCTCTCTCCTTATTTACTTTTCTCCCCCCACCCACTTCCGGTGGCGGAGATGGCCATCAATCAAAGAGAGTTTGACGAGGCCATTCGCGTGAATATGATTTTGGTGGACAAAGAAGCAGGCTCATTTAAATATTTGCCATGGAAATATTTCTAGATGAGGTAGTTGGTAGTCAACGCCCGCCCGAATCCGAACATCGGGATCGTCTCTCCGTATATCCCTTTCTCCCTTCTAGTGGCGGTGGCGGAGATGTTTGTGAAGTCCCAGCCTGCTCCTGAAGAGTGGTCAAAGGGAGGACACTCGCGCGAACTTGATTTTGGTGGACAAAATCTGCGCGACGGTTAAGCCCACACACTTGGCCAGAATCGTCTCCCTCGCGGCTCAAAGGGGATTGAGACAGGCGAGAGATCTGACAAACCTGATTGAATCGAGCTGTCGGATGCTTGGTCTGTCATGGTCCGACTTGGTTACGTCAGCTCGACTGGCGCTGCCCCTCTTCTGCCGGTTTCGCCATTGCGATCGTGCCTTTGGGTCTTCGGTGGTTGCTAGCATTCAGTTTGGTCTCTCCTCCTCGACCTTACCGCCATGGGTACCCCTACAGGAGTTGTAACTCCAGACGTCTTTCCCTTTGACTACACTGGGTCAAAATAATTCTGAGCAATAATATATGTAGGTCAAAACTAGGCAAAATAAAATTGATAAGGCAAAAATGTCACAAAGTCAGAACTGTGTTCACACGCAAAAGGGATACAGTCAAGTGGCTATAACGTTCCTACTTCAAGGGGAAAAAAATTTAAAAATATAAGATGGGACCGGGAACTATCCATTTTTATTGGTTAGGAAGAAATCCCAGCATGCATTTGTTGGATTTGTTTATAAATTTGAGGAGAGAACGTTCTTGGCAGACATTCCTAACAGAGATTGGTACGATCATTTCTTTTATTAAAAACGTTCACCTAAAACACGGCTTAAGAGCCTCTCAAGGTAGACGGTTACGAAATGAGGTATTAGGACGTTCTTGACAGACATTCCTAATAGATTGGTACCATTTCTTTTACTAAAACGTTTACGTAAAACACGACTTAAGAGCCTCTCAAGGTAGACGATTACGAAATGAGGTATTAGGTCGTTCTTGGCAGACACTGATACCATCATTTCTTTTACTAAAAACGTTCACTTAAAATACGGCTTAAGTGCCTCTCAAGGTAGACGGTTACGAAATGAGGTTTTAGTATGACTCTAGGAGGAGGAAATAAATATGTGTTATGAGGATATGTAGGATAGATAGTGGTTGACCGTAAACGTGAAGATTTTTGTTTTAATTCTGTTGACTTCTAAATAGGTAGTTTCTGTTGACCTTGTGCGATAATAATTAACTACCCTGACCTTCTCATTTCACCACTAATCTCTATATAAAAACTGTCTAATGACTAACAGTTTAATTTAGCAGAATAAAGCTTCTAAAATTCATATGCAGCTTTGTCTACTGATTACACCTTGAAAATCAACATTAACAGTTATGGGTTTTATTTCTGCGCGAACGCCGACCGCTGGCGCTGGTAGCAAATCCATAAACAGACTCACAAGCAAGCAACTGAACGCCTGCTTCCCTGCAATATTTCCATGGGGTATCATCCATCCAATTAATTCTCGCTATTTTGTGTCGAGTTTCTCTATTTATCGTCGTTTCCATTTTTTTTTTTCTTTTCTTTTCTTTCTTAAATTTTTCTTTTCTTTTCTACTTTCGTTCCCTTACTTGCCCTAAAGTAGCACCTTCTTTTCCTTCCTTGCTTCCTCTACTTCTTTTCTTTGTTCAATTGCCCGCCAGACCGGAAGTGACGTTCATTCTCAACAACCGTCCGAGCGAGCGTCTGTCTATCCGGCCTCCTGTCGATCTCATTCGACGGAATTAATGATAGTCTGTATATTCTAACTGCACCAACGTTTTCCGCACTTTTAATCCGACAAGAAAAAAGAAAAAAAAAAAAAATTTAAAAAAATAGAAAGAACAAAAGCTAAAAGTAGAATGTTAAGTACTAAGAATAAGGCTTGACTGGAGAAAGAACAAAAAAAAAGTACAATTTAAAAAAAAAAAAAAAATAGAAAGAAAAGATGGTAAAAAAATACTCCGATGATAATTGATCGTATATAAATAATCGACTTATGGCAAATTGGCAATCAGTGAAACCTTTTTCTTAGCTACGCTAAACTGTTTTTCTTACGATTTTTTTAAAAAAAGAAATTGAATTTCTGTAATTTTATGAATATTATATTATACAAAATGCGGTAAATTTATTGACAAACGCACGCGCCAACAGATAGAAAAAGAAACAGAATGTATTGTCGGAGTTAGCTTCTCCTTAATTTCCTAATTGTTCACTAGAGGGCGCTCTCCCTACACTATAAATACTGGGCAACTTTTTGCCTCATTCTCTTTTTCATTTCTTCATTTCAGCGAACACATCTACAATGTAACCTCTCGTAGAAGATAGCGTCTTCCCATTTGTGGAAGACGCCATGAACATTATACACGCATACACGTACGTACGAACATTCACCAAAATACAAACTCTTTGCGTTCACACACAAACACAAATGTTGATGTCTTTGTCACATGTAAATTTGTTGTTTAATATATATATTTGTTGATATATATGTATATATCGGACTTGTTTGTTTTCTTTACACCTTCGGTTGGACTCAACTTGAGTCCGCCATGTTCTTGTAGTTGGACCTTCTAGCAGGAATAAAAAGCATGTGTTTCTAATTCAACAACACGTAAACACACGGTGCTCTACAGTATTAGTGAAGAAAACGAAATAAAGAAAAAGGGGGATTTCGACGTGAGATAAATGTTAGCAATTTTGTCCTACGGCAGAGTGGGGAGTCCGAACCTCATGAAGTGTCCCTTATTCTATTCTATGTGCCACAACTAAGCTATACTTGACGTGGTGTAATGTTTAGCAATCTTGTCTCGCTAGATCAGTTGTGATCGGGTAGTGAGTTCGATCCTTACTGTATGCTCCATAATTTCGGCCTTGTTCCACAAGTAAGAGTAGCTTACTAAAATCGAGGCATTTTGAGGTGGTGTAATGTTCAGCAAACTTGTCCCGCTAGATAAATTACAATTGAATAGAGAGTTCAATCCTCACTGTTGCTCCATAATTTTAGCCTTATGTCGCATCTCTGCTTAGAAAATCACCATATATTTACCGATAGTTTGGGCACCTCCAGGCGGTGTAATGGTTAGCAAGCTTGTTTCGCTGGAACAATTACGACTTGGTATTGAGTTAGATCCTCACCGGGTGACCCCTACTTTTGTCCTTGTCCCACATCTAAGCAACGCTTGGAAAATCACTATATTTACTGATAGTTTTCTAACGAGAAACCCATTGCTGCAGCTTAGTTGGTATTGTTTTAATTTTGATGTTCGTACTTTGTTGTCTTCAGTTTAACACCTGCAGCACACATAGCAATACCAAGATGATTCCTGGTGGTTGATTCTATATAGTCCATGGCGTACCATATTCCATGACGTCATTTCACGAACTCCTCATGAGTCACTAAAAAGTTAATGGTAGGTCTATTTATGACCTTCGGGCATGTGTTTCGCTATCTCTGTTTTACACAATAATAATTATACAACTGTAAATAAATGCGTAAAAGAGAGTTTTTCCTTCGAAAATAAACCCCCCGCCAAATTGTGGTTTGGTATTCATGAAAGGGATTTCATATTTTTTCCTTTTGATTTTTATATCTATCTATCTATCTATCTATCTATCTATCTATCTCAGTTTGTTCATATCTATCTATCTCAGTTTGTTCATATCTATCTATCTCAGTTTGTTCATATCTATCTATCTCAGTTTATTCATATCTATCTATCTCAGTTTGTTCATATCTATCTATCTCAGTTTGTTCATATCTATCTATCTATCTATCTATCTATCTATCTATCTATCTCAGTTTGTTCATATCTATCTCAGTTTGTTCATATCTATCTCAGTTTGTTCATATCTATCTATTTATCTGAGTCTGTTCATATCTATCTATTTATCTGAGTCTGTTCATATCTATCTATCTATCTGAGTCTGTTCATATCTATCTATCTATCTGAGTCTGTTCATATCTATCTATCTGAGTCTGTTCATATCTATCTATCTGAGTCTGTTCATATCTATCTATCTGAGTCTGTTCATATCTATCTATCTATCTATCTATCTATCTGAGTCTGTTCATATCTATCTATCTGAGTCTGTTCATATCTATCTATCTGAGTCTGTTCATATCTATCTATCTGAGTCTGTTCATATCTATCTATCTGAGTCTGTTCATATCTATCTATCTGAGTCTGTTCATATCTATCTATCTGAGTCTGTTCATATCTATCTATCTGAGTCTGTTCATATCTATCTGAGTCTGTTCATATCTATCTATCTGAGTCTGTTCATATCTATCTATCTGAGTCTGTTCATATCTATCTATCTGAGTCTGTTCATATCTATCTATCTGAGTCTGTTCATATCTATCTATCTATCTATCTATCTATCTGAGTCTGTTCATATCTATCTGAGTCTGTTCATATCTATCTATCTGAGTCTGTTCATATCTATCTATCTGAGTCTGTTCATATCTATCTATCTGAGTCTGTTCATATCTATCTATCTGAGTCTGTTCATATCTATCTATCTGAGTCTGTTCATATCTATCTATCTGAGTCTGTTCATATCTATCTATCTGAGTCTGTTCATATCTATCTATCTGAGTCTGTTCATATCTATCTATCTGAGTCTGTTCATATCTATCTATCTGAGTCTGTTCATATCTATCTATCTGAGTCTGTTCATATCTATCTATCTATCTATCTGAGTCTGTTCATATCTATCTATCTATCTATCTGAGTCTGTTCATATCTATCTATCTGAGTCTGTTCATATCTATCTATCTATCTATCTGAGTCTGTTCATATCTATCTATCTATCTGAGTCTGTTCATATCTATCTATCTATCTATCTGAGTCTGTTCATATCTATCTATCTATCTATCTGAGTCTGTTCATATCTATCTATCTATCTATCTGAGTCTGTTCATATCTATCTATCTATCTGAGTCTGTTCATATCTATCTATCTATCTGAGTCTGTTCATATCTATCTATCTATCTGAGTCTGTTCATATCTATCTATCTATCTATCTATCTATCTATCTATCTGAGTCTGTTCATATCTATCTATCTATCTGAGTCTGTTCATATCTATCTATCTATCTGAGTCTGTTCATATCTATCTATCTATCTGAGTCTGTTCATGTCTATCTATCTATCTCAGTCTGTTCATGTCTATCTATCTATCTCAGTCTGTTCATGTCTATCTATCTATCTATCTCAGTCTGTTCATATCTATCTAAGTGTGCCCATATCTATCTCAGTCTGCCTATATCTATCTCTATCTCTATCTATCTATCTCAGTCTGTTCATATCTATCTCAGTCTGTTCATATCTATCTCAGTCTCACTAAATTTTATGTGATAAAAAATACATTTAAAAATAAAAAAGAGAGATAACCGTGAATTAGAAGTCAGAATATTATTATTGATAACTCTCTCCTCCAATTTGCAGAGCCTACTTACTATATTCCTAATACTAGATTGCATACTAATACCCTTGGGAAAGATATGTATCCCCTTCTTCTCCACCTCCTCCATCTATGGGTAAATAGCAGGACAGCTCGGTTTTTATAGCCTTGTATAGCAATTGGTCTACCGCAGAAAGAAATGGCAACCTACTGCTGGAAAAATATCTGCCTCGTCACTCATGTATCGAAAGATACATGATCGCCTTAGCGTGTATTACGCATGGCACATAATTAACAGAATTATGTATTATTGAGGAATCGGAGACTCGAGTTCGAATTTCAGTCGAATCTATTGCATTCACTTGTGCTAATACCCTTGGGAAAGGTATGAATCCTCTTCTCCCCCTAGTTGTGTGTAAATAGCAGGACAGACCGGGTTCTATAGCCTTGGATGGCAACTGGTCTATCGCAGAAAGAAATGGCAATCTACTGCGGGAAAAAAATCTGCCCCGTCAGAAATGTATCGAATGATACATGATCGCCTAAGCCTGTATCACTTATGGCATATAACTGACTGAATATCTCAACAATGAAATCGGTTACTAATTATTTATAACTATTTACACTCGAACACATATATGCAATTATAAGTAATCCATAATAATATTTAAAATTTTGAAATCATATTTATTTTTGGCATATGAGTTTTTTTAAAACTGTTTCTAAATCTTTGATTATCTTTCAATCATTCCGCTTCATCTGCTAACCCCCTCCGTCGCACCTACGGGGCGCGCCGCGCTGTTTGAGAACCACTGTCTTAAAGCTACGAAATTATTGACGCCTCTCCGTAGATCATCTCAGTAGGCATCAGCTCACTTCCTATCACGGTCGCCTTTCTTTTTTGTACTTGCAACGAGCGATAAGTACCTCATGTGTAATATAAGCATTTAAGGTACTTATATGCACATATGTTAGTTGGCATATGAGCAGATGTAAAGGAATAAACACCACAAAACGAGGTTATGAGGGCCAATAACACACAGGAACAGTGTGGAAGCTGTTTTTAATCTTTAATCAACAAGAGTGAAATAACAAACGAGATCTCGCCATATCAAAGATGGAAGATATCTGTTAGCCAGATTTTACCAGACGGGAAATTAAAAGCATTACTTTTCTATTATTATTATTATTATTATTATTATTATTATTATTATTATTATTATTTGTTGCGGGTGGTGGGAGATGATAATAAGGATGACAGTACGCAACAAAGAAAGAAAGTAAATACAGGAAAAAAGAAAGAAAGAGAAGGCACAGGAAAAAAGAAAGAAAGAAAGAATGAATGAAAGAAAGAAAAAAATTAGTGGAAAAAAGAAAGAAAGAATAAAAAATGAATGAAAGAAATTAAGGAGAAGGAAGTTAAGCGGTTAGAACGAAAGAAGGAAAGAAACAAAATTAAGCTGAAAGATAAAAAGAGTTACAAAAAAAACAAGAAAAAAAAAAGCGTGAAAATGAACGAAATAAGTTAAGAAGAAAGAAAGAGTAAAAAAAGATTACAAAAAAGGAAAGGGTAATAATGAAAGAAAGGAGGGAGAACGAATAAAAGAAAGAAAGAAAAAAGCGCAGAAAAAGAAAGGAAAAAAGATGAGGAGAACGAAATTAAGCAAAAAGAAAAAAGAAAGAAATTTTAACAAGAAAGAAAGATAGAAAGAAGAGAGATCGAAAGTAACCATCTACCTTGAGTGGCTCCTTATTGGATGAACTATAATAAAAATAACAAATGTCCAAGCAAGTTACGTCCCTTAGTTCCACCAGTTCAAACCTTTAATGTTAGAACCAGCCATTCCATGTTCTTGGTGACAAATTATCTCCATTCCCTTTATGTTCTTTTGATAAGGAGTAAACAAACTCTCGAGTGGATGCTTCCATAACAACTACAATCTTTAAGTTCAGGGTCTATCGTAGACATCCTCATCTTCCATCGCCACTCTCTTTTAGAGCAATCTCGTTCAGTAACCATCTACCTTGAGTGGCTCTTGATTGGGTGATCTTTAATAAGAAAAAACAAATGTTCCAACAAGCTTCATTCTTTAGTGTCACCAACTCAGGAATTTTTCAAAGTCAAGATCCGCATTGCTGCATACAGAAGGTTGAATCACCCCAATTCTCTACATATTTCTTTGGTAAAAAGAGCATTTCACTCCAAACCCGTTTTCCCAATAACTGCTGCTTTGTGGAACAGACTCCTGCCTGGATGCTTCCTAGAACACTGCAATCTTAACCTCTTCAAGCCTAGAGTAAATCGTTATCCATAATCTTCACTTCCTACTCCTTTCTCTTACATTCATATCACACATCTCATTCTGTAACCATCTACCTTGAGTGGCTCTTGATTATGTGGGAGTATAAAAAAAGACATACAAAAGTTTCATTCCTTAGTATCACCAGCTCAAAACCTTTACAGCTAGGACACGCCTTACCATGTTCTCGGTGACAAATCATCTCCATTCTCATTAGGTTCCTTCAATAAGGAGTAAGTTGCTTCCACAGAACTGTTACTTTGTGGAAAGGACTCCCTAGTCATTGCTTCCATGACAACAACAATCTTAACAGCTTCAAGTTCAGGGTCAACCGATATTTATCCTACATATCCTCATAAAATGCACATCTTGCCATCACCTTCCTCCCTCCTTTAGAATAATCTTATTCAGTAACCCCCCACCCCATCGTGAGTGGTCCGTATATTTACTTTGTATAGAAGTCTGTTTTTATCGAGAAGTTGAAAATAAGTCCCAGGAGGCTTCTAATATTGCTCAGAATTAATTTTAATTGACACCATGTGATTAGACTCCTCAAATTGCATAAGAATCAATAGTAAAATGGAAATGCACAAAATCTGCCATTAAGGTCGGGGCTGAAGTCATTATCAGGGGTCTGAGACATGCCCACAAAAGGGTAGTATCGAGGGGACTTGATCAAATTTTTCGACGGTATTGCCGATAAACCTATATTAACTTGACTTTGTATCACATTCTTTTGCGACGCAGAGTACAGTTAAATACATATCTTGACTGGCTCTTGTGACTAATATTGAACTAAAGTATATATGAATATGAAAATTTCTCAGATTTAACCTGTAGAAAAGACAATATTTATAAATATAAATGACAATAGGAAAACTAGTTATTTTGATTTTAAAAATGCTACACTCATAAAAAAAAAGAAAATAACTCACTCAGAAGGAAAATTCTAGAGAGTGCCGCCATATAATATTACCCAAATATTAATCTACGCCCAGGCTTTATCCATATTTCACCTTTCTTAACAAAATTACTGCTCTACCAAACAAACGTACACAACAATATCGTAAAATCAAAAGAAAATGGTTGAATCCATCAACAGAGCTATAATGACAATATTCTCCACACATGACAATAACTGACGTTATTTTCAGTTAACAATATGAAAATAGCATTCTCTACATTCCTCCAGTTGCTAAGAACATTCTGTTTTTTGTTATTATTAGTTATGTTCTTTAATTAATTTAATTTCGTTTTTTGCTTTGAGAAAGACCACATTGGACGAAACGTGTCAGCAATAACTACAGTTTTCCTATTGTCATTTATATATATATATATATATAAGAATATAGATATCGTTTCTCATCCTTTCTCAGACCAATCTTAATTGTTTTATTACCCTTCACGCAGAACTTTCTTACTGCCAGTTCAAGAAAGAGATTTGTGTCACAACCACACAAAAAAGTCTAACATCGAAAAACATAAGGAAAATTAATTCATTTTAATAATATGTGGAAATATCCATTCTTTGCCTGAAGAAGGTCGCGAGACCCGAAACGTGTGATGCAAAATTATGCAAAAATAAAGTATAATATATATTTTAAAAAAACCCAAAAAAACATCCACATTACAACCAAAAACGATTGCGACTTCTCTCTTCCTTTTGATATATACATTTTCTCTCGTTGGAACAACTATAACCTATTCCCTTATATATATATATATATATATATATATATATATATATATATATATATATATTACTCTTCTTCTTCCTTCTTTTTCTTTCTTTAGTGCGACTTATTACGCACCCCCAACTCTTGAACCTCGGTATCTTTTCGACAACGTCTCAGCCATTATACCTATCCTCTTAACATAGCCATGTATGTTAAACGCACCCAACGGACCCTTCCCCTGAAAAAAAAAAACTGCTTACCCTAAAACCTGGAGCGACCAAAAACACTTGCCATCCATCGAAATGTGGGTAAAGAAAGTCCCCCCTACAATGCTTAATTTTCTGCTTCATGAAGATTCCTTCCCGTCTGGATTTTTTTTTTAAGTTTTGAAGGATTTTATATTTCCTTTCTGTTCGTTGAGGCTCATCACAGTGGTCAATCTGTTTTCATTATCGTTAGCGGACAACGGGAGGGTTTTAGTTTGACAGATAATTAAACAGAATAACTTATGGCATAAATTAATGAAAACTATAATTAATCGGATAATGAATATGGATATGAATAGAAATAATTATATCTATAGTTTGGCCCAGATAGGTTTTTAAAACAAGTCAGTCGGTACAGCTGGGGCTTGCTTAACGTCCGTTTAGATAAAATCGTTTCGATATCAATCATGGCATATTTATTTTCGGACGTACGTGTTTACCTGTTTGTATAATAATCATTATCATCCTTCTGGTTTGGTAGCGAGAAGAAAGATTTAGAAATCATTTTTTTCTTTTACGCTATAACTGAAAGAAGAGGTCATGCAGCAGGAAGAGTGCTTCGACCGGTTTTACGGTTTTTTGTTTTTTTTTCCACTTTTTCTGCTCAAGTTTTGCATTTCTTTTGAGGTACGGAGCTTACCTGAAAGAAATTGTGTCGCCATATCTCCCTGTCGGCTGCAGCTGTAATCAGATAGAAGCATATATATATATATATATATATATATATATATATATATATATATATATATATTAAATTTATTACAGATGACTAATGAAGGGGGAGAAAAAAAAACTTCAAGGAAAACTAGAGACCAATAATATTCAGGCCCAGCAAACAATCCCTCTGTTTACAGAGGGAAGGCTTGCGGAATCTGATATATAAGGACTCCAGAACCTTGAGATGATATAAAGAGTGGGATCTTGATAGAATAGAATAACGGTCCACACTAAGAGCAGTAATATTAGGTTGGTGCAAAAATAATGTCGTTTTCTCTCATATGTTAATATGTGAGAAAACGACATTATTTTTGCAGCAATCTAATAAAAATCCTGCTATTAATAATGTGTTGTGAAATAGACGACCCGGATGTACAAAAAACTCATATCTATATATATATATAGGTCTGATGAATTGGATAGTAATTACGACTCCAATGTAATAAATTATAACCATAGAATATTAGTGTTTAAACCTTATATATATATATATATATATATATATATATATATATATATATATATATATATATATATATATATATATATATATATTCTTTTTTATCTTTATTTTTTATTTTATATATAGATATTGCCGATTGGGTCACAGAGAAGCGTTCCGTTAGCAAGGTCGATTTTACTGTTTTTAAGGATAAAAATATATATGAATGCTCCTCTGTGGCCCAATCGGTAACAGCATGTCAGGCTATATGAAGGTTCCGTATAGGATACAGGTTCGATTCCCGTCGAAGGACACATATTTTCTATGAAAATTTCTCGGACATTCAGGCCGGTAAAATTTATTAGTACTGTTTATTATAATCAGAGCATTTACTTAAATATTTGTATCTATAAAAAGAACGTTAAGCATAAAAATGTCTTTAATAAATAAATTGTCGGACTTTGTCCATTTCGTAATATATATATATATATATATATATATATATATATATATATATATATATATAACTTAAAGGTTATTTTAAGTGGATACTCATATTTGTGTAGTCTCTCCGTTTATTTATTAAACATTATATTTATTTATTTTCATTTACCGTCCTGAATATTCATAAAATCATAATTAAAAAAAATGTGTTTTCACTCTCGATCGAACCTGAATCGCACATGTCAGGAGAAACTGCCGATAGATCTAATGTCATTTAGACCGTCTCGCCCACGGAGTCCGTCGACGATCAAACAAGGTCAAATACTGCCTTATAAACGCAAATCTTTGTCAGACCTTCGAAACATTCATATGACCTCAGTTTCGCAAGGTCTGAGGTTTGCCTGTAGTATGAAACAAACTGTCGTCTCTAGGTGTTGACTTAAATGTCCATATATATTTACATACTAAACGGAATTTATATTTTTCATTATTTTTTTTTTTATATTTTATGACATGAGTTCTTATAGCTAATAGTTTAGTAAGCAAATCGTTAGTTTGGAAAAATACTTTGTCAAAAACTACTTCAGGGTTTAATAATTTCCTTAAGTTTAATTTTATACAACTTCATGGTAAATAATATTTTTTAAGAATTTTTTTTTTCCTTTCTAACAGCAAAGAATAAATTCTTACGATTTCTTACTCTTGAACATGCATCATACAACTGGCCATGTGTAAATAATTCTTTCTCAAACCAAATTTCAACTTTTGAAGCGTTTGGCTTTGTGATTTGATTATGGTTCTCGCAAACGCATGGTGAACTGGAAACTGGATTCTTGTATATAAAGAAAACGTATGCAAAAATATTGCATTTTTATTAGTATTTGTTATTTTAATCATTAAATTGTTTTTAAAATACTGGAAGTATTTTATATGTTAAGTAATATAAGTTTTAATTTTTCAAAAAAAAAAAAATTAATAGAAATTTATTGCACTAAGTTACGCACCCTAAGAGAACCAACTGAACTTTATACCCCTTTACCCTTTCGTATTTCTCCCCAAAATTTGGTTTCGGTCGGTCAATGGATGCCTATTTTAGAAGGTGTAACGGACGGACAGCCGTCACAAAATTTTATATATAGATTACCATAAATTTTAGGTAATAAGAACGGCTTTTCTTTTCGCTTTCTCCACGATTTGGGATTCAGAATTTTCCTTAGATTGCTTGTCACCCACAGGGTTCACTCGCTGGAAGACATTTTTTTTAACTATTGATCTGATAGATGAGAGCTGAGATATTTTTAAATTGACCAAAAAGCCATTTTAATTGCTACATAATAAAGGAAGCTGTGGAGAGCCAAGATCATATACGTCCTGAAGAGATTGAAATTAAGTTAGAAATATACGTAACGGAATTTACTCAACTCCTTAAAAAACATTGTTTGCGCTACATCCCTCCGTTCTTTTTACTGGGTTCCTGAAACACAAATGCTTCCCACGAGATCTTTTGGGCCAGCTGCCATCTTCGTTCGTCGCTGCCATTACCTATTTGTTACTCAAGGTGCCTCGCCTCCACCATAGATTTTTTCCGCGTTTAGCCACCATTAACACCGGAAGTGTCCATGACATCCTGCACTGGTACGCACGGGTCACAAATGATCATTTGTTTACCTATCTGTCTATTTGTTTAGACAGAGTGTTTTGGTTTTCGTCGTTAACTTGGGCAAAATAGTGTACAAGGGAAGTCCTGTAGTGAACGCATCCACCACGGTGTGTGGTTGTGGGTGTTGGGAAACAGATGAGATTAATGGTCTTGTTTACTTAAGTCTCTGACCAATGACCTAATCCGGACGTGAGTACGACGGTCGGTCGGTCGGGAGATAGGTGGACGACAGAGAGAGGGAGAGAGAAAAATGGGGGTCGGAATAGCAAAGAGTGAAAAACAGTCAGAACGGTTAAATAAGGTTAAAGGTCAAAAGAGACACTTTTTGTCGATACGAAAAAAACTATGATCATCTTTAAAAAATCATGTCTTATATGTTTTCAAGCAGAATATTTTAACTTTTTCAGAAAGATAATAGATAAACATAATGTAGGAATCGCAAAGGAATCGCTAAAAACTGAGCGTACGTGATGAAAAAATGCCTCAAATTTGATAAAAATACAAAATTTTATCGTCAAAGTTTTGATGCTTTTATTAAGAGGAAAGACCAAATGATTTTTTGATTATTAAATTATATTTTTTAAACCTTTTTAGAACCATTATTTACATTATTCGGATTATTGCCCTCATCTTTGTCGCCATATTTACCACAACGTTTCGGCCGTTGTACGCTACGGCCTTCTTCAGGTGGTTGGAATGTCAAACTGAACCCTTTATTTCGCTCACTGGGGTAGACTATATATAAATATAGACAGACTTTTTAGAACCTTCGAAATTTTGCTTAAAAATTTTATTTTTCTTGCGACAGTGGGTGACCATAAATGAGTATAGGAAATTTTATAGCATCGTCATTTTGTAATAAAAAAATAGGAAATTTTAGCATCGTTTTTTTGTAATAAAAAAACAAAACATCGATTTGAAAATTTTTGCAAAAATCAGATAATGATCGGATTTTAATGAAACTCACACGACACTATTTACATTATTCGAACTTTTGTCCTCATCTTTGTCGCCAAGTTTATCACAACGGTTCGGCCGTTGTACTCCCCGGCCTTCTTCAGGTGGTTGGAATGTCAAACTGAACCCTTTATTTCGCTCACTAGGGTAGACTGTTCTAGTTCCATGTGCCATGTCTAATGGATGTCAGTTATCTCCTGTTAATTCCCCTCTGAAAGTTTTCCACCGCCTTAACCAGGTATTGAACTCACACTCTTTGGGTCCTGTCACCAGATCTAACCAAGACCTTTATCCACTGAGTCATGTGTCCTCAGTGATAGGGCCCAAAAGAGTATAAGTTCAATACCCGGTTAAGTCAGTGGAGAACTTGGAGAGGGGAATTAACAGGAGATAACTGATAACTGACATCCATATATATATATATATATATATATATATATAATCCTTTCTAGTTCTCAAGAAACTAATTAGAGAACTAGAAATGTTTATTATAAAAATGAATAGATATAAAATGTCTGTATTATTCAATGAAATATTTCAAATATATGCTATATATATATATATATATATATATATATATATATATATATATATATATATATATTTCATCCTCCTATATATATATATATATATATATATATATATATATATTTCATCCTCCTTGGGACTACCCATAAGTTTTTCGTAAATTAAATATATATACATATATAATTTACTAATGAAAAAGTCATTTGTCCATTTCTTTTAATAATAGCACAAAAAATTTATGACAAAACTTTCTTTCTATTTGTGGAATTTTTGTCATGCATGCTCATTTCTTTTTAGTATATATATATATATATATATATATATATATATATATTTAAGTTATAAGGAACTTGGTAAATCCAAAGAGGATGAAATCCTGAGAGCTCAATGTGAGGACAGAGCTAATATGTAATGAAAAACAAACCACTTTAAGGTACCATTACGATAATTTATTTCACCTAAATCTTTTTTTTAAGGATTCAGGATCATCAGGTAAAACTTCCAACAACGAATTGAGAGGAAAAAAAAATTCAATTCGTTGTTGGAAGTTTTACCTGATGATCCTGAATCCTCAAAAAAGGATTTAGGTGAAATAAATTATCGTAATGGTACCTTAAAGTGGTTTGTTTTTCATTACATATATATATATATATATATATATATATATATATATATATATAGGGTTATTCCAGAAGAAAGAACAGATTACGAAAATTTTATAACAACAAATGTTAAGAAACAGAAACGCATTCAACACATTACTGAACAGAAAAAGTTTCAAAGTTTATTATTTTAACGTTTAACTTAACGATTTTACAGATCTCGAGATCTATCAGAGAGATGAAATTTAAATTTTTATTATTGCATTATTCCAAAATTTTAACACATCAACAGATGGCTATTAATGTCAAAAACTGAACACAAATAGTTATTAATTAAAAAAATTAGTAATTAATGTATAATATTATCCATAACTACATGTACAAGAATGTCTTTTTTGACAAAAGTTAAAAAAATAACTATAAATATATAAAAAACGCGTATATTACCGAAAATTCTTTTTCCCCAATATTGCATTTTGTGCTGTTATAAAGCTTATTATCTAAATAATAATAATGCTGAATATTTTTTTTTAAATATTAAAGTATATTTAATCAAATCTCCCTAATAACTGACGTAATCTGCAAACAAAAACACAAAAGTACGCAAGACGACTTTTCTTGGGGTGTGACCATTTTTAATGTGCGCACAAATGGTAACAACTGAAATTTATACGAAATCTGAAATAAATCAACGAAACGAAGCATTTAAACAAGATTGAAAAAAAATGTTCATTTATTTTTATATTTTTGAAACTTTACCTATCCAGTAATGAAATAGGTATCTAAATACCCACTTTTTTTTTTTTTTAATGTACGTGTGTGTGGGGATTGAGATTATTGTAGAGAGAGAAAGAATTAAGACCAGAGTTCGAATCTTACTATGGCCGATTTGTTGAAGAAGTGATTTCTTGATTATATCGGCCGGGAGAAACAACTGGTGTACCGCAAACCATACCATTCGATTTGTTAAACAAACGTTAGTATAATTAATGGCGTTTCGAATTCAAGGAAAGATGACGCGTCTTTCAAAGTTCCAATGAATTAACGGATTCCAAGCCTAACTGTAAAACAGCAAATATTGCTTGATGTATGTAAATGTATAATAATTCTAGTTGTTATATATGAGATTCAGCTGAATAAGGGTGAAACATGACTGACCAATGAAAATCAAACAACACAAAAGTCAAAATACAGAATTCCTTTCTTCTTTTTCCTTTTCTCATCCATTGATGAAGCTTTAATAAAAGTGAAACAGATTGTTTCCTATAGTTATTTATCTTATGTATTTTTACATATTTTTTATTAATTTACATACAAAGTTTAGCGAAAAACAACAGGCAGAAAGTCCAACCTAAATTTGGGGTCACTCAGTCTTGTTTCTGACCTAAAATAGTTATCCCTTCACCAGTGGAATATTTTTCGATTATTTCTATGACCTTACCATACAACTGTCTCTACATTTCTTCTTCCTCTTTTTCCTATCTTCTTACCCCTCTCTATCTCTCCTTTTTGCTTGGAGTTTTAACTTAAATGTCTTACCATTGCATGGTATCAAAAACTTTAGCAGGCACTTCCGCTATCAAAACTACTATTATCTTATTCTGTAACCTCTTTTTCTTTCCCTTCTTCTCCCTCTTTTTTTATCCCTCTCTGTTTCCTCTGTCGGAGTCAACTCCTCCTTAATTGTCTAAATTGTTCACTAGGGGGCGCTCTCCCTACACTATAAGTACTGGGCGATTTCTTGCCTCGTTCTGTTTTTACTTTGCAATTCAGCGAACACCTCTACAATGTAAGCTCTCGCGGAAGATTGCGTCTTCCCATTTATGGGAGACGCCACGAACATTATACACACATACACGTACGTACGAACTTTCATAAGAATGAGAATTTGGAATTCACAAGCGGTCCCCAACCCGCATGTATAGCACATGAGATTTGATTATAGTGGTGAAGGTTTCATGCAAGACCATCCACACTTTTTGAAGGGCCGATTACAGAGACCTGGTGCACTACGTGCCACAAGGTCCCCAAATGACCTTCCGCAGGTTTGCCTTCCCCTAGACCAGTTGCCATCCAAGGCTATAGAACCCAGTCTGTCCTGCTATTTTACCAATAGCTGGAGGGAGAAGAGGGGGATTCACACCTTTCTAGGGGGTATTAGCACGTAAGTGAATGTAACTGAATTCGACTGGAATTAAAACTCGGCTCTGCGATTCCTCAATCCAAGCCGCTATCCATTACTCCTCTCTCTCTCTCTCTCTCTCTCTATATATATATATATATATATATATATATATATATATATATATATATATATATATATATATATATATATATAAAATCCTTTCAACCCAAGCAAGCCGGAAATTCCACTGATAGCAGAGGTTTACAGACAGTGAAAGTGTGAGAAAAGATTGGGTATAGTGGGGATTGAAGAAAGGGTAAAAGATGAATGGGATTCAAGAAGATAGAAGATGGCGATTGACGTTGCATTTGAATATTTGAAAATTGTAGTTATCAGAGAACCAAGAAAGCAGAAGCAACTTTTACAGGCAGGAAGTATGAGAAAATAAACTTTTGGAGTAGAAGTGGCGGATACATTTAACTATTTCAACAGTAAAAGGGTGGGACCTAAGTAAAAATCTAGTAGCACGCTTAAATTCACGTAGTCGGAATACTAGGGAAAAGAATCTCGTCAAATATATATATATATATATATATATATATATATATATATATATAATGTTTCATTAAAGACGACGGATGCAGTTAATATATTTGTTTTCTACTAGCATGTTCCTAATGGAGTCTGGTAAATTTGTGTCCTATGTTCAGAAAAGAAAGCTCTTGTTAGAACACAGGAAAAATTAAATGAAAAGCTTAACCGTAGTACCTTGTCTGTCGTTTTTAATGAAACATGCATAAAGGAAGGATTGCTGCCTTAATATACAACTATATATATGTGTGTGTGTGTGCGTTGTATGTTTGTTTTTTACATATTTCCTATCGGCGTACTGATATTTATCTGTGTGTCCACGTTGTATCAGTATGTGACAGAAGGACATATCTTAATGTGAGATTTCCGGGAACCCGTAGAAAAATTGCCCTTCCTCCAGGCGCTGGGTAAAGACTTTCTCAAAGGAAAGGTAATGTCTGGGGAGATGCCCCCCCCCCACACACTTCCGGGGAGGGATGTGCTGATATTAATTTCAGCTTCCACGACGTATTACCAGGTTGAACAGTTGGGTTCAAACTTAATAAAATTTTGGCTCTGGTACTTTTCACTGTCACCAGTCATTAGCAAGGATAAGAATGTTAGCATTTTGCAATCTAGAAAAAATTATTATCGATGTCATCCGGGTATTTCATTTAAAAGCATTACGTTATGTTCTCATGTGATATGTTGTCCAATATCGGTACGGACTGTCCGAAGTCTTGACAAGCGCCATTTTAATTTACGAGCAAATTTGCTGGCTGTGGGACCAATATAAGAATTTAATGTTGAGTTTTGTTTATTGGAGTTAAAGATGTAATCTCTCGAAGTGCATGAAAAGTCATAAACATTGGTTTTACATTAGACTGTTTTTTTTGTTTTTTTTAAGGTTCTGTGTTATTGGCAAAGTTTAGATTTTGTGTTTTTAATCATTTTAAAAATGATTGGATCTGCGGATAAAATACAGGTTATCGGTACATACATTAAAATCATCCAGTCAGAGTTCAAATTCTGGTCGATTCTGCTTCATTCATTTTGTGCTAATACAGTTCAAACAGCTACGAATCAATCTCCCTCTGCTATGGATTAAATAGCAAGACGCACTGGTCTCTCTCATCGTGTGGGTGGTAGCAAGTCTAGAATTCAAAACCAACCCGAAAATAACCGAGCTACATCAAGTTACTTTTCCCTAGACATACCCACTGTTGCTATGGATTTAAACTTTAATGCTCTGAAATCATACAGCAATCAGCCATATATAACAAGGCTGAACTGGGCACCTCGAGGCGGTTTAATGGTTAGCAAGCTTGTCTCGCTAGAACATTTACTACTGAGTAGTGAGTTCGATCCTCACTGGGTACCCCCTTACATTCGGCCTTGTGCCACATCTAAGCTACGCTTGGAAAATCACTATAACAAGGCTAAAATGGACTTCAGTAAGATAAGAATTAGTAAAGTGGTCATTAGACACTGTCTATCCACACTGCGTAAGTTTTATATATATAGGAGGCACGATGGGGTAATGGATAGCGGGAGAATTTTCTTCTCCTCTCCCCAGCTATATAACAATTAATCATCTGAAAACCTCTTCCTGCCTTCCATCAGTATGGCTGATGCTAACCTCCAGTAGAGTAACCAGTCCTCGGCTGATATGAAGAGGGAAGACTATATTGAATCCATTGCTAGGTCAGCTGTAAGAAAGTTGGTTCACTGTGTCGTGATTTCATCCATCCCTTCTTTTAGAGAGAAAAAATCATGGTTATGTATGTGCGTCTATAATCCTCGTCTTATTGTTCAAAATAAACTTCTTTATTGATGTAATTTTAACAGGAACTATACAACGAGGTACATGTCAAGATACGGACTTCTTGATCCATTCTCGTTAATGCCTGTGTTACTGAGTACCGTTCGCAAGATAAGCATTGATATCAAACTGAATTATGTCTGTTAAAATGTAATAAGAGCGGATTAAGGAGAAGTTGATATTTGTTTGTCGGATGGAAATCTAATCGTGAGCGTTAATCCAAATCAGAACGAGGCTCCCCTCGGAAATAATGGAGGAACAGAGTACAGCCAATGAATTAGGGTCGCATTCATGGTAGCAGTGGGCCTATTGTAGTTCAAAGGTTAACACACATTTGAAAATATTGCCCCAAATGTCACTGGGTGGAACAAAATGACTTAAAAGGACTAAAAACAGATCATTCGTCAAAAGATTCATGTGTCTGGATTAATTTTCTCTCCATTAAATATTTATGTCCAATTTACACTTGATACGTCTTTCTACCACACACACACACACACACACACATACATATATAAGCATGTGTGTACAAACTTACAAAATATGTTTATTTGTGTGTTATATATAGGTTTGTCTGGCTCTCTAGGTTTAACTAGGTCTGCTCTACTCACTGTATTGAGCACTTTATTTAGTTATTTTGGGTACTCGTATCGGTTTTTTTTTTCTTTGGGCTTTGGACTTTCATACTAGACGATTATTTTCGGCTAACGTACATGTTCTTGGTTCTTTCTTTTTTTTTATACCTTTTTTTCCCCTTTGGTTTTGGTTTGATTATTCGCAAATCAAGACACCGAAGGTTTTCCGGATGAGTATAATTTTTTATACTTATAAAATTATTACTAGTATATATATATATATATATATATATATATATATATATATATTCAGTTGTATGGATATTAGTTTGTACACTGAGTTTTAAGCTCTTGCGTCCATCAGACAAACTTGTTTATTTTTTTTTTTTTAAAGTGGATCTATTTATGCTTATTTGTGTTTGTTTATTTGTCTGTGGTGGAGGGGGTAAATTATCTTGTGTTTGTTTGGGATGACACTCTCACATACATAGACACACAGACATTCAGGTGTATGCATTTTAGTTCATACAAACGCACCCATATGAATAATCTGAGGTTATGCGTAGATATTTTTTAAAGCGTGGATCTATTTATGCTTATTTGTGTTGGACGCGATTTTCTTTTGTGTTGTTTTGGCACTAAGTACCGCGCATATATATATATATATATATATATATATATATATTCACCCCAAGCAAGGCAGGGGTACCAATAGCATACAGGTGGTTACAGAGAGTGAAAGGGAGAGAAATGACTGGGGTGTGAGAGGAAAAGATAAAAGAGAAACAGGGTTCAAGTCACAGAAGCGGGCGGTTGGCAAGGCATTTAAATTTTTGAAGATCGTAGGTATCAGTGAAGCAATTAAAAGGAAGGGAGTTCCACAGTCGGGAAGTGCGAGAAAAGAAACTGTTGAAGTAGAAGAGGTGGTTACATTTAACTATTTCTACAGTAAAAGGGTGGGACCTAGACGCCAATCAAGTAGCACGTTTAAATTCATGTGGTGGGTTGCACCATGGAAAAGAGCCCGTCAGAGAAGTTGCCATGAAAATATTTGTAGAAAAGACAGAGGGAAGCCACACCACGTCTGTGAGAAAGTGACTGAAGTCGAGATGCCAGGTCAGGATCAATTACATTGCAGATCCTTCTTTGGATATATGACAACAGTATTCAATACCGATATATATATATATATATATATATATATACACGCGCACACACATATGACTGTGTTCCGTTCCTTCGATGTGTCGTAACGCGATTTTACGTCTAATTCGGAACGTACCCGTGTTTATGTGGCACATCGTCATTAGACCATTTACGACTGAATAGTGGGTTCGATTCTCACTTGGTGCTCCATAATTTCGGACTTGTGCTACATCTAAGCTACGATTAGTAAATCACGATATCTATATGTTTGGGTACATTACATCGACGTGCTGTAATGATTAGCATGCTTGTTTCTCTCAACCTACTATGCCTGAGTATTGAGTTCGATCCTCAGTGGGTGCTACGTTATTGCTGACTTACACCAATCATTATATTTATGTGCGAATATATAGATATATATATAATTTAATATATGTATTTTATTTATTCGAAAATTATAACATAAATATGTTATAATATCACTACAAAAATACCCATTTTGTTTCAACACTTCTGGTGTCTTATCAAATGATGGTGTTGAATGTAGAATAAAGGGTTTTAAAAGCAAACACCCCTCGCTAGGGGAAACGCTATTACATAAGCTGCAATGAGCAATTAAAATACAAGTATATGAGAATTCAAAAAACTTGACAACGAAACTTAGTTATAATAATTAACGCTTTAATGTTAGGGTTAGACTAAAATAGAAATCAGTCTAACTAATTAACATTAAATTTTACTATAAAACTGAAAATTAAATATTACCAATTTTAAATTTAATCTATATTAAGTTTAAAAACTTATAAAAATTATTGAAAGAAGAAACTGAGGAAAAAATGTTTTGTTATTTATTTTGTTTTTACTGTTTTGAGC
>OZ010611.1:38611729-38633855 GCA_963932145.1 Acanthosepion lycidas
GAAAATTGCGCAAAGAAGAAATAACAACGACATTCTAGACATGCGCATATACATACACATACAGGCGTACACGCACACACACATACAAAGGAGAAAAATTAATCTACGACCATCAAGCAAGCGTATAAATTATTTTTTAACTTAATATAAAAAATAACGAAAATGTGATAATCGGCGGGCGGATACCTCCTGAACGATTATAAAAAGGTTCGTCTACGAAACTCTGGAGTCGGGTGCTGAATAGAATATCAATCAGCTAAATGACAAAATTTGCATTAATCCGATATATATATATATATATATATATATATATATATATATATATATATATATATATTGTCAAAGTGTATCTGTACAGACAAAATGAATAAAAAAGGACATTAGGAAAAACTATTCTTAGAAGACGCGTTCCGATCCCTGAGGGACTTTATCAAGGATACGTATTGCCTTGATAAAGTCCCTCAAAGAACGAAACGCGTGGGCTAAAAATACTTTTTCCTCTTGTCTCTCTTTATTCATATATAGGGCTATGACTTTTTCTAAAGTAATTAATTTTCTGTATCATTTCAACAATCTTTTGCTAAAAAATAATGAAGAATTGTTCAATTCTTTTTTTTTTTTTTTTTTTTTTTTTTTTTTTTAATATTACTCCAACACGGAGTTTCTAAATTCGTATATAAGTGTATTAATACTATGACAATCTGGAACCTTCGTATCTTATGCTAACAGATAAATGCATTTATAATAAGTTAGTATTAGGTTGGTGCAAAAATAATGACGTAATAATGTCGTTTTTGACGTATGTTTTAACGACAAAAAACTACATTATTACGTCATTATTTTTGCACCAACCTAATACTAATCAAATATATGATAAGCAAATTGAAAAATAAAACTTCTGAAATTTTGTATTTTCACCCTTATTATTGTGTGTATAGCCAAATCGAATTTTCGGCTTGGGGTGACCTTTCTCAAGAACTAAAACAAATTAATGCCCTATTTATTACTTTTTAACAAAATTTCATCTATTTATGAGAGAAAGATAGGCTTATAAAAAGTCATAGCCTTAACATATATCTATCTATCTATCTGTCTCTCCCTCTCAGTGTTATTTTCATTTTTGCGTCATTTAGATGACAATTTATCCATCGCATCCCGTCAAGAGATATCTCGTCTAGATCTTTATTTACATCTGTTCTTTGTCTAGCCTAAACCAAAGTAACACATATACACACCGTTAGTTCGTGGATTTGGTCAGCTTTTACTTTTCGATGGGATATTCGTATTCCGTTCCATGCACGTCGCATACATTGTCTTTGCATGCAGGCCTTTCGAACTATTCTTCCCTGAAGCAACGCATTAATCACGTTACCAGCCAGTGAACTGGTCGAATTACACCAGCACCCCACGATCTGCATAATGTTTTTGGAACCTCAAGTTCATCATTTGTTTTCTGTTTTTTTTTTGTTTTTTTTTTTTTTTTTAAATCATGGACACTTGATTTGGTTGGATGTTTTTGTTTAGCAGTATATCAACTGTTCTTTGGTACTTAATTTTATTTTTGGATATAATAACGGTTTAATGATACAAATCTTACTAATTAACCCATAGCTAGGAGGGGCGAAGTGATGGATTAATACCTTTCCCATGGGTATTTTTGACAGTAAGTGAATATAACGAACCCAACTGGAATTGATACTCGACTCTGCGATTAATAATTCCGAGCCATTATCCATTACATCACCCGTCCAGCCAAACTGGCAACATCGGGTATTCCCATGCGGTTACCCATCTCAGTAATGACTAGGCTCGACATTGTTTAACTTTCGTAAGGGAACCGGTGTTTCAACGTGATATAGCCATAATCCATACTAATGGCACACCCAAGTTTACTGCAGCTGTTATTTCCATGCGGTCACCCATCACGGTACTGACCAAGCTCAACGTTGCTTAACTTCGGTGATCATAAAGGAACCGTGTTTCAACGTGATATGGCCGTAAGCCATACTAATCGCTCACCCAATCTTACTGTAGCTGGTATTTGCATGCGGTCACCCATCACGGTACTTTTCGATGGGATATTCGTATTCCGTTCCATGCACGTCGCATACATACAGTACTGACCAGGCTCAACGTTGCTTAACTTCGGTGATCATAAGGGAACCGGTGTTTCAATGTGATATGGCCACAATCCATACTAATGGCACACCCAAGGTACTGACCAGGCTCGACGTTGCTTAACTCCGGTTATCGATGTTTCAACCTAATGTAAGCACCTACGCTTGATCTGATTGCGTATAACATGCGTGCGGTTTCTTTCAGCTTTCTTATTCTCTAATGTTATTTTCCCTGTTATTTTGTGCCCATTGCATAGATTTTCGTACTTCCCTCGACTTTATTTTCATATAAATGCGCCAGTTTTTCATTTCCTACCAAAATTAACGCATTGTTTTTTTTTTCTTTTCAGGTGAGTAAAACCTGGCGATCAGTTTTAAATGAATGTCTGTGAGTATTTCCAACTTAGATTTTATTATTTGAAGCTTAAAAAAGCTTACGATTAAAATTGCAATTATGCGCCACATAATTATGTGCCTTGTGCAGAGCCGGTGCAAGTATCTCGATCCGCCCCAAATCTATGACTACGGGACCAATTTATGACATGGGTTCCCCACTCTACTCCATCACAATTTTCATAAGGTAGTATTCATTGATCGTAGGGGAACCGGTATATATATGTAACAGACCAAAGTATTTGTAAAAAGAAAAACCAACATGAAGACTACAAAGGAAAAAAATTATAAATAAAAATTCATGAGTAAAACGGATAAAAAGAAATTGAGAAAAGTAGACAGTGAGAAGAAAAACCTTTAAAAGACAGACCCATAGCTACCGGTGTCGTAGGCCTCGATCGAATATATAAACCCTCTACTATATTACAATTTTCATAAGGCAGTATTCATCTAATATACAAATTGTATTGTAACCTAATTATGTACAATAATGGATCATATGCAATATAGGTGAACAATTCAACTAGAAAAACTGAAAATAAATCCAATGAATATTTATTGTAAGATAATTACAATTTTGGTCGATGGTGTAATTGGATGAGGCTAGTCAACACTGACTATCCTACACCTAAGCTAATCTGATACACAACCGATTCGTTCATTACAATTTAGTCCGTCACTACAAGAACTCGTGCATAATCATTCAGTCTAACATATACCAGAATACTTCATATTCACAAGGATCCTACTAAAATATACCTGACATGTATCTTAATATAAATTAAAGACGTCATAATAGATCATTCCATCTTAAAGCAGCAATGTTTTGTGGCATTTTTTTTAAATATCAACTTGAGATTTTTCTTGTTAAAAAGTAGGATAATTTTAACACATTCAACCTTATTTAACACATTCAACCTTATTATTTATAATAGATTTTATAAAGTGTTTCTTTCGAAATTAGCAAAACAAATTCACGGATTTGGACACCCTCTCCCTCAGAATGACATAAAAATCCGCGAATTTTGTTTCATCCTTTATATAATGAGTGGTTCTTTGTTTAATTTGTAACGCACACAAAAGTAGGTAGAAAAAAAGCAAATGTTGATATAATAATTTATAACGAATATGAATATAACGTATATAAATATAAATTTGTAACGTATATAAATATAACGCATATAATTATAATTATAACGTATATAAAATGTAAATCTGTAACGCCTTTAAATATAAATGTAGCGTATATAAATATGAATCTGTAACGTATATATATATAACGTATATACATATAAATTTGTAACATATACAAATGTAAATATAGCGTAATTTGTAATGTATAAAAATAAAATGCTGTAATGTATATAAATATAAATGAAACCTATATAATTTTAACTCATATAAATGTAACGTGTATAAAAAAAATATAACGTATGTAAAATAAATTTTGTAACGTATATAAATTTAACGTAAATATATATAACTTTAATGCGTATACATATAAATGTAACGTATGGAAATATAAATTGTTGCGTATCTATAAAAGGCAGGATGTGTGTGTAACGTATGCACGGTCGCAATTTTCGACGGATTTGCACCAAAATTTACATGCACAGGCTCCAAGTTAGCGGGAAGGCCAAGACCGACTTTGCATTTCCCAACTCCCATCGATAGTGGAAATAATCGATTTTTCATGCTTCTACGGCAGTTTTCATGTAGTTTGCGGCCATTTTCTACTGGCCAGCGTGAGAGCCTATAGATGGCTGACACGAATGTTAACTAGCATGCTAGCATCAAAAAAATCGATAGCTGCATTCGTCACAAGTGGGAAAAATTTAAATCTGCATGGCACTTTACTCCAATTGGCTCATTTGCTTGTTTAAACTCAACGTTGATTCTGATTCTGCAGAACTGGGTTGGGTGTGAAAAAGTATTTGTTGTTAACATTCTTTTTTCATTCGGTTTTTCCAGTTACGAGTCCTTTTTTTAAAGCTGATTGTTTTGTATTCATTTTGTTTAGTTCTTTTATCATAACAGATTTAATGTTTAATATAGAGCTTAGAAAAAATTCGCAGTATGAGGTAGGCAAGAAGTAAGGCATGTAGCAACATCAGCACGGCAAAGGGCACTCCCTTAAAGGCAAGGACGGGCAAAAATATTTTAAGTGATAGTGATTGCTGTATGAGTCGTACGATTTTTGGATCAAGCACGGGGAACACCGGGCCATGCTGCTAGTCTAAATATAAACGTAACGTATATAAATAAAAATTTGTCACGTATACAAATCTAGAAAAAAAAAGCAAATATTGATAAGATAGTAAGTGTCCGAAAACACTGCCCGGGGAGCTCGAATCAGTCTTATTCCCCTTCTGCTCCATATTTCGGCCTTTTGCCACGTCTAAACTACACCTATTAAAATCACCAAATGGATGCGACCATCACTGTTTCAGATTAAACAATTACGTTTCTCGTTACATGTTTGTGTAGATATTGCTATACTTTCTTTTAATTTGTAATTGACGTCTACCTGTTTGGGTAATCGAAAGTCTTAAATGAATATGCATTTCCCTTATATTGGGGGAACGTATCTGCACGATATGGTATTTGTAAAAGCATATGACTTTTGAGTGTGTAAATCCCTCTCTTGAGGGGTATGCACATTCAGATACTTACCCGTCACATGGATCCGCCCCTGCACTGGTAGTATCACAGCTATGACTAACTTGGACCGGCTCTGACCAGCTTGGAACAGCTAAGACTAGCTTAGACCAGCTATAACTATCTTGGAGAAGCTAAGACCAGCGGCCCGAGTGTCTTCTCTTGGGTCCCCACGTTCAAAACCGTCGTTGTGTCACATCCTGACTCAGTAGGGGGTCAAGTAAATACCGTGTAAAAGCATATCCCAACAGCATATATATATATATATATATATTGCTGAAGAAACTAGTGACAACGGGTTTATTTCAATGCTATGCTACAGGGGCACATGAGTCCCACAATAGACAAGACACCACCAACACTAAAGGGTTTAAGAGAGCTTTGGTCAAAGAAAAAAAAAAGAAAAGAAAACAAGGCAATGATGACTCTGAAATTATTATTATTATTATTATTATTTGTGTATGTTATGTTTCTTGCTTTTTATCCTGTAGAGCTGGGTCCAAACTATGGTCCTTAGGCTCTATAGGAGAATTGTCATTTAATTGATAGCACTTTTCTTAGTATATGGGATGTTCATAGTAGAGCGATCTTCTGGACAACTTGTATATTGATATTACCTGGGACACTTTTAGTAAAATTGTCCATTCCTTTTCTCAAGAGGTCTAGTGCTCCGATTACTATTGGTACAGTCTCATCATTATTATTATTACTATTATTTGTGTATGTTCCGTTTCCTGCTTTGTATCCTGTAGAGCCGGGTCCAAACTATGGTTCTTCGGCCTTATAGGAGAATTGTCATTTAATTGATAACACTATTCTTAGTATATGGGATGTTCCTGGTAGGGCGATCTTTTGAGCAATCTGTATGTTGTTATTACCCGGGGAACTGTTAGTAAAATTGCGCTTCCTTTTCTCATAAGGCCCAGTGCTCCGATTACTATTGGTATAATCTGTCTTCTTACCCCACTTCCTGTTAATCCCAATCCAGGTCCTTGTATTTTGACAATTTTTCAATAATTATCATGGAGGTGTTTCTCTCAGATGGTACTGATATGTCTCTAATCGCCATTCTCACATCCATTTAAGAGAAAAGGAAGTTGTGGAGGGACATAATTACGAACGGCGTTCTAAAGGAAAATATTTCAAAATAGTTCTAATAAAATCAGAAATAAATTTATTTGATATATTTTAATAAGTATCATGTTTAATTTATAGAAAGGAAATATTTCAATTGACTACTTACTATATGCAGGTGGCTGTCAACAGAGGACCGCTGCTGGGCCACTAGCGGCTTGCGCGTAGGGATAGCTAATACAGGATTTTTAATCTTATTTTTATAATTAATACCAAATTATACGACTGTAATTAAAATTATTAATAAAACTAAAAAAAACCCTTCCCGACCTTAAACTGAATGTGTAGATGCCGAAAGAATGTCCGCTTCCTTTTATCGCTCCAAACCATGCTTTATGCCGACAAGAGAATCGGATCAGAGCAATTATGGAGTATTGCTGCCATTTCTGGGCTGGTGCTTGCCAATTCTCTCTTTTCAGCCACGACAGAATTCAAAAGGGTTTATGCAGCCTTGTAGGCGATGAGTTATTTTTCACCCTGGAGGCCCTCTTGCAACCAGCCAAGCCTCTCGCTGACTGATACGATAATAGATTGATAACTATTATACGATAAGAGACAACGAATATACGACAATAGATATATAATGAATATACGATAATAGATAAATAATATACGATAATAGCTAGATAGATAACGAATATAGGATAATAGACAACGAATAAAGGATAATAATTAGATAACGAATATAGGATAATAGATGGATAACGAATATAGGAAAATAGATAACGAATAAAGGATAATAGATGGATAACGAATATAGGATAATAGCTAGATAACGAATATAGGATAATAAATAGAAAACGAATAGAGGATAATAGATGAATAACGAATATAGGATAATAGATGGATAACGAATATAGGATAATAGATGGATAACGAATATAGGATAATAAATAGAAAACGAATATAGGATAATAGATGAATAACGAATATAGGATAATAGCTAGATAACGAATATAGGATAATAGATGGATAACGAATATAGGATAATAAATAGATAACGAATATAGGATAATAGATGGATAACGAATATAGGATAATAGATGGATAACGAATATAGGATAATAAATAGATAACGAATATAGGATAATAGATGGATAACGAATATAGGATAATAGATGGATAACGAATATAGGATAATAAATAGATAACGAATATAGGATAATAGCTAGATAACGAATGTAGGACAACAGATAGATAACGAATATTGGAGAAAAGATAACGAATAAAGGATAATAAATAGATAGCGAATATAGGATAATAGATGGATAACGAATATAGGATAATAGATGGATAACGAATATAGGATAATAGATGGATAACGAATATACGATAATAGATGGATAACGAATATAGGATAATAGATGGATAACGAATATAGGATAATAGATAAGTAAAATATAGTCATTTAGTTAGGCAAGGTGAGATAGACTCGCAGTCTGATAGCTAACTAGCTAAACAGACAAACACATAAATAGATAGATACAGTCAATCTGCACTGAGTTTCCACACTCCAGTTAAAATCAACTGGTGACTGCGTACTCCAATTCAAATTTAACACTAATGTGTAAAATGCATTTCAAATTTAATGTGTGACTTCATACAGTAGTTGAAATTGAACGATATTTGTTTTAATGCAGGTCAAAGATTTAACGGAAGATTTTTTAATGCAGTTGAAATTTAACGAGAGATTTTTTAAATGCAGTTGAAATTTAACGAGAGATTTTTTAACGCAGTTGAAATTTAACGAGAGATTTTTTAAATGCAGTTGAAATTTAACGAGAGATTTTTTAACGCAGTTGAAATTTAACGAGAGATTTTTTAAATGCAGTTGAAATTTAACGAGAGATTTTTTAAATGCAGTTGAAATTTAACATTTTTTTAACGCAGTTGCAATTTAACGAGAGATTTTTTAAATGCAGTTGAAATTTAACGAGAGATTTTTTAAATGCAGTTGAAATTTAACGAGAGATTTTTTAAATGCAGTTGAAATTTAACGAGAGATTTTTTAAATGCAGTTGAAATTTAACATTTTTTTAACGCAGTTGCAATTTAACGAGAGATTTTTTAAATGCAGTTGAAATTTAACGAGAGATTTTTTAACGCAGTTGAAATTTAACGAGAGATTTTTTAAATGCAGTTGAAATTTAACGAGAGATTTTTTAACGCAGTTGAAATTTAACGAGAGTTTTTTTAAGGCAGTTGAAATTTAACGAGATTTTTTAAATGCATTTGAAATTTAACGAGAGATTTTTTAAATGCATTTGAAATTTAACGAGAGATTTTTTAAATGCAGTTGAAATTTAACGAGAGATTTTTTAACGCAGTTGAAATTTAACGAGAGATTTTTTAAATGCATTTGAAATTTAACAGAATAAATACTTCAGTGGCTCCTTTAAAAGCTGTTATATTTACTAAGTAAACTATTATTTTAGCAATTAATTTATTAATATATTTGTTTTTATTTTGAATTGGAAATATCCTAGCAATATGCCTCTTCTTGGAAATAGTTAATAATATACTTTAGTTGACCTGAAACACAAAAGAGAAGTAGCGAACGACGAACACCCGGCCGGAGACAAAAGCAGTCTCCCACGTCCACACCTACCCGTTTCCTTTCCACCCCCCCGGTAGAACATACAATGAAAAAAAATGTTGATAAATTAATTTTTGGTGGTGGGAGTTTACAAGACTTAATAACCCATCGAGACAGGTGCCTCGTATTTACTCACCCCCGACAATATTTTTATTTATTTATTTTTTTATTTCACCTGCTAGCCCTTAAAGATACTGTCTTCGGAAAAGGCGCCGATGGAAAACTTAGCAGCCCCTCAAAACTGGCCCTACGGCTTTGTCACCGATAGATTCAAGAATGGTAAGATAAGATAATTCAGGAACCCTGAAGGTCAGTTGGGGGTAAAGAGCCACGGGAGAGGGGGGGAATTGGAATGAAGAACTGAGGAAGTTTGGGGCGAAAGGCTAGACTAAGAGATGGCCGGTTGAGGTCTAAGCGGAGATTGGATATTATTAGAACCTTCCGGTGTCTCCGCTCTCTTTAGCGACTAATTCTGGTTTTGACCCCGAGGGGAAGAAAGAAAGAAAGAAAGAAAGAAAGAAAGAAAGAAAAAACGCGAAAGAAGGAAGTGGAAGGGCTGCGTGTTTAGGACTTGTCCGGAGTGACAAACAATGCTTTTGATTCGAGCTCAAGGCAAATAGATTAAGATCGGAACTCCTATATGACAGTGAATCCTGGACTGTCTCCTCACAGCGGGAGACGAAACTTGAGGCAAAAGAAATCTGGTTCTACAGAAGGATACTGAGAATGCCATGGCCTGGAAACGTGAATGCGTCATGTTAAAAACTGCCGCAAAACATTTATTTTCTTTTATCGTTATCATCCCATGAAATACCGCTAAAACAGAACGGGTTACAACATGTGGAACAATTAGGAACAGAAACATTAATAATGAGCGGGAAGAGAAAAGAGTAATGAGGAGAACAGTAGATAGCGATTGACATTGCATTTACATTTTTATAGATTAAAATTGGCTGGATATCAATGGAGCCGGAAGTGAGTTCCACAAGCGAGAAGTGCCAGAAAAGAAACTGTTAGCATAAAATTTACGGCTACATCTAGACAGCTTAACTTAAAATTGATGAGATCTCGACACTAGCCTAGTGCTACAGAAGGATGCCGAGAATACCATGTACTGGACATGGAATCAACGACAAAGTTCTATAGACAAGGGAAACAAAAACGGCATATATATTTAACATCAGAAAAGAACCCTTCAAACATCTAGGGCACATAATGAAGAAAGAGGGCTAAGAAAATTTGACACTCATAGGACACATTAAAAGGAAAAGTGTCAGAGGAAATGGTTTAGAAGATATAGAAAAAATACAAAATTTACGAAGAGCGACAAAAGACCATAGTCATATGTAACACATTTTTCTTCGTCTAATATGTTTTTTAAAATCGGAATCACACCAAGCAAGGTAGCAAAGCCACTAAGAGACAAAGTGTTACAGGGTATGGAAGAATTAGGAACAGAAACATTAATAATGAGAAGAAAGAGAAGAGAGTAATCAGGTGGACAGTAGATAGCGATTGTCATTACATTTACATTTTTGCAGATTAAAGTTAGCTGGAAAGAGAGAAGAAACTGTTAGCATAGAACTCACGGCTACATCTCGCCAGCTGAACTGTAAATTGATGAAATCTCGACGCTAGTTTAGTTTTTGATTTATTTAAGATGCAATGATATATTGTGACAGGTCTCCAAATCATATTTAGATAAACTATTTTCAGTTATTCTATTTGAAATGTTTACTTATATCGCACCCTAGCTTAAAAGACGCACTCCAAGCGGACATTTAAGCGGCGGGGCGTAGGGGTAATTACGGTTCCAGCCTAACGCTAAAGGGACCTCTGCTCCAGCTTAGAAAACAGCAAAGATAATTTTGAAGAAATAACTTTGAATTCCTCATTTCTCTTCATGGAACTTCAAAACGTCACTTTCAATCTGATTCAAGCTATAAGTGTAATTTTGGACAAAAGGTTCATTTTGGGATGAAATTCCAATTCAGGACGAAGATAGAGTTCATCAAATCATTAGTAAACAGAAAACAAGTTTTGTTTCTCCAGGACAATGCTCGCCCACACATTGCAAAAATGACCCTTGCAGAGCTAAAGTGTGAGATTGTTTCATCCACCGTATTCACTAGACCTCTCCCCCCACCCCAACAGATTTTCACTTGTTTTTAGGCTTAGATAATCATATTAAGAACAAGACATTTAATAATGAAGATGACTTCAAAACGGAAGTGCATAATTTTTTCCAAAGTAAAACTAAGGACTTTTTTAAAAAATGGCATTACTCAGTTGTTGAACCTTTGGGAGAAGGTCGTGGAATGTGATGGGTCATATTTTGATGAATAAAGACATTTAAGACTTTAAATATGCATTTTTAATTTCCTTTATAAAAGTCGGCAAAAACTTTTTTGGGCACATCATCATCATCATCATCATCATTATTATTATTATTATTATTATTATTATTATTATTATTGTTATAATAGATGGAACAAAAGAAGCAAATAGCCCAGACAATATTATAAACTAGCGGTCTTTTAAGCTATCTCCTGGGTAAGGCTAACTGGCCCTCCAACCTAAAACTAAAGGGATCTCTGGTTCAGCTTAGAAAACAGCGATGATAATTTTGAAGGAATAATTTTGAAATCTTCAATTCACTCTGTGGAACTTGAAAACCTCACTTTCGCTCTGATTCAAGCTATAAGTGCAATTTATAAACTAGTGGACTTTTAAGCTAGCTCCTGGCTAAGGCCATGGAACTTCAAAACCTCACTTTAATTCTGATTCAGGCTATAGGTCCAATTCCGGTCGAAATTTCAATTCAATCCGAAAACTGAGTTCTTCAAATAACAAACTTTGCGCAATTTCAATCCTAGCGTCACGAAACCTCTCATTTTATTCCTTGGCATTTTGAAGATATAAAATTAATTTCCTCAATTCACAAAGTTCTGGAGATATTTAAAACAGAATTTAAATTCACAAAATATTTGTTTTACTTTCCCTTGTAGCTCTAAATAAACTTTGCGTTTCTATCCCTTGCATAACACGCATATCCAAGCTTACAGTACCTGGTATTCACAAGCGGTCACCCATCTAGGGACTGATCAAGCTTGATATTTCTTAACTAGTTTTTTTTATTAAGCATATTTTAAGATAATCTAAATATGTTCTTTTTCATGTGCCGTGTCTCCTCAGGGCATAGGCGATCATATCTTTCCACAACTTCCTGTTCCTTGTAGCCCTTAATAAACTTTGTTATTTCTACTAAGACCTGTTCGACCATCCATTTTACTCAAGCTCATTAATTATGTTACACGTTGTTTTCTTCTGTCCCTCTCACCCGATATCTGTCCCGTGAGGAGCACATTTTCCAAGCCCTCCTTCCTCATTATCTGCCCCAGAAACTTCAACTGTCTTTCCAGTGAGTATCACATTTTCCAAGCTCTTCTTATAAAACGAAAGAAGAGAGGGGGAAAAAGCGAAAAAAAGTTATAATTAAATAATTCACCAATTTTTTTTTTTTTTTTTTTTAATTAGAAAATGCAGTTTCTTTTAGCGGACTTTTCGTGTGAGGATTAAAACACACGCGAAAATGTTGTTGTTTCCTATAGTCATTATTACTACTACAATAATAATAATAATATCAACAACAACAACAACATTATTATTATTATTATTACTATTATAATATTTTGTAGCCCAACAAGTTCTTTAGAAATAGCATAAAATTCTGAAAATGTTAATTTTCTTCTATCTTCACCGTTGGGATCGATAAACAAAAATACGCCTATTTTGACAATTTCGAGCCACCCGCCTCCAAAACAAAAAAAAAGATAAATAAATAAAATAAAATAACAAAAACAAAAAAAAAACCCGCACGCTGATACTATATTCAAAAGCGATCTGTTTCTATGGAGTAAAAACACCCCTAATGCCATCAAATGACAAAAACGGAATGAGCATTTTGCCCAACACAATGCGTAGTCAATTTTAAGTCGAGAATTGAATACAAAAGAAACAAATTAACACAGGGAGAAATCAAAGAAAGAAAAAGGAAAAAGAAAGGTACAGGATTAAAGGCAAAGACGGGAAGAAAGAGAAGAAAGTAAAAAGCCCTTCGAGAGAAATATGGGTTTGATGGATAACACCATATAGTTAAGGATGGTTGCTTTTTTTTTTTTTTTTTTCTTTCAGTCTTCAAGCAATAATGCTCGAAAGGGGGAGCGAAAGAAGGAGAGCTAGCAAGGTGGGTGGGAATCGGGGATGTCAGCAGGGTTATGAAACATTTCAAGTTGGTGACGAACGACATGCAGACCGATAATAAACCCCACCCCTGTCATGATAGACCAAACCGCAAGAAGGCTGGCATTGTTTTCGAGTTTCGCCGAGGACAACAGGAGAAAGAAAGAAAAGGAAGAAGCTTTTGAAAAAAAAGAAAGAACGAAAAGAAGTTTTTGAAAAAAAAAAAAAAAAAGAATGAAAAGAAATAGGTTAATTTGGGGATTGTGTCATATCTTAAATATTAGGCTGGTGCAAAAATAATATCGTTTTTTGACGTACTTTTTAACGTCAAAAAACGATATTATTTTTGCACCAACCTAATAGTTGGGGATTCCCCAACAGGGTCAGAGATCAAGGTTCAAGACCTAGTAAAAGAAACACGTTTTTGAGTGTTGATTTTCAAGGTAGAATTTTATTTTCGAAGAAAAAACGGAACAGAAGGAGAAGAAGAAATTGGATAATCAGAAAAGGGAAAGACCGAAGGGAGGAAAAAGATCAACGTGAAAAAGAAGAAGAAGAAAGATAGGAGTACAAGGAAAAGGAAAGTGTAAAGAAAAACGAGAAAAAGAATAGGAAAACGAGAAGTGGGGAAGTCAAGAGCGAGAGAGTGGGAGGGAAGGAGGTAGGAGGGGAACAATATAAAGAAGAAGAAAAAGCTAAGAAGAAAAGAAGACGGAGTTGAGGATATAAGAAAGTGGAGAATAAACAGTGAGAGAGAGAGGATGACAGAGGGACGATATGAAGGGGAAGGAATAAAAAAAAAAAGGAGAAGAAAAAGAAAAGACAGCGGGGTACAGGACAATTAGAACATCAAAAAACGAACAGGGAAAGAAAAGAAGAAAAAACAGGAAAAAGTAAGATTCGGATAAGATGAAAAAGCGTAGAAAAAGAAAATGAAGAAGAAAAAAGAGAAGAAAAAGAAAATGAAATGAAAACGAAAAAGATGAAAATGAAGCTGAAAAGGAGTAATAGTAATAGCAGTAGTTTCACCTATCGTCCGGCTCACACACCTTCTCCAGCAGTAATGTTCTTATTATTACTTTCCATTTATATTAGGTGTCTCCACTAAGGATTAAAATTTACTACTTCCAATACGAAAAATATTCTGTGGTATAATTGAAACAGTAACTATATTGATCGGATTTTTGTCAATAAAATCGATGAAATCTGCCATGTTGACACATTTGTAAACAAAAGTTAATTTTCGGTTTTAAAAATCTAGCAAAAATAAAATATATATTTCTGAAACTTTATTTGAAAAAAATTAGCAACGTCAAAGTTAAATTAATCTGATTTGAAACAAATATTACTTATGGCATACAATGTTGTTTACAAGCATTTCTTAACCACGGGGTCTTGTTTTTATGTCGTGTTGATCGATTTCTTCAAAGTGTTCTGCTTTTAGATAATATAGTCACTAAAAATAATTACATTGAAGTTTTCATAAAGTCAAGTAAGGCGGTGAAACATATGTAAAAAAAGTATTTTTACCGAGATTTTCAGTCATATATGAATTAGTCCTGAATATTTCATTAAAATCTGACAATTATTTGATTTTTGCAAGAATTTCCAAATTAACGTGTCTGTCACCGCAAAAAAGAGGCTCAAATTTGCTATGCTAAAAGTTAGTACATCCGCTAGAAAAACAAGTTTTTTAATCAAAATTTCGAATGTTGTAAAAAGGAGTAAAAATTTCATTAAATATCCAAAAGAAAACTTTGAACCTTCCTCTTAATAATAACATAAAGATTTTGACGATAAAAACTGTTTTCATTATGATTGGAGCATGTTTTCATCAGGGTATACTGATTTTTAGCGATTTCCTGGAGGTACCTACAGTATATATTAATCATTTTCCTCTACTCCCTTTCTATCTTGCTTGCTTTCTTTCTTTTTTCTTTATTGCTTGCTTTTTCTTTACATTCTTCTTTTTCTTGCACTCTTTCTCTCTCTCCTTTTCTACTTCTTGATGTTTTCCCTTTATAATATTCCTTTTCTTGTTCACCTTTTCCTTCTTTCTACTTCTTGCTTTCCTTTTGTATTCTTCTTTTTCTTGTACACTCTTTCTTTCTTTCTTTCTTCCATCTTTTCCTTGTACTCTTTCTCTCTCTCTCTTCTTGATATTTTCCCTTTACATTGTTCCTTTTTCTTGTTCACCTTTTCCTTCTTTTTCTTTTTTTCTCCTTCTTGCTTTTCTTTTACATTCATGGAAAGAGGAATTGTGAAGGCTGTGAGATGTTGAGAAGAGTTGCACTAATTTAGAGCAACAGCGGAAAACAACGATTTTCACTGCCTTTCTTTCTTACTTCTTCTTTTCCTTACTTCCCCTTTACATCCATCTTTTCCTTGTACTCTTTCTTTCTTTCTTTCTTTCCCTTTACATTTATCTTTTCCTTGTACTCTTTCTCTCTTCTTGATGTTTTCCCTTTGCATTATTCCTTTTCTTGTTCTCCCTTTCCTTCTTTTTTTTTCTTCTTCCTCTTCTTGCTTTCCCTTTACATTCTTCTTTTTCTTCTACTCCCTCTCCCCCCATATTCTCATCATAATTTCCTGTCACATCTTTTTCCTTCATTCTTGGTTCTTGATGTTCATATTGTCCTCGTACGCTACATTCTGACTTTTTCTATTACATCGTTTTGCGCTCTTTTTCTTTCATATTCTTTGCCTCACTTTCTCTCTCTCTCTCTCTCTCTCTCCTTATTATTATCCTCCACACCCTTTCCTTCATATTTTTTTCTTCTTCTTTGTTCTGGCACAATGCAATCTCAATGAATTTCATAACTGGTTGCCATTATTGTCCGCTTTAATCTCTCTCTCAAACTCTCACACTCACTCTCTCATTCTTTCTCAATCTCTTTCTCTCCCTTTAAAATTTTCTCTCTATCACTTTCTCTCTCTCTCTCTCCTTGTTATTATCCTCCACACCCTTTCCTTCATATTTTTTTCTTCTTCTTTGTTCTGGCACAATGCAATCTCAATGAATTTCATAACTGGTTGCCATTATTGTCCGCTTTAATCTCTCCCTCAAACTCTCACACTCACTCTCTCATTCTTTCTCAATCTCTTTCTCTCCCTTTAAAATTTTCTCTCTATCACTTTCTCTCTCTCTCGCTCGCTCTCCTTTTTTTTTTTTTTACTTCTTTTTTGTTTGCTTCAGAATTCTACTGATTCTTAGATATAAAGTTGTATTTTTTTCCGTCAACTGTACATCTCCCCATGGTTTTTCGCTTCCTCTCTTTGTGTTCAGAGTTTTCACATCGACAATGATTTCCAAATGCTTTTTATAAACTAAATTTCACCTGATACAAGGCCCCAGAGAATCTGAGGGTTAGAGAGTTACTGTTTAAATGGCTAACTCATACTATATGATCCCTCGCTAAAGACAATGGAAAACAAAACAAACAAAAAAAAGCAAAAGATGGCTCGTCTTTCTGCTCCAGAAAGTATCTGACTCTTCTTGGTATGCTCTACCTTTACAAGAGTGAGATCAGACCCATAATAGAATATCTGGGCTGGGGCTGCCCAAATCTTACTTTTCAGCCTCCACAGGCATAGATAGATATTGTCAGAATGGCATAGATACATAAATAGATATATATAGAGAGATAGATATTGTCAGAATGAGATAGATAGATATTGTCAGAATGAGATAGATAGATAATGTCAGAATGAGATAGATGCGTAAATAGATAGATATTGTCAGAATGAGACAGATATTGTTAGAATGGCATAGATATATACTGTTAGAATGGCATAGATAGATAGATATTGTTTGAATGTCATAGATAGATATTATCAAAATGGCATAGATAGATATTGTCAGAATGATATAGATATTGTCAGAGTGGCATAGTAGATAGATAGATATTGTCAGAATGGCATAGATAGATATGAACAGACTGCAAGATTGATATGGACAGAAAGAAATAGATAGATGAGGAGTGATAAGACTTAGATAGATAGATAGATATGAGATATTCATGGCGCCCAACACTGCTTTTAGCCTTTGAAAAGACACCAGAGTACAATCGCAAACTTTGTCCCCAGTCGACCAAGTGCGGTAGATAAGAAAGAACGAAGGTAAACCTATTGGACGCAAAGATATAAATCGCAAAAGATAAGATGTTTAAGATAAAGGATGTCACTTCTGACTCCTCTTTTATCCTCATAATTGTTATCATTATCATCGACATTATTCTGAACTGCCCTGGCTAAGTCCTTTTCACAATAAGACGAACTTAATGTAAGTCGATATAAAAAAAACGACAGGGCAAAGGTCAACCCAAGCGCATATGGATCTCAAGATGACATGTTATCAATTTTCACTTTAGCCGCAGGAAGTGGGAGATGATTTGAAGTGAGACGCAGTAATATGGCGGCGAAAAGAGGCAAGCGAGTTTGAAAGAGGAGAGGACAAAAAACTATTTAAAAGAGATGGAAAGAGGAAGGGTAAAGGCTGTGGGATGTTAGGAATGGTTGTGCTAAGTTAGAGGCGTTATGGCGAATAAAGAGGGAGTTGCGAAGAAAGAAGCAGCAGAAAATAAAAGCAATAAGCAAATACGAAAGTTGCAAATAAAGAAAAGATAGTAATGAAAATGATACAGAAGATCACGGGGGAGGAGAAGAAGAAAAATAGGAGAAGGAAGAAGAATAAAAAGAGAAGGAAGAAGAAGAGGAAAATGAAAAAGAATAAGAAGAGGAAAACAAAGAAGAAGAAGAGGAAAATGAAAAAGAATAAGAAGAGGAAAAAGAATAAGAAGAGGAAAACAAAGAAGAAGAAGAGGCTGAAAACATCAGAAAAGGTTAAAATGAAGAGAAGGAAAACGAAGACTTGGAGGAAAACAAAAAGAAAGCGGAGGAAAAAAAGGAGGAGGAGAAAGCGGAGGGGGAGCAAAAAGAAGAAAGCGAGGTAGAGGGGAGAAGAAGAAGACGAAGAAGAAGAAGATTGGAGTAGAGGAGGAAAAGAAGTAGAAGAAAGCGGAGAGGACGAAAAGAAGATGTAGAAGAAAGCGGAGAGGAGGAAAAGAAGAAGAAGAAGAAAGCGGAGAGAAGAAGAACCACCACCACCACTACTACTACTAACAACAACTTCAAGCACTATCAAAGAAAATAAAGGGGTTAAAAGGAGGAAATTAACGGCGCAAGAAATCGGCATCGACCCTTTGCAATTTATATAAAGCCAAAAAATATTTTTAGATTACAAGAGTTTTTTTTTTTTATTTGAGATAATAATGTTTTAGTAATACAAGTCTTACTAAATAACATTTAGTACTCTGCATTATTAATATTACTTCCCTTTTCTCTGCATTTTCAAGGCATCTCAATTGCAGTATCTTTATTGTTAATTTCACTCTCAAAATTGTTTTCTGTTGCCATAGCAGGATATGGTAACACAACTATGAAATTCAAACTTACTAATCTTCAGGGATCTGAGTCACCTTCAGTGGCAGGATAAACCTTTTGAAGTCACATATAGATTGATAATGGTTAAAAGTGGCATGAACTGGGAAAAAACATTTGCTTTCTTTTTTTTATTTACAGGTTCATCCTTGAATTATTATAATTAGTAAGCTTCACACACACACACACACACACACACATATATATATATATATATATATATATATATATATATATATATATATAAACAGAATTTATTTTTTAATTCTATATATTTTTCATTACATTAAACACTATTTTTAGTGGATACCTGTATTTGAGTAAATGCTCTGTCATGCATGACATCCATATGAAAGTCTCAATCTAACAAGGTTATCTAACCTTTAGCCCTCTGCATTATTAATAGTACTTCCCTTTCCTCTGCATTCTTTTTCAAGGATTCTTAACAGCAGTATCCTTATTGCTAACTTCACTCAAAGTTGTTTTCTGTTACCATAGCAGGATATGACAGCACAACTATGAAATTCAAATTCCCTATTGTTCAGGGATCAGAGTCACCTTCAATGGCAGGATAAACTTTTTGTACAGCAACAGGAATCATGTACAGAGTGATAAAGGTTAACCCATAGCGTTTAGAGAGATGGAAAGAGGAAATGTAAAGCCTGTGGGATGTTGAGAGGGTTGTACTAATTTAGAGAAACAGAGGAAAATTACGAATTACATATTTCTTCCTTTATGTACCGTGTCCTTTCACGTCGTAGGTGATCATGGCTCTCCAGATCTTCCTATTCCTAGTAGCTTCTAATAAGTTTTATTTTTTCATTATTTCTCCCAAACCCTGTTCTGCCATCCATTTACTCATCAAGCATGTTTCGTGTTAGTTTCCTCTTTCTCTCTTTCTCACAATCTACCCTGTGCGCATCAGATTTTCCAAGCCAACTTTCCTCATTAAGTGTCCCAGAAATTTGAACTGCCTCTTCCTGATGTTAATTATATGTTTCCTTTTGGTTTCCATTCTCTCCAAAACCTCGTCGTTGCTCGCATGTTCGGTCCCTGGATGGTGGAACAGGGTTTGAGAGAATTTTTAAACTAATTTTCACCTAATACAATTCGGAAGAGCTAATCAAGGGTTACTGCGTGGACTTATATAAGCATAGAAAAAGACAAGCCTTAGGCGTAGAGAGTTGAAGTAGATTTTAGAAGGAACGGGAAACCCAATCCTAAACAGTTACAAACCTCTACTCCTGATCAAAAGACTGGGGAGGAGCGTGAACCGGACGCTATGCGAACTCATTTACTCCTATCGGTTGAGGAGAGAGAAAAAATCAAATAAATATTTAGTCAATAAACATTCTGAGTTGAGACGCAGACATTAGGACTACAGAGCTGAAGCAGAAACCCAATTCTAAACAGGGGAAAAGGTATAAACTTCTACTAATGTTCAAAAGACCCGGAAGAAGTGTGAACCGGGAAACAGGAAAAAAAGTCGTTAAAAAGGAAAGTGGCAAAGAAAAAAACGAGAGACAAATGTAAAGAAGAAGCAAGAAAGAGACGTTGAAGAAGAAAAAGAAGAGAGCAATAAGGAAGTAGAAGAAAAAAGACGTTGGAGAAGAAAGGTGGCAAAGAAAAAAAAAGAAATAAATGCAAAAGAGAAATGAGAAAAAAGAGGCTGAAGAAGAAAACGAAGAGAGCAATCAGGAAGAAGAAGAAGAAAAGACGTTAAAGAAAAAAGAGGAGAAAGGAAAAGGTGTAAAAGTGAAGAAGAAATAAAGAAATCGCTTAAGAAGAAGAAAGAAAGAAATCGCTGGAAAAGAAGAAAGAAATCGTTGAAGAAGAAAGAAAAAGAAATTGCTGAAGAAGAAATAGAAATCGTTGAAGAAGAAAGAAATCACTGAAGAAGAAAGAAATCGCTGAAGAAGAAAAAGAGGATAAAGAAGAAGACAAAAGACGTTGCAAAAGAATTGGAGAGAGAAAAGAAGAAGAAATAAGAAAGATTATCAAGAGGAAAAAAGGCGGCATAAAAATAGATGCAGAAGAAGAAAAGTTGCTAAAGAAGAAAAAGAAAAGAAAACCCTAAAAAAAGGAAAAATATCGTGAAGAAAGAAAAGAACGACTACAACCACCACACAAGAAAGTTACATATCATTTAACATCGCCTGAATATATTTTATGGCTATGTCCAGCATAGTTCCATTGTAGAATGAAGACCCACTTGAAAAGTTATTCTTAGTCCAAATAGGAACCTGCACACTAATTGAGGTGGAGCTGGAGTGATAATGCCGAGACAGGGTAGAAAACAACAATCCATTATTTTGGCGGGCCAGGTACTTAAGAGGTAACCATAAAATGTAACTCTAGAGAGATCCTGTCCCTGTAAGGGTGAGTTCAGTACCAACGTATCAAGACCTCCCCGATGAGGAGAAATGAAGTTAGCAGGTTCTATTTTGTTAGCTTAGGGGTCTTAACCCTGACGTGAATCTTGATTAGGGTTTGGGAATCACAGGGGAGACCGGAATTTTAAGGGATGGGAAATCTGCAGAAGAGTAAAGTATTGTTTCCCCTTTAAGACTTCTTTTTTTTTCGTTTTTAAGATATTTTTACAGCTTTTAATTAGAGAATCTATTTCAATTTTTTTAAAATATCACGTAAATTTAATTAACTTGGCTTGAATTTTTCCACTGACAAGAAGTCGCACCAAAAGAATTTTTCCTTTTGCAAACCTACGAAGTCGACGATTACACCATGATTTTTTTTTTTTTTTAAATAATTAAATACGTGTATTTTCTGCATAGCTGACATCGTAAACGAGGGTTGGTTTTTCTTTTATGCGACATGTCCCTTCGGCACGGGGAATATCATGGCTCTCCCGAACATATTATTCGATTATGGTTGTAAGTGATGTTTCATATGATATAATGGCAGATAATGTGTATATATCTGTATATATGGGTGTATATATATATATATGTATATATGGGTGTATATATATATATATGTATATATGGGTGTATATATATATATATATGTATATATGGGTGTATATATATATATATATGTATATATGGGTGTATATATATATATATATGTATATATGGGTGTATATATATATATATATGTATATATGGGTGTATATATATATATATATGTATATATGGGTGTATATATATATATATATGTATATATGGGTGTATATATATATATATATGTATATATGGGTGTATATATATATATATATGTATATATGGGTGTATATATATTATATATGTATATATGGGTGTATATATATGTATATATGGGTGTATATATATGTATATATGGGTGTATATATATGTATATATGGGTGTATATATATGTATATATGGGTGTATATATATGTATATATGGGTGTATATATATGTATATATGGGTGTATATATATGTATATATGGGTGTATATATATGTATATATGGGTGTATATATATGTATATATGGGTGTATATATATGTATATATGGGTGTATATATATGTATATATGGGTGTATATATATATATATATGTATATATGGG
>OZ010611.1:38634055-38659055 GCA_963932145.1 Acanthosepion lycidas
GTTTTAAATTTAGACACCCCAATCTTACCCTGACTTGACACCAATGAATGTAACTCTATACTGATACAAATTATTAACACCATGCGCCCCTCTTTATATGAACAATTGCGCTGGCCGTTACCATGGAAATTTTGATTTCAATAATGAATCTGCTATTAAAACACGTAAATTTCAGAAATAAGTTATTCCCAAAAGAATTTCGCTTGAAGATGGAACAGAGCTTACTTTAATTCAATTTAATTCAAATAATTATATTGATGTTTTCGGCTCTTGTTTTGAAACATGAGAACTCTTATGTAGCGTGTTGGAATCATATTTTTAAATAAATAGTTATATTTATGCTCTACTTTTGTATCGAGCACTATTTTTTAAAAATAATAACAAAATAACATATTTTCTATATATTTTCACACACACACTCATATATATATATATATATATATATATATATATATATATATATATATAGATATAGATATATATAAAATCCAAAATCACTTCATATCGGGAATAAGCTTATTTCAACCGATGAAACTCGTCAGTCTTATTCAACCCCGGTATAGACTGATATCATGCGGATACTTCCCCGAACACTACAATCTTAACAAGTTAATCCGTTACCAGTCCTGCATATCCTCACAATCTACGCTTCCATCTACCTCTTATGTTCATACAAACTTATTTAGTAACGATTACCTTGAGTAGCTCTTGGGCCTTGTATTGGGAAACATTTATTAAGAAATAATTTAATACTTAATATAAAACTTACAAGATAAAAAAATCTTTACTCTGTCACTATTTTGATGGGAAATGTCCAGATTCCTTAGTCCCACAATTTCAGATCTTCACAGGTTAGCCTTTCTCTACACTTTTTTTAGGGCAATTCACACCAAGAAAGGCGGCAGTGCCACTAGCATACAAGGGGTTACAGAGGATGGAGAACAAGAGTAAAGAGGTATGTCTGAGGAAAGGATACAGGGGAGGACGGGCTATAGGTTCAGGTTGTCAGATGTCGATTGACATTACACTTGAATATTTGAAGATTATCGTCATCGGGGAAGCAAGTAAGGGGAAGGGAGTTCCACAGATGGGAAGTGCGGGAGAAGAAGCTGTTTGAGAAGAGGTGACGTTTACATTTAACCGTTTTGACAGTGAAAGGTTGGGACCGAGATGCCAGCCTGGTAGCACGTTTAAATTCATGTAGTCTGGGAACCAGCGAAAGTAGCTTGTTGGAACAGTTGAAAATACTTGTAGAAGAGACAGAGGTAAGCCACAACACGTCTGTGGGATAGCGATTGTAGACTAGATGCCAGATCAGGACCTATCATCTTGCATATTCGTCTCTGGATTTTGTCAAGGACCTCGAGACGTACAGAGGGAAAACCATACCATATATGACAGCAATATTCCATGCAAGGACTTAGGGTTGATTTATAGATTTGAAGAATGGACTCGGACGAGAAAAACTTTCTGGAATGACACAGAGAGACAAATTTCCTTGCAGTAGATGAAGCTATTTATTCAATGTACTCTATCGCTATTTCGATGGAAAATGTTCAGATGAGCTACATCTCTTAGTCCCACCAGTTCAGACCTTCACGGCTAGGTACACTGTAGCGTGCCAACCCTTACTCTTTTTCTATAACTTTAATTCCACTCGAAAAGCTTCTCACGAACTGCTACCTTGTGGAATCAGCTCCCAAGATGATGCTTCCCGGACCATGAGAATCTTAACCTGTTCATGTCTAGGGTTGACCGTTATCGTTCACACAGATCCACATAAACTGCGCCTCATACCGCTTACTCTTTCGGCTCGCACAACAATAACTTTCAGTAACCCTCTACTTCGAGTGGCTCTTGGGCCTTGTATAGGGTGAAAATTAATAAAATAAAGACGTTCGTTTTAGACTGGCATATAAAGGATAGTTCCGGTTTACACAAGAATGAAAAAGTTATTGAATGCAGTCTGTCTGTTATAAAAAGTTATTGAATGCAGAGTATCTGTTATAAACGCAGACGACAGGGCAACAAGAAATAGAAATATTTATACTATTAATTATAGCTGTTAATTAATTAATTATAACTGTTAATTAGTTAATTCCTGGATATCTCTGACAAGATCCTTGCTAAAAACATTATCTAAATTAGTGTAGGGTAGCAGTAATGTAAGACTAACCTACTTGCTCTAGTCAGAGACGCAAGATTCATGGTTACTAAGGCAATGACCTGGGATATACTTGTGCTATATTCAAACGAAAGTGCGCATGCGTAGTCAACTGCATGTACAAAGAAAAAAGAAAGGCGCACATAAATGTAAAAGAATTAAAAATGTTTAAGAAATTATTTATTTTTTTAAATAAAAAAAAAAAACTAAGCTAAACAGGACAATCCTGTTTGCTGATGTCAATTTGAAAAGAAAAAATGGCAAGAAAAAGCCTTAAAGATAACTATCATTGAAAAAAAAAATTGCATGTTAGCTTCGTACGACTGAAAATTCACTTTAGAATTGTCTTCTGTTTTATTTTAATTCATCCATTTTTATTTATTAATTTATCGCCATTTTTATTATTGCATTCTATTTCATTTTCTGCTTTTATCGCCATTTTGAATATTCTGTTTTATTCTATTCCTTTATCTGCATTCTTATTTTGTTCTGTTTTATTTCTTTATCAGCATTTTAATTATTCCGGTCTATTCTGTTTAATTCCATTCCATTATCAATATTCTTATTCTTCTATTCTGTTTTATTAATTTCCTTTATTAATGTTCTTATTCTATTCGATGGTTCTATTCCGTTACCCACGTTCTTTTTCTATTCTATTTTATTCTAATCCATTATCAGTATGAATTGGTTCATCATCTCTCATCGCAAGGCCATTTCTCAGATAAGCAATATGGCTGTCATTTCTCCAGGTCAACTGCTGATGTACTGGAGATAATTGCAGAAAGAGTCTAACATGCTCTAGATAAAAACGGTGACATCTCGAAAGGTTCTGGCATACAGGTATTCTCCACAAGCTGAAAAGTTACGGTGTATGCGGATACATTTTTGAGCCGATCCACTGTTTCCTATCAAATCGTGAAATGGAAGTTACATTAACGGCCACTCGTCTAGATCCGTTCGTATTTAAGCGGATGTCTCCCCGGTCCTAAGTCCTACTCTGATTAACGACATTTCTAATGATATCAGCTCTTAACTTGACCTCTACGCTGATGAAAAAAACCATTTACTTCTGCCTGGTCAGTCCGACAAAGTCAAAATGGCAGCCAATGTCCAAAATGACCTCAAGTCCGTTTTCAACTGGGGCAAATGATGCCTTGTTAATTTTAACGCCTCTAAACTTCTCTCCATTAATCAACTGAAAAACTCCTCTCTGCTTTCTATCAGCATGGCTAATGCTAACCTCCAAGAAAGTGACTAGTTTCGGCTACTTGGGCTAACGTTTTCAGCTGACATGAAGTGAAAAGACTATATTCAATTCATTACTAGCTCAGCTGTTAAGAAATTTGGTTCACTGTGTTGTACGAGACAATTTTTCTCTCCTGAATCTATCTTACATATCTATAAGTCTACCATTCGTCTATGCTTAGAATATTGCTGCCATGATGAAAAAGGAATAAAAAAAAAAAACGGGAGAAAAATAAGAATAATGGAATAGTGTAATGTAGAATAGAATAACAAGAATAAGAATAAAAGAAATTAAAATATAGACTAAATTAAAAAAAAATAGACTAAGGACTATGATAAAGGAATAAGAAAAAAAAACAATTTTTTTTTAATTTCCTTTATTCTCATTCTTGTTATTCTATTCTACATTACACTATTCCATTATTCTTATTTTTCTCCTGTTTTTTTCTTATTCTTTCGTTATTGTCCTTAGTCTAATTGATGGGTTTGTGCAAATGGATGATAGAACAGGTTTTGGGAGAAATAACAAAAAGAAAAAACTTATTAAGGGGTACAAGTGACAGGAAGATGTGGTGGGCCATGATCGCCTACGTCCTGATGGAACTCTGCACATAAAAGATAGAAATGTAGATAGAAAAAAATGTTGATAAGATAGCAAGGGCCATGAAGCACTGCTCGGGGCTCCTAATTAATCTTGCCCCATCTCCTTCCGATCTGGTGTTTTCGCCGCCCCTGAAACCGAACATTAGAGAACCCCGTTAGTTTACAGCGTGTGTCGGTGTGTGTTTTCCTGTCAACGCAGTTTTTATGAATCATGCAAATCTCACCAACTGCATTAAATGTGACGGTTGATGAGAAATTTCATTAGCGCAGTGTTTCTCAAACTTTCTTGGCAACGGCATATCTAGGAGCAAATGAAAATATCACGGCACACTTAGCAACATTTTTAAACGGTATGCATTTAAATGTTATGAAATAAAGTCATAGATTTGAAAAAATATATACAAAATATGAACTAACTTTATTTCAATATTTCTATTCAACTATTTGTGCTGCTTATTTTGTGTGAAACCTGTATCTGGTGTTTTTTCATGATGTCTTCAATGTTTGGTCAAATGTGCGATAAGCAGACCCCCATTTATTCTTCATTTGAGCATAATCATTCTTGCTTCTTATTTTTGATGTTATTTAGGGTTGAGAAGCCTAATTGACATAGATAAGAAGTAGAAAATTGCAATAAAACTGATGTAGCCTTTTAGCTAATGTCGGATATTCCTTTTGTATTGAAATCCAAAATGTATCAATGGGTGATAAGCAGACCCCCATTTCTTCTTCATTTGAGCGTAATCATTCTTGCTTCTTATTTTTGATGTTATTTAGGTCTGAGAAACCTAATTCACATAAATAAGAAGTAGAAAATTGCAATAAAACTGATAAAGTCTTTTTAGCTAATGTCGGATATTCCTTTAGTATTGAAATCCAAAATGTATCAATGGGTACCATCGTATGTTTCATTTTGAGCCCTTTATCCATAGAAATAGTGGCCGATTCTTCTTCACAATCGAAGAATAATGAAAAGAATTATTTGAAAAAAAGTTTAATACTCATACATTTATTCTAATACTAACGATGTACCGCTATTACACCGACCCACATATATACGCGGTCAGTCAGACTGTCACCCATGTGTCATGCGTGATACACGCGTAAGCGATCATGTATCTTTCGATACATGACTGACAAAGCAGATTTTTCCGCAGAAATTTGCCATTTCTTTCTGCGGTAGACCAGTTGCTATCCAAGGCTGTAGAACTCGGTCTGTGGGGTGGGGGAAACTATTCATATCCTTCCCAAGGTTATAATGGATTCGACTGAAATTCAAACTCGGCTCTCCGATTCCTCAATCCGAGCCACTATCCACTACTCCACTAACATTTCCTTTTTTACAGATATATTTACCAAAATTACACAAAAATATCTTGAAATTCTAAATAGTAAATTTATTCAATAAAATCACCATTTGCTTCAACTACCCCTCCAGCTGGCTTCAGAATCACCTGTATCTCTTCTGCAAGGTCTCCTTGTTTAAGCTGGTGAATGCTACCATAATCCTTGTCTTCAGTTCATCTTTGGCGTTACAAGGAGTTTTGTTGGCCTCAACTACGCCCACACATAATAAACAATGGGGTTACAGTCTGGGGAGTTAGGTAACCAGATGTAAGAGTTGATGTGATCGTAGAAATTGTCTGACAGCCATGATTGAGTTCTCCTGCTTGTGTGGTATGGTGCAGAGTCCTGTTGCCAGACAGGGTTTTCCAGCAGGCACTCTCTTGGCCCAGGACAGCACTACCTCCTCAAGGCACTCCGTGTTGATTCTGAGGCCCTGTTGGAAGATCAATAGAAGTATAACGTTGCATCACTAGTAATCACTCCAAACACCTTCGAGATGAAATCCATTAAACTCATTCAACTCTTTCCGAATCATTTCCACAGTCATCCAAACACTCTGAAATGTTCATATTGGAGCTTCCGGCGCGAATGCCAAGAATTACAACATGGCGTTTCCAAACTTCTGGCGGAGTGAATTGTGTCATGGTGCTCTTTTACTCACAGATAGTGACCAAATGATGCTACTATACAATGCAGTGGACAAAATCCAAAACAAACAAAGCGCATGCACGAAATTAAAAATATAAAATGGCGACACTGTATATGTGTGCCGTGACAATATTTCACGGCACACATGAAAAGAATGACAAACTAGTGTGCCGTGGCACGGGCACCTCGGCGTGGTGTCATGGTTAGCAAGCTTGTCTCGCTAGAACAATTACGACTGAGTAGTGAGTTCGATCCTCACTGGGTGCCCCATACTTTCGGCCTTGTGCCACATCTGAGCTACGCTTAGAAAATCACTAGTGTACCGTGGCATGCCAGTTGAGAAACATTGCTTTCGACCAGGCTTTGCTTATGACGGTGTTACACAGCCCAGTTTTAAGTGCGGGACAAATCTTGCTCTGTACGAAGAATTGAATCTGTCTGTACGACTCCCGTTTATCAAAGTGTCTTTGCTGTCGTATGTGATTTTGGCTGTGCGAGCATATGTAGAAGCTAAAGGTTTCTCATCTGAATCTGCAGAAAAGAGAAAGAATTCCCTCTTTCCCCTCCCCCTACCGACTTTTTCCTAAATATTTTCCCCTAAATATACATGTCTTCCCAACTCAAAAACGACAACCGTTGGAACCGTAACACTATATCTGGTGGAGAAATTTTCTTAAGAACTTTTTTCTTAAAAAAAAAGAAACAAAAAATGAATCTCCATCGAGCCTTCTGTCTCTCCGCCATTTTCTTTTTCTCTTCCACTTTCTTTCTCTCTTCCACTTTCTTTCTCTCTTCCACTTTCTTTCTTCCCATTTCTTCTACTCGTTCCCTTTCTCTGACTCATTGTATCTCTCAACGTGTTTGCATTTATCTTTTCCTCTCTATTTTTCTTTTTTTCTTTCTCATGTCTCTATCATTTTCTTTCTCCATCATCTCTCTCTCGTATTTCTTCTTATCTCTCCATCATTTTCTTTCTACATTCATCCCTCTCTCTCGTATTTCTTCTTATCTCTCCATCATTTTCTTTCTACATTCATCCCTCTCTCTCGTATTTCTTCTTATCTCTCTATCATTTTCTTTCTCATTCATCCCTCTCTCTCGTATTTCTTCTTATCTCTCTATCATTTTCTTTCTCATTCATCCCTCTCTCTCGTATTTCTTCTTATCTCTCTATCATTTTCTTTCTCATTCATCCCCCTCTCTCGTATTTCTTATCTCTCTATCATTTTCTTTCTACATTCATCCCCCTCTCTCGTATTTCTTCTTATCTCTCTATCATTTTCTTTCTCATTCATCCCCCTCTCTCGTATTTCTTCTTATCTCTCTATCATTTTCTTTCTCATTCATCCCTCTCTCTCGTATTTCTTCTTATCTCTCTATCATTTTCTTTCTCATTCATCCCTCTCTCTCGTATTTCTTCTTATCTCTCTATCATTTTCTTTCTACATTCATCCCTCTCTCTCGTATTTCTTCCTATCTCTCTATCATTTTCTTTCTACATTCATCCCTCTCTCTCGTATTTCTTCTTATCTCTCTATCATTTTCTTTCTACATTCATCCCTCTCTCTCGTATTTCTTCTTATCTCTCTATCATTTTCTTTCTACATTCATCCCTCTCTCTCGTATTTCTTCTTATCTCTCTATCATTTTCTTTCTACATTCATCCCTCTCTCTCGTATTTCTTCTTATCTCTCTATCATTTTCTTTCTCATTCATCCCTCTCTCTCGTATTTCGTCTTATCTCTCTATCATTTTCTTTCTCATTCATCCCTCTCTCTCGTATTTCTTCTTATCTCTCTATCATTTTCTTTCTCATTCATCCCTCTCTCTCGTATTTCTTCTTATCTCTCTATCATTTTCTTTCTACATTCATCCCTCTCTCTCGTATTTCTTCCTATCTCTCTATCATTTTCTTTCTACATTCATCCCTCTCTCTCGTATTTCTTCTTATCTCTCTATCATTTTCTTTCTCATTCATCCCTCTCTCTCGTATTTCTTCTTATCTCTCTATCATTTTCTTTCTACATTCATCCCTCTCTCTCGTATTTCTTCTTATCTCTCTATCATTTTCTTTCTACATTCATCCCTCTCTCTCGTATTTCTTCTTATCTCTCTATCATTTTCTTTCTCATTCATCCCTCTCTCTCGTATTTCGTCTTATCTCTCTATCATTTTCTTTCTCATTCATCCCTCTCTCTCGTATTTCTTCTTATCTCTCTATCATTTTCTTTCTACATTCATCCCTCTCTCTCGTATTTCTTCCTATCTCTCTATCATTTTCTTTCTACATTCATCCCTCTCTCTCGTATTTCTTCTTATCTCTCTATCATTTTCTTTCTCATTCATCCCTCTCTCTCGTATTTCTTCTTATCTCTCTATCATTTTCTTTCTACATTCATCCCTCTCTCTCGTATTTCTTCTTATCTCTCTATCATTTTCTTTCTACATTCATCCCTCTCTCTCGTATTTCTTCTTATCTCTCTATCATTTTCTTTCTACATTCATCCCTCTCTCTCGTATTTCTTCTTATCTCTCTATCATTTTCTTTCTACATTCATCCCTCTCTCTCGTATTTCTTCTTATCTCTCTATCATTTTCTTTCTACATTCATCCCTCTCTCTCGTATTTCTTCTTATCTCTCTATCATTTTCTTTCTCATTCATCCCTCTCTCTCGTATTTCTTCTTATCTCTCTATCATTTTCTTTCTACATTCATCCCTCTCTCTCGTATTTCTTCTTATCTCTCTATCATTTTCTTTCTCATTCATCCCTCTCTCTCGTATTTCTTCTTATCTCTCTATCATTTTCTTTCTACATTCATCTCTCTCTCTCGTATTTCTTCTTATCTCTCTATCATTTTCTTTCTCATTCAACCCCCTCTCTCGTATTTCTTCTTATCTCTCTATCATTTTCTTTCTACATTCATCCCTCTCTCTCGTATTTCTTCTTATCTCTCTATCATTTTCTTTCTACATTCATCCCTCTCTCTCGTATTTCTTCTTATCTCTCTATCATTTTCTTTCTACATTCATCCCTCTCTCTCGTATTTCTTCCTATCTCTCTATCATTTTCTTTCTACATTCATCCCTCTCTCTCGTATTTCTTCTTATCTCTCTATCATTTTCTTTCTCATTCATCCCTCTCCCTCTCGTATTTCTTCTTATCTCTCTATCATTTTCTTTCTACATTCATCCCTCTCTCTCGTATTTCTTCTTATCTCTCTATCATTTTCTTTCTCATTCATCCCTCTCTCTCGTATTTCTTCTTATCTCTCTGTCATTTTCTTTCTACATTCATCCCTCTCTCTCGTATTTCTTCTTATCTCTCTATCATTTTCTTTCTACATTCATCCCTCTCTCTCGTATTTCTTCCTATCTCTCTATCATTTTCTTTCTACATTCATCCCTCTCTCTCGTATTTCTTCTTATCTCTCTATCATTTTCTTTCTACATTCATCCCTCTCTCTCGTATTTCTTCTTATCTCTCTATCATTTTCTTTCTACATTCATCCCTCTCTCTCGTATTTCTTCCTATCTCTCTATCATTTTCTTTCTACATTCATCCCTCTCTCTCGTATTTCTTCTTATCTCTCTATCATTTTCTTTCTACATTCATCCCTCTCTCTCGTATTTCTTCTTATCTCTCTATCATTTTCTTTCTACATTCATCCCTCTCTCTCGTATTTCTTCCTATCTCTCTATCATTTTCTTTCTACATTCATCCCTCTCTCTCGTATTTCTTCTTATCTCTCTATCATTTTCTTTCTCATTCATCCCTCTCCCTCTCGTATTTCTTCTTATCTCTCTATCATTTTCTTTCTACATTCATCCCTCTCTCTCGTATTTCTTCTTATCTCTCTATCATTTTCTTTCTCATTCATCCCTCTCTCTCGTATTTCTTCTTATCTCTCTGTCATTTTCTTTCTACATTCATCCCTCTCTCTCGTATTTCTTCTTATCTCTCTGTCATTTTCTTTCTACATTCATCCCTCTCTCTCGTATTTCTTCTTATCTCTCTATCATTTTCTTTCTACATTCATCCCTCTCTCTCGTATTTCTTCTTATCTCTCTATCATTTTCTTTCTACATTCATCCCTCTCTCTCGTATTTCTTCTTATCTCTCTATCATTTTCTTTCTACATTCATCCCTCTCTCTCGTATTTCTTCTTATCTCTCTATCATTTTCTTTCTACATTCATCCCTCTCTCTCGTATTTCTTCTTATCTCTCTATCATTTTCTTTCTACATTCATCCCTCTCTCTCGTATTTCTTCTTATCTCTCTATCATTTTCTTTCTCATTCATCCCTCTCTCTCGTATTTCTTCTTATCTCTCTATCATTTTCTTTCTACATTCATCCCTCTCTCTCGTATTTCTTCTTATCTCTCTATCATTTTCTTTCTCATTCATCCCTCTCTCTCGTATTTCTTCTTATCTCTCTATCATTTTCTTTCTACATTCATCCCTCTCTCTCGTATTTCTTCCTATCTCTCTATCATTTTCTTTCTACATTCATCCCTCTCTCTCGTATTTCTTCTTATCTCTCTATCATTTTCTTTCTACATTCATCCCTCTCTCTCGTATTTCTTCTTATCTCTCTATCATTTTCTTTCTACATTCATCCCTCTCTCTCGTATTTCTTCTTATCTCTCTATCATTTTCTTTCTACATTCATCCCTCTCTCTCGTATTTCTTCTTATCTCTCTATCATTTTCTTTCTACATTCATCCCTCTCTCTCGTATTTCTTCTTATCTCTCCATCATTTTCTTTCTACATTCATCCCTCTCTCTCGTATTTCTTATCTCTCTATCATTTTCTTTCTCATTCATCCCCCTCTCTCGTATTTCTTCTTATCTCTCTATCATTTTCTTTCTACATTCATCCCTCTCTCTCGTATTTCTTCTTATCTCTCTATCATTTTCTTTCTCATTCATCCCTCTCTCTCGTATTTCTTCTTATCTCTCTATCATTTTCTTTCTCATTCATCCCTCTCTCTCGTATTTCTTCTTATCTCTCTATCATTTTCTTTCTCATTCATCCCCCTCTCTCGTATTTCTTCTTATCTCTCTATCATTTTCTTTCTACATTCATCCCTCTCTCTCGTATTTCTTCTTATCTCTCTATCATTTTCTTTCTACATTCATCCCTCTCTCTCGTATTTCTTATCTCTCTATCATTTTCTTTCTCATTCATCCCTCTCTCTTGTATTTCTTCTTATCTCTCTATCATTTTCTTTCTACATTCATCCCTCTCTCTCGTATTTCTTCTTATCTCTCTATCATTTTCTTTCTACATTCATCCCTCTCTCTCGTATTTCTTCTTATCTCTCTATCATTTTCTTTCTACATTCATCCCTCTCTCTCGTATTTCTTCTTATCTCTCTATCATTTTCTTTCTACATTCATCCCTCTCTCTCGTATTTCTTCTTATCTCTCCATCATTTTCTTTCTACATTCATCCCTCTCTCTCGTATTTCTTCTTATCTCTCTATCATTTTCTTTCTACATTCATCCCTCTCTCTCGTATTTCTTCTTATCTCTCTATCATTTTCTTTCTACATTCATCCCTCTCTCTCGTATTTCTTCTTATCTCTCTATCATTTTCTTTCTACATTCATCCCTCTCTCTCGTATTTCTTCTTATCTCTCTATCATTTTCTTTCTCATTCATCCCTCTCTCTCGTATTTCTTCTTATCTCTCTATCATTTTCTTTCTACATTCATCCCCCTCTCTCGTATTTCTTCTTATCTCTCTATCATTTTCTTTCTCATTCATCCCTCTCCCTCTCGTATTTCTTCTTATCTCTCTATCATTTTCTTTCTACATTCATCCCCCTCTCTCGTATTTCTTCTTATCTCTCTATCATTTTCTTTCTACATTCATCCCTCTCTCTCGTATTTCTTCTTATCTCTCTATCATTTTCTTTCTACATTCATCCCCCTCTCTCGTATTTCTTCTTATCTCTCTATCATTTTCTTTCTACATTCATCCCTCTCTCTCGTATTTCTTCTTATCTCTCTATCATTTTCTTTCTACATTCATCCCTCTCTCTCGTATTTCTTCTTATCTCTCTATCATTTTCTTTCTACATTCATCCCTCTCTCTCGTATTTCTTCTTATCTCTCTATCATTTTCTTTCTACATTCATCCCTCTCTCTCGTATTTCTTCTTATCTCTCTATCATTTTCTTTCTACATTCATCCCTCTCTCTCGTATTTCTTCTTATCTCTCCATCATTTTCTTTCTACATTCATCCCTCTCTCTCGTATTTCTTATCTCTCTATCATTTTCTTTCTCATTCATCCCCCTCTCTCGTATTTCTTCTTATCTCTCTATCATTTTCTTTCTACATTCATCCCTCTCTCTCGTATTTCTTCTTATCTCTCTATCATTTTCTTTCTCATTCATCCCTCTCTCTCGTATTTCTTCTTATCTCTCTGTCATTTTCTTTCTACATTCATCCCTCTCTCTCGTATTTCTTCTTATCTCTCTGTCATTTTCTTTCTACATTCATCCCTCTCTCTCGTATTTCTTCTTATCTCTCTATCATTTTCTTTCTACATTCATCCCTCTCTCTCGTATTTCTTCTTATCTCTCTATCATTTTCTTTCTACATTCATCCCTCTCTCTCGTATTTCTTCTTATCTCTCTATCATTTTCTTTCTACATTCATCCCTCTCTCTCGTATTTCTTCTTATCTCTCTATCATTTTCTTTCTACATTCATCCCTCTCTCTCGTATTTCTTCTTATCTCTCTATCATTTTCTTTCTACATTCATCCCTCTCTCTCGTATTTCTTCTTATCTCTCTATCATTTTCTTTCTCATTCATCCCTCTCTCTCGTATTTCTTCTTATCTCTCTATCATTTTCTTTCTACATTCATCCCTCTCTCTCGTATTTCTTCTTATCTCTCTATCATTTTCTTTCTACATTCATCCCTCTCTCTCGTATTTCTTCTTATCTCTCTATCATTTTCTTTCTCATTCATCCCTCTCTCTCGTATTTCTTCTTATCTCTCTATCATTTTCTTTCTACATTCATCCCTCTCTCTCGTATTTCTTCTTATCTCTCTATCATTTTCTTTCTACATTCATCCCTCTCTCTCGTATTTCTTCTTATCTCTCTATCATTTTCTTTCTACATTCATCCCTCTCTCTCGTATTTCTTCTTATCTCTCTATCATTTTCTTTCTACATTCATCCCTCTCTCTCGTATTTCCCTTCTTTTATCTTCCTTTCTTTTCTCAATCCGTTTCTAATCCTTTTCTCTGTCCCCGACTTCTTTCTTCCTTTCTCCTTACCCCTCACTTACGTCTTCCTTTCTCTCTCTCTCTCAGATGCACATCTTTCTTAGCGTTAATTTACGGACCCACATATATTTCTCTTCACCGGAATCAATGTTTCTGATCCCCTTTTTTACTCTGCTCTTTCTTCTTTCTTTCTGATTCACTTTCTATTTTTTTCATTCTGTTTCTAATTCCCTTCCGTTCGTTCTTTTTTCTCATTCTCTTTCTTTCTTTATTTCTTTTTCTTTCTTTCTAATTATGTTCCTTTCTTTCTTTTTTCTTTCTCTTAGATTTTTCCTTTCTTCCTTGCTAATTCTATTTCTTTCTTTCTTTCTGTGCAATTCTATATCTTTTTTTTCAATTCTTTATTTCTTTCTTTCTTTCTTTCTTTCTGTGCAATTCTATTTCTTTTTTTTTCAATTCTTTCTTTCTTTCTGTCTTTCTTCCTGTGCAATTGTATTTCTTTTTTTTTCCAATTCTCTTTCTTTCTTTCTTTCTTCCTGTGCAATTCTCTTTCTTTTTTTCCAATTCTCTTTCTTTCTCTCTTTCTTTTTTTTTCAATTCTCTTCCTTTCTTTCTTCCTTTCTGTGCAATTTTCTTTCTTTCTTTCTTTCTTTCTTCCTGTGCAATTCTCTTTCTTTTTTTTAATTCTCTTTCTTTCTTTTTTTCTTTCATTCTTTCTTTCTGTGCAATTCTATTTCTTTTTTTTTTTCAATTCTCTTTCTTTCTTTCTGTGCAATTCTATTTCTTTTTTTTTTTTCAATTCTCTTTCTTTCTTTCTTTCTGTGCAATTCTGTTTCTTTTTTTTTTCAATTCTCTTTCTTTCTGCGCAATTCGATTTCCTTTCGTTCAATTCTTTCTTTCTTTCTTCCTGTGCAATTCTCTTTCTTTCTTTCTCTTACTTTTTTTTCAATTCGCTTTCTTTCTTTCTTTCTTTCTTCCTGTGCAATTCTCTTTCTTTTTTTTCAATTCTCTTTCTTTCATTCTTTCTATGCAATTCTCTTTCTTTCTTTATTTCTTTCATTCTGTGCAATTCTATTTTTCTTTTTTTTCAATTCTCTTTCTTTCTTTCTTTCTTCCTGTGCAATTATCTTTCTTTTTTTCCAATTCTCTTTCTTTCTTTCTTCCTGTGCAATTCTCTTTCTTTCTTTCTTTCATTCTTTCTTCCTGTGCAATTCTCTTTCTTTTTTTTTTAATTCTCTTTCTTTCTTTTTTTCTTTCATTCGTTCTTTCTGTGCAATTCTATTTCTTTTTTTTTCAATTCTCTTTCTTTCTTTCTTTCTTTCTGCGCAATTCTATTTCTTTTTTTTTTCAATTCTCTTTCTTTCTTTCTGTGCAATTCTATTTCCTTTTGTTCAATTCTTTCTTTCTTTCTTCCTGTGCAATTCTCTTTCTTTTTTTCTTTCTTTTACTTTTTTTTTCAATTCGCTTTCTTTCTTTCTTTCTTCCTGTGCAATTCTCTTTCTTTTTTTTCAATTCTCTTTCTTTCTTTCTTTCTATGCAATTCTCTTTCTTTCTTTATTTCTTTCTTTCTTTCTGTGCAATTCTATTTCTTTCTTTTTTTTTCAATTCTTTTTCTTTCTTTCTTTACAATTCTATTTCTTTTTTTTTTCACTTCTTTCTTTCTTTCTTCCTGTGCAATTCTATTTCTTTTTTTTTTTTTTTTCAATTCTCTTTCTTACGTTCTTTCTTTCTGTGCAATTCTCTTTTTTTTTTTTCAATTCTCTTTCTTTCTTTCTTCCTGTGCAATTCTATTCCTTTTTTTTTTTCAATTCTTTCTTTCTTTCTTTCTTTCTAAATCTGTTTCTTTCTTTCTGTTCAATTCTATTTCTTTTTTCTTTCTAATTCTATTTTTGTCTTTCTTTTTTCTTTGTTTCCTATTTCTTTCTTTCTTTCTAATTTTGTTTCTTTTTATACCTCATTCTTTCTGATTCTATTTCTTTCTATCATTCTTTGCTGCTTTCTCGTCATCGACGTCACTTTCTTCCGCTTTTCTATTTATCTTTCTCTCTGTATATTTCTTTGCATATCTCTCTCTCTCTCTCTCTCTCTCTCTCTCTCTCTCTCTCTCTCACGCGTGCACACACTTAAAAAACCATGTTGTGGTTATATGTTCTAAGAAGAGTCTGCGACGAAGTTATTTTATTGATAAAAAATACTCAAAAATTCAATAAAATCATTTATCTGAGATCTCAAAACAACATGGTATTTTTTTAACTTGATAGTAAAAGCAATAATTATTTTTTCTTATCTCTGCAAGCACAATAAATGCATGATCCTGGTTAAGACGATAAACTACATCCAACAGCAAGGAGGCTTTGATGAGCATGGAACCACCTCTTAATTGCTGATATTCCCATGTCCGCCTTGAGCCGGGTGGTAGCACCTGTCAGGGTCCCAGCTATGGGCAATTACTTAACTCCAAAACTGGGGTCAAAACACAATGATAGTGTAAATATAGGTTTTAATACCAGCAATAAATTTTTGTTAAAAATATTATTACCAGCAATACAATTTTGAAGAAAAAAATCTTGCTAGCAATACATTTTGGAAAAAAATATTACCAGCAATAAAAATCTTGTCGGCATTAAGTAACCCACTGAGGCTGATACGCTGTAAAACAAACCAAACCTAGTCCTGGACATGACAATAAATTACATCCGGCAGCAAGGCCTCTGATTGGGAGATTTGGTGGAGAGGTTGAGGAACACGGAACCACTTCTTAATTGCTGTTGTTCCCAGGTTCACCCTGACCCAGGGTGATAGCAACTGTTAGATTCCCAACTATGGGTAAATCGTGTAGCCCCAAACAAAAATAAAACACTATGAATGTATAAAAATACATATTTATATATAAAATGTTACCAAAAATACAAATTTATAGTAAAATGACCAACAATACAATGTTAAATCATTATAGCCAACCATACATTTTATATGTATTATTGGCAATTTTATAGAATTGCCAATAATATATTTTTTCTGTAGACGAAGGCATAGAATTGCCTGCAAGTCATATTTATTTGAAGCTGCAAATTCGTGTTCTAAGTATTTAGATTTCGGCATTAAATCACTCAGAAAAATTGATATATCCGCAAAACAAAATCAACCAACTAAATTAGTAATCTGTCTATATTTCTGAGATGAGGTATTATGTACACTATTTACATTATTCGGACTGTCGCCATATTTATTACAATGTTTCGGCCCTTCAGTATTTGTCTATATTTCTGAGATGAGGTATTATGTACACTATTTACATTATTCGGACTATTCTCCTCATCTTTGTTGCCATATTTATCACAACGTTTCGGCCCTTCAGTATCTGTCGATATTTCTGAGATGAGGTATTATGTAGACTATTTACATTATTCGGACTATTGTCCTCATCTTTGTCGACATATATTTATTACAATGTTTCGACCGTTGTATGCTTCGGGCTTCATCCGGTGTCATCAAAGACACGTGGGACAGTGGATAAAGAAGTTCGTTAGATCCAGTGACAGGACCCAAAGACTGTGAGCTCAATAACCTGTTAATACGGTGAAGAAATTGGAGAGGGTAATTAACAGGTGATAACTGATAACTGGCATCCATTAGACATGCTATGTGGAACTAGAACAGTCTACCTTAGTGAGTGAAATAAGGGTTCAGTTCGACATTCCGACCACCTGAAGAAGGCCGGAGCATACAACGGCCGAAACGTTGTAATAAATATGGCGACAAAGATGAGGATAATAGTCCGAATAATGTAAATAGTGTACATAATAGCTCATCTCAGAAATATAGACAGTTAAGCAAAGTGTTAGTAGTAAACAACATTTACCGCCCTGAATGTCCGAGAGATTATCCTAGAAAATATGCGTCCTCCGACAAGAATCGAACCTTTGTCCTTCATAATGTATGACGTCATTTGTTTACATTTGGATACGCATTGAACAGATATGAATGAATGAGAGAAAATCATGGAGAATTGTGTTTAAAAACAGTAAAATCAACCTTGCTAACCGAACGCTCCTCTGTGGCGCAATCGGTTAGGGCACGTCAGGCTATATGACGGTTCCGTATAGGATACAGGTTCGATTCCTGTCGGAGGGCGAATATTTTCTATCAAAATTTCTTGGACATTCAGGCGGGTAAATGTTGTTAATACTGTTTATTATAAACAGAGCATTTACTTAAATATTTGTATCTATAAAAAGAACGTATTAACATAAAAAAATGTTTAACTAATTGTCGGCTTTGTCCATTTCATAATGTGTGACATTATTTGTTTACATTTGGATACGCATTGAGCAGATATGAATGAATGAGAGAAAATCATGGGGAATTTTCTTTAAAAATAGGAAAATCGACCATGCTAACCAAACGCTCCTCTGTGGCCCATTCGCTTAAGGCACGTCAGGCTATATGACGGTCCCTTTTATTATAAACAGAGCATTTACTTAAAAATTTGTATCTATAAAAAGAACGTATAAACATGAAAAATTATCCGTATGTATGGTACAACACATTCTATAACCATTTAGATGAGTGTTTAGTAAAAGAAATTTCAAGATAGATTCTAGAAATAAAAATTTTCTCGCACGACAAAGTGAACCAATTTCTTAGGAGCTGACCTATCAATGGATTCCATATAGTCTTTCCATTTTATGCCAGCCGAAAACGTTAACCCGAAAAGTCGCAAGGAGTCACTTTCCTGGAGGTTAGCATCAGCCATGCTGATGGAAGGCAGAGAGAGGTCTCTCAGATGATTTAATGGTGAGAAGTTTAGTTTTGGAAGCGTTAAAATTAAGAAGTCATATTTTGCCCTAGTTAACAACGGTCTTAATGCATGCGTTCCGTGAAGTATACTTGCCCAATATATATATATATATATATATATATATATATATAAAATTAATATAAGTAAAAATTTTTCACTTAGCTGATTAACGTTACTTTTAATATCCTGACTCCAGAGATTCGTAGTGCTACCTGTTCATCCAATCTTCAGGGAGTATCCGTAATTTACTATAATTTTTACCATATACGCAATAAGTGTAAAAAATGAAAATATTTAAGAAGCATTATTTTTAAATTTAATAATGATGTAATTGTCGGGTACTTTTTTACGGATTTAACAGTTTATAGCTACCTTAATCGGACTGAGGGCGACGGACACACATATAGTGTGAGCTTAATATTAACTGAGATAGATAGATAGAAAGAAAGAGTGGGGAAAGAGATAGGAACAGAAAAATAGTGTTGAGAAGATTATATATATATATATATATATATATATATATATATATATATATATACACGTGTGTGTGAAAATATATAGAAAATAGGAAAGAACTCGTTAGGTAAATAATCCAAAGTTCTTTAGTATTCTTGTTATTATTTTTTTTAAAAACAGTGCTCGATACAAAAGTAGAGCCTTATTATAATTATATATTCAAAAATATGATTCCATCGCTACATAAGAGTTCTCATGTTTCAAAACAAAAGCCGGAAACTTCAATATAATTATTCGAATTAAATTGAAGTACCAAGCTCTGTTCCATCTTCAAGCGAATTTTTTTTAAATACATACATATATATATATATATATATATATATATATATATATATATATATATACATTACAGTGAATCATTCATACAAAAAGTAGATTATTAAAGTTAATGATATAAAATAGCAAAATCCCTTCGCAAACAAAATTGCCATATAAGTAAAAAAAAAACGTACTCTCTTTACTTTTCAAATCATTCAACCTTAGCGTTGCGACTGCACGCTCCAAAAGTTTGGATCCGTTAACAATAACACATTTAAAAAAAAAACATATTTCGATTCGCATTTAATTTTTTCGTCTCGGATGCTACCTGAATTTTACTAAAAACAAAATAATTTCCATGCCTGAAGGTGGCTGAATGTACAGTTGAAAGTACTTACGTATAAAGAAAGACCTTAGACAGTTTAGAATTTTAAAAACACGGATCATAACATTCATCGAGTGATTTGTAGGTTAATGCAACTTTAAAATTTTGTTTGCGAAAGGATTTCGCCATTTTATATCATTAACTTTACTAATCTACTTTTTGTATGAATGATTCATTGTAATATAAATTGAACTGCACCACATATTTGAGACATATATATATATATATATATATATATATATATATATATTCTATATACAGCACGTCTACGAAACTGAAGTAGAAGTGCTGAATATACATATAAATATATATGTGTGAGTATGTATTTTATGTACATGTGTGTCAATTTGAAGGTTTCAGTTCCACTGACATCTCATTGACGCATACAGAGAGAAATTAATATTAACTGAGATAGATAGATAGTTGAAAAGAAAGAGTGTGGGGTCTGATATCGAGAGAGGCTCTTGAGAAGGCGATATATATATATATATATATATATATATATATATATATATATATATATATATATATATATATATACACTCGTTGGATGCTATCCATTTGAAGGCTTCAGTTGAACTGACATTCCACTGACACTCCTCAGAGCCCAAATCTTGGAATTCTAAAGATTTCTTCTATCTTTATTTTTTATTTCCTTCGAATCGCTCGAAATGTTTTCTTCCACAATTGAATATCTCCAATTTTGCTGTCATTTTCTGTCGAAAAATGCAAATGCCGACGACATCTATCTCTCTCAAGAATCCCCGCCCACAAATTCCGCTTTTCTATGTCATCATCACCGTGAATTTTAAGGATTTCCTAAAACATTGACCCGCCCCATTTCAAGAGAATTCATTCGGTTTTCCTCTTGGCTCTTCTTGAATTTCGGTTCTTTGTTTCTTCGCTAGGTGAGCCGTTTTTGGCACCGATATTTTGAAATGAGTAATGTTTTTGGCGACGAAAACAAGAGAAAAGAAAATTAGGAAAGAAAATGAGTGTAAAAAAGGAAAACTTAAGGTAAAATAAATAACAGCAATTGAACGAAAGAAAGAAGGGCTAAAATAAAAAGAAAATATTTAATGGGAGACCTAAGAAAGAAAGAAAGATATATATATATATATATATATATATATATATATATATATATATATATATATATATATGGTAAATTACGAACTAAACGAAAGAAAGAAAAATACGACTGGGTAAATTACGGAGAAAGAAAGAAATATGAATTGGTAAATTCTGAAGAACGATTGAACGAACGAACGAAAGAAAAAAGAATGAACCAACGAAGGAAGGAAGGAAAGAAAGAAAGATATACGAATAGTCAAACTACAACGAACGAAAGAAAGGAAGACAAAAAGAAAGAAAGACGAATGGGTAAATTACGAAGAAAGAAAGAAATACGAACTGGTAAATTCTGAAGAACGAATTAACGAACGAACGAACGAAATAAAGAAAAAAGAATGAACGAAAGAAAGAAAAATAAAGAAATACCAATAGACAAAATACAACGAACGAAAGAGAGAAAGAAAGAAATACGAATAAGTAAATTACGAAGAAAGAAACTGTTATTGAAAATGGAAGAAAAAAGAACAACATATTTCGCAATATAAATCAACATTGAATTAAGCGATAGAGAGTAAAAGAAAACAAATGCTGAAGACAAAAATAAACTCACAAAAGAGAAAAACAAAACACACAAAGATTCATGAAAGACGTATTTAATTTTTACAAAATTATATTAAGTAATTCCTTTGCCAACCCCATTTTAACAGACGCCATATTTGTCTTAATCATTTCCCCTATCTTCTATTTGATACGTCTGCATTTTTTTCCTGGATCATTATCGTCCTTTACTGACGTCGCCAGCGTCGTGGCTGTCATTACTATTTTTGTCGCATCGGCATATATTTATTTACTTATCTATGCAGTTCGTTGTGTTTCGTTTGCGTAAACCTTTATGAATCACTCAATTTAGCTGTTTGTTTACGTAGTACGGCTACGCTTGCTGTCTGGTGAATTCCGTCGACATTTTTGCAATGGAGGAGATGACTTTCGCTTCGTTAAATTCATCGCAGAATGAAAAGCGAAGAAAAATATCAGAATTGGGAAGAAACGGATGCGGTTATCGTCCCTGAAATTATAGCGTCTCATTGTTGATTTAATCAGAGTTTAATAGGAGACAAATAAATTAGAAGTATATTTGTGACTGCGAATTCTTAACAATATCGAGTTAACTCCGTCCATATTGAATTATTTTCAAGTCGATTTCTTCATTTGATTTCCTATGTTAATTTCAAAAGCTATTTTTTACTCTCTTTACTCCCCTCTCTCTTCTTATCTATCTCTTTCTCTCTCTCTTCTTGTCTATCGCTTTCTCTCTTCTTATCTATCGCTTTCTCTCTCTCTTCTTATCTATCGCTTTCTCTCTCTTTCTTATCTTTCTCTTTCTCTCTCTTTCTTAACTTTCTCTTTCTCTCTTATCTTTCTCTTTCTCTCTCTCTCTTCTTATCTATCTCTTTCTCTCTTCTTATCTATCTCTTTCTCTCTTCTTATCTATCTCTTTCTCTCTTCTTATCTATCTCTTTCTCTTTTCTTTATCTAACTCAGTCTTCTAAGTCTTTTCTTTATTTATATATCTATATCAGTCTTTATCTATCTCAGTCTTTTCTTTATCTATATATCTATATCAGTTTTTATCTATCTCATATATATATATATATATATATATATATATATATATATATATATATATGTGTGTGTGTGTGTGTGTGTCGATCGATCTAAATCTGTTCATAATTTATCTAGCTCTTTTTAGCTGACCTTTCCCTTAAGCCCAAGTGACTTTATCAGTTTATCGATATCAATACGCTCTTTCTTTCTTTCCTTTCGTCTTTCTTTTTTCTTTCTTTGTCTATTTCTCTTCTATTTCTGTGTTATCTGTCTACTCAGTCCTGTCTATTTATCTAGCTGTAGAATTATGAACTGATAAACACACATGTACGAAGGACATAGATAGATAGAGTGATAGATAGGTAGCGAGTGATAGATAGATAGATAGGTAGCGAATGATAGATAGCGAGTGATAGATAGATAGCGAGTGATAGATAGATAGATAGCGAGTGATAGATAGATAGCGTGTGATAGATAGATAGCGTGTGATAGATAGATAGCGAGTGATAGATAACGAGTGATAGATAGATTGATAGATAGCGATTGATAGATAGATTGATAGATAGCGAGTGATAGCGAGTGATAGATAGGTAGCGTGTGATAGATAGATAGATAGATATCTAGATAGATAGCGAGTGATAGATAGATAGATAGATATCTAGATAGATAGCGAGTGATAGATAGATTGGTAGCGAGTGATTGATTGATAGATAGCGAGTGATTGATTGATAGATAGCAAGTGATAGATAGATAGTGATAGATAGATAGGGAGTGATAAATAGCGAGTGATAGCTAGACAGACACGTAGCGAGTGATAGATAAATAGCGACTGATAGATAGACACGTAGCGAATGATAGACAATTAAAGAGTGAAAGAAAGAGGTTGATAGATAAATCTGAACAGATAGATAAATTATGAACTGAATAAGACGATTTCCTCATCAATAGACTCTGGATAAATATGAAAAGAGATTCAGATAGATAGATAATTTCAGTTCCTTCTCTTCTGTATATCACCAACCAACCACCTCCTCTAAGAGAGGTGGGACACGTGTCACTCTGCTGTTTGCATTTAACGACATTACACCTCCGGGTATAGCATCTGTTCGCGAGGGCTGTGCTTTATCGTTGAGTTCATAACAAGAAACGTGTGATCTGGTGATTAGCTATTCGCTGGTCTCTTCAAGGATCGGCCTGGAAAATCGTACACAGAAGATGGCTGGAGAAAAGGGGAGTGAGTGATTGTGCACGTATAGCGAACAACTTGCTTGCCCAAGAAGTAGTGACAGTAAGTAGTTGCTACACCCATTGTCAACCTTGTCAGGAGCAAATGAAACTATAAAAAAGAAAAGTCAACTTTTGCCGAGGGAAATTTTTTTTTTAACTTTCTTAAATAATGATAATTATTAATAACAACTGTAATTTTAACATTATCCGTTTCCTTATAAGGAAACATTCGATATTTATTGATTGAATGTTTCCTTATAAGGAAACATTCGATACTTATTGATCGAAATGCCAGTGTTACTTTCGGTTGAAATTTATAAAATCTTCCTATTAAAATAATTTTTTAATGGCCTAGTGGATAAAAAGAGTTGGTTGATTGACCCAAAATGCAACTTGACCAAAGAGTTTTGAGTTCAATCCCTGGCCACAGCAGAGAGAACAAAAACTTGGAGAGTTGAGTTATCAAGTCGAATTAACTAAAACTGAGATATCCAAAGGCATGGCACGTGGAATTAGAACAATCTATCCCCCCCCCCGGTTGAATAAATAAGGGTTTCAAAATTCCAACAAATATCACTTGAAGAAAGCCGGAGCGTACGACGGCCGAAACATCGTAAATATGGTAATAAAGATGACGACAACACTCTGAACAATGTAAATAGAGTAAACCATTAACTATTAACTTATAGGGAAAGAAACAGCATTCTTTGACCGAGCAGTCAGTACTAATGTCAAAATCTATAGAATGTTTCTGTGAAAACAATTTTTCAGTAAAAATGGGTTTCTCAAGTAGTCCATTTTTACTCTTTCTAGAACCGATGGGGGATTTCTTTTTGTTTAAAGTTGTGTAGAACATCAACATCTTGATTAGGTCATTATTTTCTCTTCGTGTTACATGTGCTATCCATTTTAATTGTTGCTGCTGTTGGAAATCCTTAAGTAATTTGATAGTTTTTTTTTCTTTCTTTCTTTCTTTCTTTCTTTGTGATTCTGTAGCGCAAATTCACAAAGTTCGAAAAAGGAAGGTGGTCGCTAAGACCTAGAAGCTTCATTCTGTCGAAGCCATTTTTTAAATATTGATCGGAGAAAGTGGTTCTATATATCTGACAGCTTAGATATTTCTGAACAAGTTTGGCAGCCATGAATGGCATTTATACGAAAGTCTTGATTTGACGAAACTGTTAAAGGATATGATTCCAGTTCTTAGGTTAATGTTTTGGTTCCGTAGCAACTTGTTGTGTTGTGTGAAACTACCTCATAGCGCAACCTATTTTATGTTCAATTTCCTGATTTCCCACACTAAATATATCTAATCCATACACTGAGTTATGTTTAGTACTTACTAAATCGCCATACTGAATTCTTGTGAGGGATTCAGGGTCGGTTCAATTACTGCTTTCATTCCAATCCCAGATCAGATCATCATTTCTGTTTTGAAGTTTTGAGTCTAACTTCTTGTAAAATTTGTTAGAGAATTTTGATTTATTTATGTTCAAGATCATTCTGATCCCAACTGTGAATACCAATGTCATCTGCATAGCCAATCTTATCATCGGTACACTAGTCAAATTAAAACATATTTTATTCAGATCTATCCATTTCTTTCTATCTCTCTATCCCTCTCTAGATCTATCCATAACTTTCTCTCTCTCTCTCTCTTATCTATCTCTCTCTCTCTCTCTCTCTCATATATATATATATATATATATATATATATATATATATATATATATAAGTGAACATAGAAGTCAACACTTAGAGGCGACAGTCTGTTTCATGCTAGATGCAATCGTCAGGCCATGAGTGCTGTTATTTTTCTTGGTTATTTCTTTTTCTCTCTTTCTATCTATTAGTCTATCTATCCAGATCTATCCATGAC
>OZ010611.1:38661555-38831555 GCA_963932145.1 Acanthosepion lycidas
GGTGGGTGGGTGGGAAATTAATTGCTGGTAATAATTTTTTTTACAAAGTAATTCTCGTATTAAAATCTATTTTTACACTTTCACAATGTCTTGAACCCGGCATATCAACTTCAATGGATTATTTAATGCCGACAAGATTTTTATTGCTGGAAATATTTTTTCTTCAAAAATGTATTTCTGGTAGCATTTTTTCCTTCAAAAATATATTGCTGATAATATCTTTTTCTTTCAAAAATGCATTGCTGGTAGTATTTTTTTTTTTTTTTTAAATATATTGCTGGCAATGACTTTTTTCTTTAAAATGTATTGCTTGTAATAATATTTTTTACAAAGTATTTCTGGTATTAAAACCTATTTTTACACTTTCATAGTGTTTTGATTCCAGTTTGGGGTCTAACTATTTGCCCATAGCTGGGACCCTAACAGGTGCTACCACCCGGGGTCAGGGTGAAACTCGGAACACCAGCAATAAAGAGGTGATTCCCCCCTCCATAAAACCTCCTGATCAGAGGCCTTGTCGGACGTATTTTATCGTCTTATCCAAGGTTTAGTTTAGCGTCATACCCAGGACGCAGCCCTTGTGTCCAGAAATGAAAACACTTATACGAACGCAAGAAAAATTGAATAAAATGCTTACCAGTCGTATTTAAGGAAACTTGTATAAAATAGGGGTTGCTGCCAAAACACTCAATATATGTATGAATATATATATATATATATATATATATATATAAAACAAAACCAAAACTTCATTTCGTCACACATAATCAAGCTTAATTATTTTACAGTCTTTTGTGTTTCAATTCCACTTTCTTTTTTTTATTCGCACCTGTCGCTCTGTCCAATAGCTTCATTTTTTTTTCACCTGAAGAGAGTTTAACAAAAAGGAAATGGCAGGTGCGAAAATTTCCGTACTAATCAACCGACAAAAGTCACCAAGAAATACCAAGAAGCGAAGGCGATTTTACACAATATTATTAACTCTGTATGGGCGTGTGACGAGAATGTTAGTTTACCAACCATGAGACACGTGCTCGAATCTCACCATAGTCTATCTGCCAGGGACTTCTTGATGCAATAAGACTGTACCCTGTACCAGTGTTGGAAAGCGAACAAAAAAAAAATAAGATAGAATGGATTGATCCGAGCCTGGTGAATGGTGTAGGGACGAGGACAACGTTCAAAAGACGTCGATAGATGTGCTAGTCATCGTGTGCGAGCGTTTGAGCGTACTAACCCTCTTGTATTACGGTCTTTGCGAGGTAATGCGCTCTCTATACGAAACTGTAACCAAGGTCACCACAGCATAGGTGCGGTATAAATCATGGCTTGTCTCTGCGAGTGCTAAAGAGACACAAATTGCTAAGATGCAAGGGGTTATTTCTTTCAAGAAAATGAGAAAGCTTTAATGAGAAGTGAGGAAAAGGAGAATAAAAGAAGGAACAGGTTTCAGGAAGAGAGAAGATGGTGATAATGTCACTAAGATGCAAGGGGTTATTGAGTGTGTAAAAGAATCAGAAGATTAGCTAACCACCCTAGTAAGCACAATTATCTCTCGAAGCTGGCAGTTACCCTCCCCGTAGAAAAATCCTACACATGAAGTATTTGCTCGTAAATTATTCACTCAGTCATTGTCGTTTATTTTTTTAAAGAAAACACTTATTTAAAATTGTTTTCCTTACACTTACCCATATGTCCACCAGTACCTGAACATCTGGATGTGTGGGTGGTAATTATGGCTAATGGCTCTGAATTGATAAACCGAGTTAAGCCGAGTTCCAATGCCAGTTGGGTTCGTTATATTCACTTACGCGCAAATACCAATGCGAAAGTTATATATTAACCACTTCTCTTCTCCCCGGTTATGGGTTAATTAACAAAATTGTATCATTAAATCATTATCTTCAGCTTAAGTAAAAAATCCAAATAATATTTACCTATAGACTCAAGAATAAACATTACCAATGTTTATTTATGGAACCTGTAAAACTGAGTAGTATGTAATTTTAGTCTTCAGTATAAACACTACCAATATTTATTTATAGTCACAAATATGAACGTGACCAATTTACTTATAGACTCAAGTATAAACGTCATAACTATTCAACCTATAGATTCTAGTATAAAACTTACCAATATTTACCTATAAGCTCTAGTATAAACACGACCAATTATTTTTATTTTTATTTTATTTTATTGTTAATTATTCTTACTTAATAATTTTTATATTATTATAATTTTGACTGTCGTTTATTTTATTTATAATTTTAGTTTTTATTTCATATGTATATATTTATTTTATTTTATTTATAATTTTAGTTTTTATTTCATATGTATATATTTATTTTATTTTATTTATAATTTTAGTTTTTATTTCATATGTATATATTTATTTTATTTATAAGTTTAGTTTTTATTTCATATGTATATATTTATTTTATTTATAATTTTAGTTTTTATTTCATATGTATATATTTATTTTATTTTATTTATAATTTTAGTTTTTATTTCATATGTATATATTTATTTTATTTTATTTATAATTTTAGTTTTTATTTCATATGTATATATTTATTTTATTTATAATTTTAGTTTTTATTTCATATGTATATATTTATTTTATTTATAATTTTAGTTTTTATTTCATATGTATATATTTATTTTATTTATAATTTTAGTTTTTATTTCATATGTATATATTTATTTTATTTTATTTATAATTTTAGTTTTTATTTCATATGTATATATTTATTTTATTTTATTTATAATTTTAGTTTTTATTTCATATGTATATATTTATTTTATTTTATTTATAATTTTAGTTTTTATTTCATATGTATATATTTATTTTATTTTATTTATAATTTTAGTTTTTATTTCATATGTATATAGTTATTTTATTTTATTTATAATTTTAGTTTTTATTTCATATGTATATAGTTATTTTATTTTATTTATAATTTTAGTTTTTATTTCATATGTATATATTTATTTTATTTTAAAATATATTCGTAATTTATCTTGTTTTTTATTAATTATTTTGTTTTTAATTTTATTTACATTTAATATTTCTTTTTATTTTATTAATTTTAATTCAAATTTACTTTTTGTTTTTATTTATTCTCTTACTAAATGTGCCTATTTTATATTTCTTTTCATTTTATTCACATATAATTTTTACTTTTCTTACCGGTGGGCGACTGACGTCTTCATTGGCGTGTGAGAGTCAAGTTGTCCATAATTTTACAGGTGTGTCCAAGATAACCAAAAAGTGTAAATATAAATTTATAAAATAATATAAATGAATTAAAACCAAACGATAGAAATTGATACAGTGGCCAATCCTGCCATTAACAATGATTGATTTTTTTTATGATAAAAAAGAAAAAAAAAACATTTTTCAAACTTTAAACAAACAATCCAGAAAAAAATTAATCAAATCTCGAAGACAAAAGAAACGGATGTGAAGTTGTCAAAAGAAAGAATTAATGGTGTCCGTTTCTTCCTTAATTTCGTTCATTAATTCATTTTTCTTCGCCTCAGTCATCTCCCTCACTTGTTCGGGGTTTTTGTTTATTTGTTTCTTCTTCTTCTTCTTCTTATTCTTATTCTTATTCTTATTCTTATTCTTCTTATTCTTATTCTTCTTCTTCTTCATTTCTTATTATTCTTTTTCTTATTCTTAATCTTATTCTTCTTATTATTATTATTCATTTATTATTATTATTATTGTTTTTCTTATTATTATTATTATTATTCATTTCTTCTTCTTCTTAATCTTCTTCTTCTTCTTATTATTATTATTCATTTCTTCTTCTTAATCTTCTTCTTCTTCTTATTATTATTATTCATTTCTTCTTCTTAATCTTCTTCTTATTATTATTATTCATTTCTTATTATTCTTTTTCTTATTCTTCTTAATCTTATTCTTCTTCTTCTTATTATTATTCATTTATTATTATTATTGTTTTTCTTCTTCTTCTTCTTCTTCTTCTTATTATTATTATTATTATTATTATTATTATTATTATCCTTTACCTTTCTGCTTTATATTCTCCGTTTCCTCCTCCTCCTTTTTTTCTTCTTCTTCTTATACATCTGCTCGCCACCTTCTTATCCTTCACTTTTTCTCCTATTTTTACCTGGCTCCTTGATTTTTCTTCTTATTATTATTTCAACCCTTTACCATTCTATCTAATATTCCACGCCTCGATGTTCTTCCATCTTCCCTTCACTTTTCTATTTCCCCTTCTCCTTCTCTCTTCTTCTTCTTCATTATCATCATCAACCTTTTTCTTTTATTTTCTCCGGTTCTTCTTTTGTTTCTTCTTCTTCTTCTTCTTCTTCTTCTTCTTCTTCTTCTTCTTCTTCTTCTTATTATTATTATTATTATTATTATTATTATTATTATTATTATCCTTTACCTTTCTGCTTTATATTCCCCGTTTCCTCCTCATCATCCTTTTTTTCTTCTTCTTCTTCTTATACATCTGCTTGTCATCTTCCTATCCTTCACTTTTTTCTCCGATTTTTACCTGGCTCCTTGATTTTTCTTCTTCTTCTCATTATTATTATTATTATTATTATTATTATTATTTATTATTTATTATTTCTACCCTTAACCATTCTATCTAATATTCCACGCCTCGTGCTTCTCCCCTTCCTCCTGTTCTTCCATCTGCCCTTCACTTTTCTATTTTCTATTTCTCCTTATCCTCCACCTCTCTTCTTTTTCTTTTTCATCATCATCACCCTTTTCTCTTATTTTCTCCGGTTCTTCTTCTTCTTCATCCTCCTCCTCTTTCTCGTAGAATTCTGGCTTCCTCTTTAGTTGGATTTACAATTTTTATACTTCTTTATTATTATCCATAATAATATCAACAATACTAATAATGTGATTTTTCGCACATCCATTTTCTTCTCTTGCTTCAGTCACCATCTTTCGTTCTTAGCCCCCCTTTTTATTCTTTTATAAAAACATTCATAAAAATGATAATGATGAAAATAATGAAATCATTCATAGCACAATGAACGAAACGATAATATCCAAAATAATAAAAACATTTATGCTAATGGTGGACATAATAAAGACAATAATAAAATCAACAATAGAAAAAGTAATAATATAAACAATTACGATATTAGTAGACATAATAAAAATAATAATAAATAACAATAAAAGGAACAAAAATAATATTAATAATAGAAAACAATAAAAAGTTAATAATCAAATTCATAATAATACATTAAATAAAATATTAACCGAAATAATAAAATCCACAATAATAATATAAATAACAAAATAATAATAATAATGAAATTATTTTGATACTTTCTTATTATTTCCAGTAATGTGACTTTTCTGACGTTTATTTTTTTCTTATTTCCACTCCCATCGTTTTTTCTGTGATAAAAATATTCCTGAATATCATAAAAAGAATAATAATAAAAAATAATGAAACAATAATATAAAAAATTAAATATTTGTAATAAGATTAGGATCAATTTTAAAAGAAATATTATAAACAAAATTATGGAAATAATAATAATAATAACAATGAAAATAAAAGCACAAAATAACAAAAGCGGTAATTTAAAAAATAATATGAACAACAACAATAATAAGACAGTGAAAACAATAACAATAGAAAATTAAAAGGACAACGGAAATGATATAAATAATAATAATAATAATGATAATAATAATAATAATAATGTTTTATCATTTAAATGTCTTTTTCTTTTTCAGACGTCGTCGCCATTTTTTCTAAATAACACTTCTTATTAAAATGATGTGTTTTATCACTATTCTTAATGTGGATTTTTATTAAAATTGTTCTAATTAATATTTATCGCCTACAAATAAATCGTCATCATCATCATTTTTGTTCTTTTTACCTTTATTAAGAAATTTTTTTTTCTTAGAGAATTTCAGAACTAATGCATTTTAGTTTCATTAATATTTCTATTTATTTTCAGTCTCTTGTTTTCCTTCGTGACATGATCATTGTTTTAATTGCTGTTTCTCTCCTCTGGTTGACAGTTACCAGTAGTAGTAGTAGTAATAGTAGTAGTAATAAAGAGGGTAGCCTAGGTGAAGTGGGGAGAAGAGTAATCGAATAGAATTCAATTCGACCATTTTATTTCCCCCTGTTTATAGACTCCATTAGACTCAGAGCGTTAATCGTCACTTTTTCTTCTTTTTCTTTTCTTTTTATATTTTCAATTAGTTTAGCTTGGTCCTACGCTCTGATTAGCAAGCAGGAAATAAAGAAAAAAAGAAAGTGAGAGATGAAAGTCAGAAAGAAAGAAAAAAATGAAAGGAAGGCAGAGATAAAAATGATAAAATGGAAAAAAAGAAAGAAGAAAGCCAAAGAGAAAGAAAGAAAGAAAGAAGATAAAAATGACAAAACAAAAGAAAGGGTAAAACTGATAAAAAGAACGTCAAATGAAAAGAAGAAGTAACAATGAATGTCAAAGAAAGAAAGAATTGGTAAAGAGAAGAAAGATGGTCATAACACAAGAAGAAACGATGAAAAAAGTAAGCAATGAATTAAAACATTAAAAAAAGAAGATAAAAAGCAAAATCTGGTGATTATAAAAAAAGAAGAGAGTAAGAGAACGTGAAAGAATTTACATCAAAGAAGGAAAGAAAGTAAAAAAAATAAATAAATAAGGAAGATGAAAATGAAAAACAAAGGGAAAGAAAGAAGGAAAGAAAGAAAGGAGAACGAAAGGAAGGGAGGAAGGAAGGGAAGAAAGAAAAATTGAAAGAAAGGAGATGAGAAAGATAAAACAAAAGGGAAAGAAAAGACGAAAGAAAGAAAAAAAAGAGTTGAAAAAGATAAAACAAAAGTCAAAAGGAAAGAAGGAAAGAAAAAAGGAGGTGAAAATGATACAAGAAAAGTTAAAAGGAAAGAAAAGAAAGAAAGAATATTCAAATATTCAACCAAAAGTCAAAGAGAAAGAAAGAAGGAAGAAAATAAAGAAAGGAGAACGGAAGGAAGGAATCAAGGAAGAAAGAAAGAAAGAAAGAAAGAAAGGAGATGAAGATGATAAAACAAAAGTGAAAAGAAAGAAAGAAAGGAGATGAAGATGATAAAACAAAAGTGAAAAGAAAGAAAGAAAGGAGATGAAGATGATAAAACAAAAGTGAAAAGAAAGAAAGAAAGGAGATGAAGATGATAAAACAAAAGTGAAAAGAAAGAAAGAAAGGAGATGAAGATGATAAAACAAAAGTGAAAAGAAAGAAAGAAAGGAGATGAAGATGATAAAACAAAAGTGAAAAGAAAGAAAGAAAGGAGATGAAGATGATAAAACAAAAGTGAAAAGAAAGAAAGAAAGGAGATGAAGATGATAAAACAAAAGTGAAAAGAAAGAAAGAAAGGAGATGAAGATGATAAAACAAAAGTGAAAAGAAAGAAAGAAAGGAGATGAAGATGATAAAACAAAAGTGAAAAGAAAGAAAGGAGATGAATATGATAAAACAAAAGGGAAAAGAAAGAAAGAAAAAAGGAGATGAAGATAATAAAACGAAAGGGAAAGAAAAAAGAAAGAAAGGAGATGAACATGATGAATCGAAAGGGAAAGAAAGAAAGCAAAGAGATGAAAATGATAAAACAAAAGGGAAAGAGAAAGAAAGAGAGAAAACAAACTAAGAAGTAAAGAGAGAAAGAAAGAACGAGAGAAAGAAAGACAAGAGATGAAAATGTTAAAACAAAAATTCAAGAGAAAGAAAAAAGCAGTTAAAGAGGAAGGAAGAAAGTAAGGAAGGAAGAAAAAAAGCAGATACAAATGGTAAAGCAAAAGTCAGAGAATGAAAGAAATGATAAAAGAAAATTCAAATGGAAAGAAAGAAAGATAGAAAGAAAGAAGCTTTATCGATCTGAGAAAAGAAAGATGTTTTTTATCAATTTTTTTTCTCTCCCAACATCCTCAGAAGCAAGAAAAATTGTGTGTAGGAAGTGCAACCAAAAAACAATGTCGCGTGAAGTTCTTTTGTTCAAGACAAAAACCCCAATCCATCTTCCTTCGGTAAGGTCCACCAACCCCTTCTCACCCTCTTGGTCCCCCCCACCACAGCCAACTTCTAACACTAGCATCATCACGTCCCTCCCTCATCTCTCTTGCTTCTTCTTCTTTCTTTTTTTTTTTTCTTTATTTTTTATTAACGTGAATTGTTTCAATCAGTGAGTGCTAGGATTCGAACCATGACTGCCCTCCTAGGGTTCACATGTCAGGCATTGGGAGTACAGATGGAAAAGTACTAACAAAAAGATGTAAGAAAAACAATTTTAAATAAGAGTTTTTACACACAAAAAAAAAAATGTCTTCTAAAAAAAATTAGAAAGAAAATGACTAAATCATTTATGAACAAACACTTCGTGAGTAGCGTGTTACAGTAGAGGGCATTCATCACTCTTGGGAGACTATGGAACCCACTAGGGTAGCTAGCTAATCCCTGATGGAGACGCCTGCTCAGGCACGTTTCAATTTCTTCAACCCTCACAGAGTCATCAGTTAGTTATATGCCATGCGTGATACACTTTCGATACATGTCTGACGAGGCAGATTTTTTTTCCCTCAGTAAGTTGCCATTTCTTTCTGCGGTAGACCAGTTACCATCCAAGGCTACAGAATCCGGTCTGTCCTGCTATTTACCCATAGCTTGAGGGGGAGGGAAGAAGAGGTTTCATACCTTTCCAAAGGGTATTAGCACGTAAGTGAATATCACTCCATTTATGTGCCATGCGTGATACACGTTTGTCGATCATGCATTTTTCGAAAGATGACTGACGAGGCAGATTTTTTTCCCGCAGTAGGTTGCCATTTCTTTCTGCGGTAGACCAGTTGCCAACTAAGACTACAGAACCCGGGCTGACACAGTCATACAGTGGTTTATACTGCTGAGAGTGTGACAGAGAGAGTCTGGGAAACACACATATATAAAAATATATATATATATATATATATATATATATATATATATATATATATATATATATATATACAATATATTAGTGAAATTGGAGTAAATTTGAACAGCGAAATTAGATCAGAGCATTTTTTGTTTACTGATGGTGAAACCTGATCTAGGGCAGGAACTGTACCCATTGGAACTGGGTAATTAGCAAACAATGAAGATGGTCGAAATAATTTTTATTGATTAAAAATTGAAATAGAGCTGAGTAAGCTAGAAGGACCTTTAGAATTCACACGATTTTGGTTGAAGCAGCCAAAACCCCGTGATAATCACGTGCGCAGTAGTAGGGCCAAGGGTCAGTTGTAACCAGCCGAATTTTTGTATATAAACGCGTAGTTATGCTGAAAAAGAGGAGACGGAAGAGAAAGACGGAAGAGAGAGACAGAAGAGAATTAGCCAGACAAGAGTTGGGCTAGAGACAGTGGAGAATTGAGTTGCTGATTCAATAAGGAGAGAAAGTGACGTCACAGATAGGAACCCGGTCTCACACAGAGGGGCTATTTACTGGTAAGAGAACCATAATCAATTTGGTAGAGAACGCATAATCTGGTGTCATCAACAGTTTGTACGCTCAAACCCTCAGTCACGACGACTTGTGACTTCGTGCTAGTACAGCCATCGACGTTTTCCGTGCTGTTTCGTCTACCCTATTTAACTCACAAGGCTTAGGTCAACTACAGATATGGTTTCCAACCACTGTTCAAACCCTAACCCCTCCGCACGCTAAGGCCGATAACTGCAAGAAATCAAATTCCTGACAAATCGACCCTTGTGAAATTCGAACCCGGGTCTCATGGTTAGAACGCCAATTTTTAACCGCTTTCGGCCACGCGGCTAAGGAACTCGACTACCCGTGACCTGTTGGATCATTGACGGTCCAAGTTATAAAACATTAAAGTTGATTTCAACATTAAAAAAAATTGTTTGAAGAAAGTTGAAATAAAAAATACTGTTTAAACACGTATTTTTAAATTTTATTCACTTAAAATATTTTTTTAAAATCAGATTAACTAAAAAATATCTTTTTAATACGCCAAAACATATTTTTAAATAATATTCACTTGAAAATATTTTTCAAATATACCAGAAAAAATGTTTTTTAAATATTTAAAATATTGTTTCTTTAAAGAAAGCTGAAATATAAATAATTACACTACAAGCAAATAGATGAAACGGCAAATCGGGATCTCTTTGTGCTTGTCTTTAACATAAAAATATTTTTGTTAAACAAATTGTCTGTTTGAAGAAAATTAACATAAAAATACTTACTGCGTAAACAACTCGTATTTTTAAATCTTATTTGCTTAAATCAGATTAACATAAGTCCCTATGCGTCGGACGGACGCACCACACAAGTACGCAAGCAATCACAGAATTTTAGTATCATATAGATTCAGTCTGTAATGTTTATACTCTTGTAACATTCTACTTAGACTAGTCGATTGTCAGCACCTCACCATTGAATTGAAACAGAGTGATGGGGTATTATTTTATATTTACGATTTTACTTAGGTATTTGCTTCTTTGCGGGTGTACGCGCTCCCCATCCCCACATCAAACCAACCATGTGTCACAACCTGACCTCGTGGGGGTTGAATAAATACAAATTTCTCTTTGTTTCCATTTTACAAAATAAATATATTTAAAATTTCAGTCTGAATTTCTGGTATGAAGAATTATCCTTATTTACACGATTTACATTGGGACTATTATCTTCATCTTTGTTGATATTATCACCTTTTCGCCTCTTCTCTGAATTTATGGGATGGCGAGTTATCCTTTTTACATTATTTACATTTTGATTTTTATCTTTATCTTTGTTGTTGTTCTCAAAACGTTTCGGTCGTTGTCCCCTCCGGTCTTCATCAGGAGGATATCGATCCGGGTAACCTACAGGGAATTCCGAACTGAACTCATAATTTAATCTACGGTGGGGAGGTAGACGGTTCTTGTTTCACAGTTTTGATCCTTTGAAGAATTCTTCTGAGTGTCGAATTAGTCGCTTTGTTTCAAGTGGGAGTATCTCGAGGAACTTGCCGATGGTAGAAGTTGGGATCCCAGAACTTTCGGTACCTTTCAATCTACTTTCCTTGGAAACGTTCTTGGAGTTAAGCATTTTGTTTCGGCAAGATTGTTTCACTTGAAATAAAGCGACTAATTCGACACTCTGAGAAACTCACCTCCAAGACTCCATAACTTTTTGTTTTATTTAATAGAACATGTTCAGATAGGAAATACATTCACCTGCCTGTTCATTCGAAAATCTTATTGAAGGGTTCGAACCTGCGTAAGCATTCTGTAATGGAAACCTCCGTCTAATCCGATGTGCCTTAGCCCGCTTGGACAGAGAGAGAGAGAGAGATAGAGTGAGTGTGTGTGTGTGTGTGTGTGTGTGTGTGTGTGTGTGTTAAGAGGTCATTAATTAATGAACTGATAACTTCATGACACATTTATTAGATAAAGTGAGATATCGGAACAGAGATGTAGTGAGATCCAAACATAGAGAGATATGAACAGACTTAGATAGATAGATAGATATGAATAGACTTAGATAGATATGAATAGACTTAGATAGATAGATATGAATAGACTTAGATAGATATGAATAGACTTAGATAGATAGATATGAACAGACTTAGATAGATAGATATGAACAGACTTAGATAGATAGATATGAACAGACTTAGATAGATAGATATGAACAGACTTAGATAGATAGATATGAACAGACTTAGATAGATAGATAGATATGAACAGACTTAGATAGATAGATAGATATGAATAGACTTAGATAGATAGATATGAATAGACTTAGATAGATATGAACAGACTTAGATAGATATGAACAGACTTAGATAGATATGAACAGACTTAGATATGAATAGACTTAGATAGATAGATATGAATAGACGTTAATAGATTATTGCTTTTTTTTCTGACGATGTCGATTCATCGACAAAACATATCGAAGATGAAAATGACTGTCTGTCTTATACATTTAACACACACACACACACACACACATATATATATATATATATATATATATATATATATATATGAAAAGGATTAAGTTTGACAATTATTTAAAATATTTTCTGTTTATTCGTTGTTTCTAAACATACAATTTAATTAAGTAAATGGTCTGTTTTTAAATAAACAGTATTAATTATATTTACCGGCTTGAATGTTCGAGAAATTTCGCACAAAAACATACGTTGCCGACAGAAATAAAACCTGTATTCCTATATGGAAATTGTCATTTGTCTTGACGTGCTATACCATTCAGCTACAGAGAAGCATCTGGTTAGCAAAGTCCAAATAACTGTTTATAAACGCGCATAAATTAAAAACAGATCATTTACTTAAATAAATTGTATCTATAAAAATAACGTTTAAACAATATATATATAATTATATATATATATATATATATATATATATATATATATATATATAATATGCTGTATAAATTTGAAATCCCAAAAGATGAAACGCGTCAGACTAAAACTGTTTTTCAGATTATCATACATTTTTCTGCCAGTATTGTTCTTGATATATAAAAATTTATATATCGTCATCTCATATATATATATATATATATATATATATATATTTATTTAAAAGAATTTATAACATAAATATGGGTGTGTGTGTATATATATATATATATATATATATATATATATATTGTTGTGGATTCCGGGATGAAATCCGGTCTCAAATGAATGACAAACGCAGGAATGAAATATAGCAAATAAATGTATTGACGTAATAATACAATTGGTAATACGGTTAGTAGATCCAGAAATCCGGTTAGTAGCAAAAATAATATATATACAGTCTGGGAAATTCAGTATCGAAGTATGACTTCATTCTGAGTCTACGTGCTCGCAACTGTGACTCCTACAAAGCGGTTACCTCACACTCTCACTCTCTCATTATATCACACTGTCTCACTTCCGGGTATTCACCGGCAGCAGTACAAGTACACACTGGTCGAGTCCACTTGTATGAAAAAAGGGTGGACCCCTTAACAATATATGTAAGCGTAACATTTATTTCCCTGTTGTTTTTGTTTTTGCGAAAGTGGTCATAATTTTCGGAATTATGGGAAAGCATTCTTGTAATGTATATATTGTTTTTCTTTGATTTGTGGCATATTATCGCCGATTTCTTCATCTGTTATCATTTTATATTCAAAGATTCTTTTAATAACATTCACTATGTATTTTATTCCTTTACATTTTCTTATTTATTAATTGCAAAGTAACGTAATTTCAATTTTGTTGAAAAAGCGTTGCCATTTGTCACGTTGTCTTGTTTTTATTACTAGTCAATTTTGTATTATTATTCATTTTTCAAAAACAGCAACAACTATAATAATAATAATAATAAAATATTCTCATATAATTGATAAGAATTTTATACGTTATTATCATTATTATTATTTTAAAAGTATAGCAATATATTAGCACATTAAAGTACCAGGTTGAGAACTGGCGCGGGCCAGCTGCCCTTGATGAGGGTGAAAGGAGTCTCTCTGAGCTTTTGTTAGCAATCCTTTTAGTGTTGGTTTCACGATAAAAAGACTTCAGATGGGAAGGAAAACTCATGACAGCTTAACACAGTCATTGTATTGCATGTGTCTGCCGAGAGGCGTGTACTGGATGGTATTGACAGTGATCCGGAGAGGTTAAACTCCGCGATAATAACACATGAGGATTGTCGTTCGGAGTTTCCGTAGCAAGTCTTTTGCACCGTTATTTTTTTATCGACAGATCCCAAAAGTGTGGATGGTCCAACACAGGCCTTCACGACTTGAGACAAATCATTGTGTTGGTTTTCTGACAACTACATCTAATTAGTTGCACACATATCCGGCTACTGCGAAAAACTCTACGAAACAACATTTCAACTTCATCGAACTTGAGATAACGTACTTAGAGAGCCAAATGGATGTCGGAAAAGGGTTTAGAAAAAAATAGCAAAAAAAAAGATAAATTTATTAAGAGCTACAAAGGGCAGGATATTGTGGCGGGCCATGATTGTCTACGTCCTGAAGGGACACCGCACATAGAAGAATAAGGATTTGGGCTAAAAACAATGTGTTGGTTGCTTGATTGAATGATTCGTTCTTTATGGCTTATCAACCCTTTGCAGGTTATTTAAAGACAGAAAATATTTTTAGATTGTAAGAATTTTTCTTTTATAAATAATAATGATGTAGAGATACAAGTTTTACTAATTAACCCATATCTGGAGGCTTCGGTCGGGTATTCGATGATAATACCCACCGGCCCTATATATATATATATATATATATATATATATATATATATATGAGAAAACTGTAGTAGTTGCTGACGCGTTTCGTCCAATATTTATATATAAACATATTCAGTTGTATGGATATAAGTTTGTAAATCTGGGTTTCACGATTTTGCGATCATCAGACAAAGCCAGGGTTACAAACTCATATACATATAACTGAATATGTTAGCTCTATCACTGATATTGGGTACTTTCCAATAATACTGTGCACACACACACACACACAGATACATACATATATACATATATATATATATATGTATGTGTCTGTGTGTTGTGTTATTTAGGAAGCAATCCTTTACTTATACATGTTTCATTAAAAACGACAGACAAGGTACAACGGTTAAGCTTTTTATTTAATTTTCTTGTGCTCGAATAAATGTTTTCTTTTTTTGGACACAGGGTGTAGAGACTATCCAAATTTTCTATAATTCCGGGCGTTTTCGGCTATACTTTTAGCCATTATCAAGAATGATTTTGTTGTGTGTATGCTTTTAGTGTTATAGAGTTGTTTTATTTTCCGAACACAGTCAGCATATTGTGGCCATGTTCGTAGTTAATATTTTTAAGTGTTGGCTCTTTCTTTTATTATTATTATTATTTTATTATCAAAACACACACACACACACACACATTTAAATTGAAAAAATAAAATCATTCTTGATAATGACTAAAAGTATAGCCGAAAGCTCTCGGAATTATAGAACATTTGGACAGTTTCTACACACTGTGTCCAAAAAAGAAAAAAAAACTTGTTTGAACACAAGAAAAATTAAATAAACGCTTAATCGTAATACCTTTTCTGTCACTTTAATGAATGTATATGAATGAAATGGACAAAGTCCGACAATTATTTCAAGACATTTTTATGCTTATACATTCTTTTTTTTTTTTTACTGATAAAATATTTAAGTAAATGCCCTGTTTATAACACGCAGTATTAACAACATTTACAGGCCTGAATATCCGATAAATTGTCATAGAAAATATGCGTCCTCCATTAGGAATCGAAACCGTATCCTATACGGAACCGTTATATAGCCTGACGTGCTTTACCGATTTCACCACAGAGGAGCGTTTTGGTCAGCAAGGTCGATTTTACTGTTTTTAAACAACAATTTTCCATGATTCTCTCACGTACATTCATATCTGCTCATGGGGTATCCAAATGTAAACAAATGACGTCACACATTTTGAAATGGACAAAGTCCGACAATTATTTTTAAAAAAAATTATGTTTATACATTCTTTTTTTGTATGATAATTTCTCGGACATTCAGGCCGGTAAATGTTGTTAATACTGTTTATTATAAACAGATCATTTATTTAAATATTTGTATCTATAAAAAAGAATGTAAAAACATAAAAATGTCTTAATATACACATATGAGAAGACGATGAGAATTTTATATTTAAAATGTATTTTTTATATTTGTTTTGTGTATATAATCGTGCCGATTTCATTTAAATTCATTCTTCTTTTTTTTTTTCAAATATAATGACTGACTTCTCATTTCTGAGGAAATTCGTTTGCTCGGCCATTTTGTGTACTAAGATCACTATGATCTTTGACTATGCCACAACGGTTTAGCCATCATTCGTATATTTACAGCTTGATAGTTTTTACCAGCACCTGAATGTACTAACTCCCGAAGGCTTCACCAAATCCTCTATACACCAGACTACGAACGATGTATATGAAGTTGTATGTTATTAAGCCGAATTTTATCAAAACATCATCGACCTCCATCACAACCTATGCCTTTCTGCACGTGTGTTCACAAGCGAGAAAGAGATGATGGGGGGAGTGAACGCTTTAAAACTCCTCCTCCAGCTCACCCCATGCACTACTAAATAAATAAATAAATAAGAAGAAAACAGAAGGTGTGGATGGAAGTGGAAGAGATGTAAAAAAAAAAAAAAAAATGAGCGTGGGGAGTGGGATGAGTAAGTGAGGCGTGGAAGAAGTCCGAATAAGAAATCCATTTATATTGCTTTTTTTTTTTTGTGTGTGTGTGTGTGTATGTGCAGGGAGTGGGGGAATTTTTGTTTTATGAGTCTGACAAAGATGGATGGCGGGAGACGATGTTAGACAATAGTGATCATAGCCCGACATGCTCGGGCGATTAGGGCTGTCACGTGACACTTTGCATGTCACGTGCTCATGCATGTCCGCAACTGAAACTTCCTTTGTTTTGTGTGGAGTTCGGTATTTTTTTTATGGCTATATACGGGTCAGTGTGCGAATGTATACGTTTGTGTGTACTTGTGCGTATATATATATATATATATATATATATATATATGTAATTTGTGTGTGTGTGTGTGTATATGTGTGTGCTTACTGAATTCTATGTGCCCGTGTGTAATTGTGCAAGCAAGTGCGTTATGTAGATCCCTTTACAAGGACGTTTATTAAAATGCGCATGCGTGCACATTCTGTTTATTTATGTGGTTGGAGGGCGCGCGATTAGGGGACTTTTCGTTTGTTTATCTCTTCGTGCGGGTACCGATACCTGAAGAAATGGTCCCAACGAAGCTGAATGTAATTATTATTATAATTATTATTATTCAAAATGTTTGTTTTTGCTAAATGTCATGTTTTGTTCATTCATGGAGTTGCTTTCCTTGTAGTCGGACCTAATCACGAGGGAAGTAAGCTATGAAGAATGGCTAGAGTTTCTATGCTCAACATTTTCTCAATTTCTGTGTCTAGATTTTTAAATTCAGGAGGTAGTTTTCAGGAGGGTTTTTTTTTATCGGTGGGGATAGATATCTCAATGAGCAGAGGAGTATTTTTTCGTTCTTACCACTCCCTATTCTATCAAGTCTGCGAATAGAGATTTTTTTTCCTCTTAGCAATTCGTCCTTTGTTTACTCATAGAGCCAGTTCCATCCCTTGGACTTGGAGCCATCATGAGGGCGTGATGGACTTATTTGATGGCTAGAGTTCACCTTAATAAGAGAGCATTGCCGAAGGTAGACGATCTTCTGGCTGTCTTGTGTCTTGATGCTGCCGGTGATTTTATTAACCTAGTTTTCCATTCCTTTCTTGACCAAACCAAAAACATCTGTTTCTATTGATTTTCTGGTGACCTTCATGCTTCCCGTCCTCTCAATTTCGATTTGTAGATTTTTGCATTTAGAGATTTTTTTCTATAGTCATCAATGAGGGTATTTCATGCGCTGGGGACAAGCATGCCGATGCCCAAACACCTTCTTTATTTTATCTCCTTCCCTAATAATATAATGTCTATTGGACTTCATTTCTTTATCAGTTTGGATTGACGTATTCCAAAGAATATTATCTTCTTCGTTTTCCGTTGCAGTTGATGGTTCATGTTCAGATCATTTGTCTTTGACTTTCATGTTTTAGTGCTTTCAAATTGTCCAATAGAGCTAGACTACTGATTTGTTCCATTGATCACGCTCTGCTATAACATCGCAATTACAAATAATATGAACGTAAGCTATTGACTGTGTTATTATTAGTAGTAGTTTGTAATAGTAGTATAAACCTTTTTCTTCTAGATCCCAACCAGAAACCTAATGTCAGAAATGGATTCATGCCATTTTCAACTTACCATTTGTAAAAAAAAAACAAAAAAAAAAACGCCCAAATCCTTCGATCACACGTTTACATAGATAAATCTCTTCGTAATGTGTTATACTCGTGAGTACAACTTTTTAGTATTTCTTCAATATTGTTATTATGATTTGTGTATGTTATGTTTCCTGTTTTTGTATCCCGGGTCAAAACTATGGTCCTTAAGCCCTATAAAAGAATTATCATTTAACTGATAGCACTTTTCTTAGTATATGGGATCTTATTAGTAGGTCGATCTTCTGGGCAACTTCTATGTTGATGTAACCTGGAACATTGTTAGTAAAATTTTCTATTCCTTTTCTCACGAGTGTCATAGCTCCAATTTCTATTGGTACAGTCTCATCATCATCATTATTATTATTATTATTATTTGTGCTTGTTAAGTTTCCTGTTTTGCATCCTGTAGAGCCGGGTCCAAACTATGGTCCTTAGGCCCTATATGAGAATTGTCATTTAATTCATAATCTCTTAGTTCCTTGTAGGGCGATACTTCTGGGAAACCTGTATGTTGATGTTACCGGAACATTGTTAGTAACATTTTCTATTCGTTTTCTCACGAGGCCCAGAGCTCCGATTACTATTGGTAGAGTCTCAGTCTTCATTCCCCACATCCTGTTAATCTGGATCTCCAGGTCCTTGTATATGGACAATTTTTAGATAATTTTCATGGAAGGGTTTCTCTCAAATGGTACTGCTATGTCAATGAGCATACACTTCCTGAATTTCTTGTCTTTTATGATAATATCAAGTCTGTTGGCTTTTATTTCCATGTCAACTTAAATTGGCATGTTCCAGAAGATAGTTATATCGTTATTTTGGGCAACTGCGTCTAGTTGATGCTCATACCATCTCTCAGTGGTTTCGATTTTGTGCTTCTTGCATATCTTCCAGTGCACATATGATGCTACCTTGTAATGTTTGTGGGTATATTCATTTTTTGCTAGTTCCGGACATCCCGAGATAATATGAGTAATAGTTTCCACAGATCCTGCATTTCGGATTAGTTCCATGCTTAATTATATGACAATAATAGGATCTGGTTGCGAGATTTTGGTCCTGAGCTGAAATAATTAGGCTTTCTGTCTCAGTTTTCAGCCTGGTGCTCTTCAGCCACTGATGTGTTTTCAGATATATATATATAGATATCTGCTTCTTTTGTTCTTTATAGGTATTTGTCATGCAACGCCTTGACCTCGCGTTGTTTTGCTTTTTGTCTTACTCGTTTTGCGTAGATGGTATTCGATTTGTTTTTTGTTGGTAGAGTTTCAGGTATATTAATCTGTTTCCCCGATGTGCAGCTATTTTGTTGATGAAGTGGATTTGCTCTTTTTACTATTTGTAGGAGAGGGTCAGAGGTTTTTGTGAGTTATGCTTCCAATCCAATTGTTATAGGTTTTAGAGTTACTTCAAGTTGGATTAGACCTCGGCCTCCTAAAGCTCTTGGTACATACATACTATCAACATCTGATTTCAGGTGGTGTATCCTCATTGGGGATTTTTTCTGGTCTTGGCGTCCAATCTTTTAATGTCATTCAACTTCCATTTAATATTAGGTTGGTGCAAAAATAATGACGTAATAATGTCGTTTTTTACGCTAAAAAATACGTCAAAAAACGACATTATTACGTCATTATTTTTGCACCAACCTAATAATATAGAAGTTGCATGTTACTACGGGTATTGTTAATGTGTTGATATTTTTTATTTTTTTTGCCGCCATTAAGTTCGCTTTCTAGTATTTTTCTTCATAATTGAATGTGGTATTTTGTCTCCGTCATTAATTCCTAAGGATTTGTATCGACCATCTTTGTATAGTTCTTTAACCTTGTTGTTGTTATCAATATCTAAATCCGTATTTTTCATTAGTTTAGCGCCTTTCAAGTTTCTTTTGGCACATTTGTCGCTTCGATCTCCATTCTAATATCTTCGCTGAAGGTTTTCACAAAAATCAGTAGGTTTTTCTGCTGGTTATCATTCACTGGATCTAACCAACGCCTTCATCCACTACGCCATGACACAGTGGATAAAGGCGTTGGTTAGATCCAATGAAAGGACCCAAACAGTGTGAGTTCAATACCCGGTTAAGGCAGAGGAGAACTTAGAGAGGGGGAATTAACAGGAGATAACTGATATCCATTAAACATGGCACGTGGAACTAGAACAGTCTACCCCAGTGAGCGAAATAAAGGGTTCAGTTCGATATTCCAACCACCTGAAGAAGGTCGGAGCGTACAACGGCCGAAACGTTGTAATAAATATGGTGACAAAGATGAGGACAATAGTCCGAATAATGTAAACAGTGTACATAATACCTAATCTCAGAAATATAGACAAATACTGAAGGAGGTCGGAGCGTACAACGGCCGAAACGTTGTAATAAATATGGCTACAAAGATGAGGACAATAGTCCGAATAATGTAAATAGTGTACATAATACCTAATCTCAGAAATATAGACAGATACTGAAGGAGGTCGGAGCGTACAACGGCCGAAACGTTGTAATAAATATGGCGACAAAGATGAGGACAATAGTCCGAATAATGTAAATAGTGTACATAATACCTAATCTCAGAAATATAGACAGATACTGAAGGCGGTCGGAGCGTACAACGACCGAAACGTTGTAATAAATATGGCGACAAAGATGAGGACAATAGTCCGAATAATGTAAATAGTGTACATAATACCTAATCTCAGAAATATAGACAGATACTGAAGGAGGTCGGAGCGTACAACGGCCGAAACGTTGTAATAAATATGGCGACAAAGATGAGGACAATAGTCCGAATAATGTAAATAGTGTACATAATACCTAATCTCAGAAATATAGACAGATACTGAAGGAGGTCGGAGCGTACAACGGCCGAAACGTTGTAATAAATATGGCTACAAAGATGAGGACAATAGTCCGAATAATGTAAATAGTGTACATAATACCTAATCTCAGAAATATAGACAGATACTGAAGGAGGTCGGAGCGTACAACGGCCGAAACGTTGTAATAAATATGGCGACAAAGATGAGGACAATAGTCCGAATAATGTAAATAGTGTACATAATACCTAATCTCAGAATTATAGACAGATACTGAAGGAGGTCGGAGCGTACAACGGCCGAAACGTTGTAATAAATATGGCGACAAAGATGAGGACAATAGTCCGAATAATGTAAATAGTGTACATAATACCTAATCTCAGAAATATAGACAGATACTGAAGGAGGTCGGAGCGTACAACGGCCGAAACGTTGTAATAAATATGGCTACAAAGATGAGGACAATAGTCCGAATAATGTAAATAGTGTACATAATACCTAATCTCAGAAATATAGACAGATACTGAAGGAGGTCGGAGCGTACAACGGCCGAAACGTTGTAATAAATATGGCTACAAAGATGAGGACAATAGTCCGAATAATGTAAATAGTGTACATAATACCTAATCTCAGAAATATAGACAGATACTGAAGGAGGTCGGAGCGTACAACGGCCGAAACGTTGTAATAAATATGGCGACAAAGATGAGGACAATAGTCCGAATAATGTAAATAGTGTACATAATACCTAATCTCAGAAATATAGACAGATACTGAAGGAGGTCGGAGCGTACAACGGCCGAAACGTTGTAATAAATATGGCGACAAAGATGAGGACAATAGTCCGAATAATGTAAATATTGTACCAGCTGATATGTTTAGAATATGTGCAGAATTCAAACGTTATGGAAACGGAATTGTTTTTAAGAGTAAATGGAAAGTCTCAGACCAATCAGTCAGTTATGTGCCATGCGTGATATATACTTAGGCGATCATGTATCTTTCGATACATGACGAGGCAGATATTTTTTCCCGAAGTAGGTTTTCATTTCTTTCTGCGGTAGACTAGTTGCCATCCAAGTCTATAGAACCCGGTATGTCCTGCTATTTACCCATAGCTGGTGGGGGGAGAAGAAGAAGATTCATACCTTTCCCAAGGGTATTAGCACGTAAGTGAATGTAATGGATTCGACTGGAATTCGAACTCGGCTCTCCGATTCCTCAATCCGTGTCGCTATCCATTGCTGCCACTGCGTGTCTGTAATACAGCCCACTCTTAAAAAATCAAAAAAAAAAAACAAAAAACATACGAATGTCAACAAACATAATGGATCCAGAATGCCCAGCAAATAAAGCCATGAAGTTTTACTTTGAAAAGAATGACTTCAAAAAGTTCAGAGCTCATCCAAGTACCACCATAGTCTAAACAAGGCAGAAAGATCCCACTTTTCCTTTGGAGAAGTTTACAATCAAGGAAGCTCTTCAACAAATCCGCCAACTCGCAGAAATCAGAGAAGGCTGTCAAAATATTGTCGAATCAGTCTACAATGTCACTGAAGATGAGAGAAGATGTTCATACAAATCGAAACAGTTTTGATGATCTTTTTTTTTTACAATTTTCTACTTCATGTTGAAATTCATTTATAGATTCTGCCAGTTTTTTCTGCATTTAATTTAAGATAACTCCTCATCCAATTTTCAGAATAGCTTCAAAGTGAAGAATTCATATAGACTTTTTTAAACTAATTTAAGGTAAATTGTTATCCAATTTTTCAGAATGGGTTGAAGTAAGAGATTTATATGTTTTTAGATCTGTCCATGTGTTTTCCGTGTCGACACTACGTATATAAAATAATATACAGAAAAGCCAGCTAAGCGCAAAGAAGTTTCGAACGATGTATTATTTAAGCATACACACACGTATTTCTTTCTTTCGTTTTTGATCTAATGAAGCCTAGAAAGGTGAAACGCGTAATCATATCTATTTTCAAGTTTGAATAAAACGGTTTTCCATTTGTCATTTATATGTGTGTGTGTGAAAGGTGTAAAGGCGTGAAACCCAGGGTCACAAGTCACATAAATCCAAACACACACACACACATATATATATATATATATATATATATATATATATATATATATATATATATATAATGTCTTGAGAATATTTGATAACAGGATACCTAATGTACAGCCAATTAGATCAGGGATACAGGAATGTAGGACGCCCATGCCTAAGATACAAAGACAAGCTGAAAAGCAACTTGTTAGCTGTCAATATACCTCATAACACCCTCGAGCGCTTAGCCTTGGAGCAGGTAGAATGGAGATAAACGTGTTTTAGTGGACTCGGCAGTTTTCAATCAGCTTGTCTGAATCGTCAAGAAGTGAGAGCAAGATCTAAAAGGTCAGCCAATCTAACAGTGATCTCATCCCACAATCCTTACTCTTGCTCTATATGCGGACTCCTTTGTAAATCACTAACGGCTCATAAGTGCCACTTATTATCGCACAAAATTTCATAACTGAATCAATTAAGCTGTCAGATCCTCATACGTCGAAATCGACGGGAGAGTCCGTCATATATATATATATATATATATATATATATATATGTAATGAAAAACAAATCACTTTAATGTACCATTACGATAATTTATTTCACCTAAATGAATTTTTGTGTAAATTATCTCAAAGGTTTTTTTTTGTTTTTTTTTTTTACTTGTTAATGATCGTATGTATGTAGGGATTCACATGAATGCATTTGTGAGGCATATATGAATAAATGAAAATTAATATTACCCTCAAATTCTATTAAATAATGAAACCTAATCTTTAATTTAGTTTACCAATGTAATAAATAAATTGCATTCATAAATTAATTTTGAATATTAAAATAGATGTTATATATATATATATATATATATTATATATATATATATATATTTTTTTTTTTTTTTTTTTGTGGAAATACAATTAGTCGGGTGAATAAACTATTAAGATTTTAAATATTTCTTTATGTCCTAGATAAATATGTTTATTACAATAATAGTTATATTTAGTCCTGAAACTACTTACTTAAAAAATTAAATATTTAAGTTAATAACAAAATTTTTTTCAGACATCGAATTTTCTATCAAACATTGTAAACTATCTTTTACATAATTTTGTTAAAACAAAATTATAACAACTCTATCTCTCTTTCCCCCTCCCCCCTATCCCTCTCTTTACCGTAAGACTCACTTGTATACATTTTCTACAATTCATTTCCGTTTTATTAACCATCTAAAGAGGTCAAGTTTTCTGTCACTCCTCCTACTCCAATATAAAACATACTTAAGAGAGATATAAAATTAACCCCTCCCTATACTTTATATTGTCTGGTTAACTACCACTCTCAACCCCCTCTATTAAATTACAAAAATTACACTACCCACCAATTTCTAATCCCATTTTTTTTCTCAATTCGTTGTTGGAAGATTTACCTGATGATCCTGAATCCTTAAAAAAGGATTTAGGTGAAATAAATTATCGTAATGGTACATTAAAGTGATTTGTTTTTCATTACATATTAGCTCTGTCCTAACATTGAGCTCTCAGGATTTCATCCTCTTTGGATTTACCAATTCGGTTTACCAGGTTCCTTATAACTTAATTATATATATATATATATATATATATATATATATATATATATATATATATATATATATATATATAATCACCGCTATTAATGGCCAGCTCTTCATTTATAAATCGAGCCCTCTGGCGTTTGTATACGTTAGGATTTCCTTTTCTCCGATAGCTTAGGGGTATGATCTCCTACTGATCCCAAATCTGTCAAGTTTTGATCATCAGATGTTGGTGATATAATAAAGTGTGTTTGGCATGTGTTTATTGATGGGAAGATGTTTATCAGGTTTCATTCTAAATATTTTCTACGTAATAAATTCTGTTTCTTTTCTTATCGGGGTCATGTCCTGTCTTATTTCTGTGTGTTACAAATGCATCATGTTTATAAATGCTGGGTGTATTAGATGCAGGTGGATGATTTCCACCAGGTCTGCTTGTCCAAAACACGCTACACATTAATTAATACCTATCCAGTTTTCAAACAAGTGTGTGGAGCCGCCGATGAACGGACCGGGTGGCAGATAGTGCTGGGTTACATGATACCAGCTGCATTCGTAGACTGACCTGATATAACGATAATAAAAATTCAAATAATGATGAAGGAATGTCGTGTTGGTGTTGGCGGGGATTTTAACGCACCATAATGACAATTCGTCTAATGATGACAGCTTAAGTGACATTGGTTGTAATAGCAATGGTGATGACGAGAGTGACGGTGAAACTGGAAATTAAAATGTCTGATTGCGCATGCGTAATGTTGCTATTCATTGTCTAAATGACATGGCAGGTTTCGGATTTCGGAGGTGACGGTTGGCAATCCAGCAGTGTTTAAGTAGAAAAATGAATGAAAGCATTTTTGAAAAGAAAGACAAATAATAAAGGAAAAAAATGCCTGGGGACATGAGATGCTTTAAAAAAAAAACTGACTAAAACAAAAGTATGCATATCTGCTGGTGTCCGTTCATTTGTCGACACGCAAATCTTCGATTAGCAGGACCATGTCCATTTGTACTGAGGTAGGTGCCGGGGTTAAAGTAATATAAGGCGAACAGTGATGACGACGAAGACAATACAGTCGGAAGAGAGTAAAAAAATTAGGACGAAGCTGATGACATAGGAGGAAGAGGAAGTTGGACAGAAGAAGAAGAATGGGGAGAAGAGAGGAGGAAAAAAGAAGAAGAAAGCGGAGATGTGGAAAGAAAAAGAAGACTGTGGAGTGGAGGAGAGAATAAAGAGGAGGAAGAAAGTAGAGGAGAAGAAGAGAAAGAGATCGGAGTGGAGGAGAGCATAATGATGAAGAAAGTGAATTAGATCAAGAAAGCAGAGAGGAAAAAATGGAGAGGAGGAAAAAAGAAGAAGATCGGAGTGGAGGAGAAAATAAAGAAGAAGAAAAGAAAGCGGAGAGGAGGAAAGAAGAAGGTGAAGAGGAAGAAAAAGAAGACAACGGAGTGGAGGAGAGAAGAGGAAGAAGAAAGTAGAGGAGAAAGAGGAGGAGGAGGAGGAGCAGAAGAAGAGAAGGAGATCGGAGTGGTGGAGCGAATAATGAAGAAGAAGAAAGTGAAGAAGAGGAAAAGAAAGCAGAGAGGAGGAAAGAAGAAGAAGAAAGCGGAAAGGAGGAAAAAAGAAGACAAAGGAGGAAGCGGAGAGGAAGCAAAAAGAAGGAGAAAGCAGAGAGGAGGACAAAACAAGAAGGAGGCGGAGAGGAAGAAAAAGAAGAAGACAACGGAGAAAACGGGGAGGAGGGAAAAGAAGACAACAACGAAGGAGAAAGTGGAAAGAAGAAGAAGAAGGAGAAAGGGGAGAGGAGGTAAAAAGAAGACAACAACGAAGGAGAAAGTGGAAAGAAGAAGAAGGAGAAAGCAAAGAGGGGGGAAAAAAGAAGACGACAACGAAGGAGAAAGTGGAAAGAAGAAGAAGTAGAAAGCGAAGAGGAGGAAAAAAGAAGACAACAACGAAGGAGAAAGTGGAAAGAAGAAGAAGAAGAAGAAAGCGGAGAGGAGAAAAAGAAGAAATACGAGAAAAGGATGAGTTAAAAGAAGAAGAAAACGCAAAGTAGAAAAATAGAGAAAAGAAGAAATAAGGAAGGAAGACAAAGAAGAAAAGAGGAGACAAAGAGAAAGAGAGATTAGGAAACAAACGAATAGGATGGATGAGAATAAGAAGAAAAACGCAAAGGACAAAAATATGAGGAAAAATGAATGAATGAAAAGAAAACGAGACAAGAAAAATAGAAAGAATGAATTAAGAAGAAAAAGCGACAAGAAAAAAAGAAAAAGAAAGTGTGGCGAAAGATAGAGTGAAGGGAAGAAGTAGAAAAAGAAAAACGAGAAAAAAGGGCAAAAAGAAAAAAAAAATATGCATAAAAAAAGAAAATCAACGTAGATGAAGATCGAAGAGATGAAGGAAAAGAAAGATGTTGAAAAAGATGACGATGAAGAAAAAGTCGCAAAGAACCCAAGATTTTTGAGAAAAGGACAAAACGGTAGGAAAAAAACAAGTTAGACGTAACATGGAGAAAGAAAATTAAAAAAATTATGACCAGAAAAAAGAAGTGGAGAAACTATCGATTTTCTGAGCGCTGCTTAGATGTGGCACAAGGCCGGAAGTATGGAGCACCCAGTGAGGATCGAACTCACTACTCAGTCGTAATTGTGCTAGTAAGACAAGCTTGCTAACCATTACACCACCTCGAGGTGCCCAAGCTGGAAGTTGATAAGGCAACGGAAGTAGTGGCAAATTTCGCGGTTTTTATCATTTAATGACAATAAAAAGTAAAACAATACAAGTTTTTTTTAGTTTTTTTTTTAGTTTTTTTTTTAGTTTTTTTTTTAGTTTTTTTTTTAGTTTTTTTTTTTTTAGTTTTTTTTTTTTTTAGTTTTTTTTTTTTTTAGTTTTTTTTTTTTTTAGTTTTTTTTTTAGTTTTTTTTTTTTAGTTTTTTTTTTATTTTTTAGTTTTTTTCATTGTAAAACAAAAATGAATCTCCCGAGTGTGTCATGATAGAGCCACAAAGAGAATTGATAATTTAAAATAATTGGTTTATAGCAGGTCTTTATAGCACGTCATTCTACGATCGCTGCTGGTAACATGTAACACATTACTACTTTCTGCATGTTGGGATAGTCAACCACAAAACCGGCACCCCAACCAGGTTTTTTTTCTTTTTTTCTGGAGAGGAGACACTCAGCCAGATTAAAATCAAGACATTTCAAAGGGCGGGTGAACCTTCTTGTACTTGACTGTTATCGATCATAATGAATAGTTAAAGTAATTGATCGACTTTTTTTACGGCTTATCAACATTTACTGGGTTATTTAAAGCCGAAACCTAGATTGTCAGACTGTCTTTTTTTTTTTTTTTTTTTAATTACGAGTGAATATTGCATTTTAAAATTAGTTGGGGGGGGGACATAACAATGATGTTTTTCTATAGACAAGTCCTACTATTTAACCCAAAGAAGGGGGAGATTAATTTATACCTTTTTCAATGCTACTTGTGCGTAAGTAAATGTAACGAACCCGACTGGAATTCGAACTGGGCCAAAAGAGCAAACTGGACGCCATGCAGCCATGACACAACATTGCTGGATAGTCAGTGGTCAAGGTGGATGTTCGCTCTATGGAATAAGCGACCACGTGTCTATGACCAGCGCGAGCCTTCAAGTCGGGGGACATTGAATGACGTTTGTCCTGAAGAGAGATGGTCTCCGTCAAGTCTATTTGTCCAAGACACACTTGTGTAAATGAATACCTTTTTTCCGTTTTGAACCTAGATATGTAAAGTGAATTGGTCAGGAGTTCCACTGCGCAGTGAACCTACGACTACGCCTGACCAAAGGGAATCGTTATATGTTGTGTATTTTTTTGCCAATGTGAGTTCAAGCCCAGATATAAACAATAATCAAGTGCTAATTTTTGTAGGAAAGCAAGACTGTCCTACACCAATAAAGAAAGGCTGCAGTGACCCAATCACTCTCACCCTTCTTAGATAAAGCATTATCAATTATTCATTTTTAACTAGAATTTCTTTAATCTTCATTTCTCTTGCTTTTCATTGCTACCCCCATCCATAAGAAGTAGGGAATCTAGAAAAATGGCTAAATTTGAATGACTCCTTCTGGTTAGACTTCTTAGATGAAGCATTGTCAATTATTATTCATTTTTCACTAGTATTTCTTTCATCTTCATTTCTCTTGCTTTTTATTGCATCTCCCATCTATAAGAAGTAGAAGTAGAAAATATAGCTATATGGCTAAATTTGAATGACTCTTGCTGGTTAGCCTTCTTAGATGAAGCATTGTCAATTATTATTCATTTTTCACTAGTATTTCTTTCATCTTCATTTCTCTTGCTTTTTATTGCATCTCCCATCTATAAGAAGTAGAAGTAGAAAATATAGCTATATGGCTAAATTTGAATGACTCTTGCTGGTTAGCCTTCTTAGATGAAGCATTGTCAATTATTATTCATTTTTCACTAGTATTTCTTTCATCTTCATTTCTCTTGCTTTTTATTGCATCTCCCATCCATAAGAAGTAGAAAATATAGCTATATGGCTAAATTTGAATGACTCCTGCTGGTTAGCCTTCTTAGATGAAGCATTGGCAATTATTATTTTTTAGCATTTCTTTCATCTTTCCGGCAAATATCCAGAATGTTCTTGTCAGGTTTGGTAGACCCTGAGTGGATGAGGCCATATTTAACTAAAGAAAAAAATGGTGAATAAAAGCAACAAGAAAAAGAATAAAAAAGGATTACCAACGATGAATTTTGAATAAATGATTGTGGAGGAAAAGACTGAAAATCAACCCAGCCGGTCACTGGTTCGACTTTTGCTTGACAGACTGGCAGGCATGATTGTAATTAAAATCAAGTTGCAGCTCATTAATTGAGATAATCCTGTCTATGAGGGACGATCGGAATGTTATTGGCCCCCAAACATTGAGCAATTAGTCACCAATTAATATAAAGGAAACTGGCAAAAATAAACAATTTATATTAGATTAATAAGAAATTTGAAGGAGAAAAATGGAGGACGTAGAAAGGAAGGATGGAGGAGTTAAGAAGTGTAGAAAATGGGACGAGAAATATAAAAATAGCAACATTTGAAAGATGAAGATGCGGAAAGTAAAAGAAAATAAAATTGGACTAAGTAATTATGACGGAAAGTAGCGTTACAGGAATCAAAGAGAAACTAAAGACAAAAGGAAAAGAAAGAGAAAAGAAGTAGAAGGCGAAAAGAAAGTGTAAAAGCCAGTTAAATAAGAAGACGCAAAATAAAAGGCATGAAAAGAGAAAGAAAAGAAAGGTTAGAAGACTAATAAAATGAAAGCAAAAAATTTGAAATTATGGGGAAAAAGAAAGTAAGAGAAAAAAAAAGTAAAGACGGAGGAAATGAGAGATTGGGAAAGAGAGAAAGTGGAAATAAATGAAAAAAAAAAGGAACATTGGAAAGGAGAGAAAGAAGATAAATGAAAAATTAGAAAACAAGGGAAATAAAAGAAAGATTAGAAACGAGACAAAGAAGAAAGGAAAGAATGATTTCATTTCGAAGAAAAATGAAAGAAAATGGCTGGAAACGAGAGAAGTAGGAAAGAAAAAAGTTTATTAGTCGAATGAAAAAGAAAGAAAAAGTTTGGAAACCAGAGGAATTGTAAAGAGGAGACGAAAGAAATTAAAAAAATAATTAAAGCAAGGCTAAAAAAACTGAAATAAAAGATTGGAGAAGGACAGAAAGAGGAAAGAAAGGAAATAGATAGCAAGAAAGAAAGAAAGAAAAAAGAATAAACAGAAAGAAAGCAAAATGAAAGAAAGAAAGAAAGAAAAAAGAATAAACAGAAAGAAAGCAAAATGAAAGAAAGAAAGAAAGAAAAAAGAATAAACAGAAAGAAAGCAAAATGAAAGAAAGAAAGAAAAAAGAATAAACAGAAAGAAAGCAAAATGAAAGAAAGAAAGAAAAAAGAATAAACAGAAAGAAAGCAAAATGAAAGAAAGAAAGAAAGAAAAAAGAATAAACAGAAAGAAAGCAAAATGAAAGAAAGAAAGAAAGAAAAAAATAAACAGAAAGAAAGCAAAATGAAAGAAAGAAAGAAAGAAAAAAATAAACTGAAAGAAAGAAAGAAAGAAAAAAGAATAAACAGAAAGAAAGCAAAATGAAAGAAAGAAAGAAAGAAAGAAAAAAATAAACAGAAAGAAAGAAAAATGAAAGAAAAAAAGAAAAAGAAACAGAAAGCAAAAGAAAGAAAGAAAAAGAAACAGAAAGCAAAAGAAAGAAAGAAAAAGAAACAGAAAGCAAAAGAAAGCAAAAAAGAAACAGAAAGCAAAAGAAAGAAAAAGGAAGAAACAGAAAGAAAGAAAAAGAAACAGAAAGCAAAATAAAAGAAAGTAAGAATGAAAGAGAAAACAAAGAAAAAATGGAAGAAAACAAAGAAGAATATAAAAAAGGAGAAAAGAAAGAAAAAGGGAAGAAAAAGTAAAAAGAAGAAAAAGAAAGAAAGAGAAGAAGGAAGTAAATGAAAGAAAGTAATAAAGAAAATTAAAATAGAGAAAGAAGAGAGAGATAAGGCAAGAAAAGGAAAAAAGAAAAGAAATAAAGTTAAAAAGTAAGAAAAAGATAAAAAAGAGAAAAAGAATGAAGAGATAGAGAGAAAAGGAAAGAAAGAGAAAAAGGAAGAAAAAGAATGAAGAGATAGAGAGAAAAAGAAAAAGGAAGAGAAAAAGGAAGAAAAAGAATGAAGAGATAGAGAAAAAAAGAAAGAAAGAGAAAAAGGAAGAAAAAGAATGAAGAGATAGAGAGAAAATCGACAGTCGTAAAGTAGAAAGGGAGTGACGGTAAAAACAACAAATGGCGTCAAGTGTCTTTTTAAAAGGGTTTGGTTTTAATGCGGCGAGTATTTTCCATTCGATTCCACCCTGCTCCAATAATAAGCGATCTGCTTCTTTATCGGCAAAACACAGCCACATTCCTGTATATCTCCAATTGACTGACATGCGGATCGATAACCAATACAGACCTTCTTTTCATACACAGTGTAAATGCAGAAAGAAATGCTTAACCATAACAAATTTAAAAAAAAATGATATTTGTAATCGTACTACTTTAGTTGTGTGTCAAATATTACGGCAGGGGTTTTTCTCATGCCTTGGCCGACAACCATTTTAAAAGAAAAACATCTCTAAATTATTTACATTCCCAAAAACAAACATGACAATAAGAAGTCTACAGATTTTAAAAAGGAAGCCGTGGAGTGTTATGAAGACGTATATCGTGAAGAGACAGAGTAATAATTTAATATTCTTTTACTAATATTCAAACAATACAAGGCCCAAGAGCCATCCAAGGTAGAGGGTTACTGTGTGGAGTTGTATTAGCGTAAGAAAGGACAAGATAACAGGAAAGACAGTTAATTCTAGACTTGAAGAGGTCAAGATTTAATTAGCAAATAAAACTCCAGGTGGAGACGTTAAGAGCTGAAGTAGACTTTAGAATGGACCGGAAACCCAGTCCTAAACAGGAAACAAGGGATGGACCTAAACTCCAGTTCAAAATGGCTGAGGAGGAGTGTGAACAGGACGCTAGGCAAACCTATCTACTCCTATTGAGAGAGGAGAAGAAATAAACTTTAGAAGAAATTAAATTTAGAATAGACATTAGAATGAACCGGACACCCAATCCTAAACGGGGAACAAGAGATAAACCTCTACTCCTGTTCAAAAGGACTAGAGAGGAGTATGAACAGGGCGATAGGAAAATCTATCTATTCCTATGAATGTAGGTATCCATAGTCACTTCAATAAGAGTCTTATATGAGAGGAAAACTGAGGCAACAGAAAAGTTGCTGTACAGAAGGATACTGAGAATAACATTATGGGAGGGAGCACGTAATCAACGATGACCTCTTTAGAAAATGGAAATAAAAAAGGATATTTATACTTAGAATCAGGAAGAAACAGCTAAAATTTCTTAGACATATAATGAGGTAGGACAGCTTGGAGAATTTGACACTCATAGGGCGTATCAGACGCAAAAGCAAGAGGGGAATACCTACTGTCGAGTTTATGTGAATAGATATCAAAAGGGGAAGGATAGTAAAAAGAGCTCTCGCAAAAAAACTTCAAGGGATAGGAGGTTGTGGAGGGCCATGATTGCCGATTCCTGTAGTGACACAGCACACAGAAGAAGTCTCTTCATTTTTCTTTTTTTAACCAATGTTCATCCAATACGAGGCTTAAGAACCACTCAAGCTAGAGGTTAACTGTGTGGAGATATATTAGCGTAACGACAAGCGTTAGGAGCATGGAGTTGAATATTTTAGAAGGAACGGGAAACTTAATCCTAAACGGGAAACAGGGGACGTGAAAGAAAGAAAGAAAGAAAGAAAGAAAGAAAGAAAGAAAGACGGACGGACGGGCAGACAGACAAGAGAGAGAGAAAAGATGATATTGCGCATGAGAGAAATGAAGGCCTGGGAGAGAGGAGGAGGAGGACGTGAAAGAGAGGAAGAAGGGCATGAAAAAGAGAGAAAAAGATAGTAGAACGTTGAGGAGAAGCATGAGCGGGGAGTAGAGAGAGAAGAGAGGCGAGAGGGTGAAGAAGTGAGAGACGAGAACTTGAAGGAAAGAGTGAGCGAGAGATGAGAGCGTGAAGGAAGGAAAGAGGACAGCATGAAAACAAAAAAAAACAGGGAAAGAGAGACAAAGAAAGAAGGAAAGAAAGAAAGAAAGAGGAAATATATCTATTTTTACTAATGTTCACTCAATACAGGGCTGAAGAGTCACTAAATTCAGTGTTATTGTATTAGCGTAAGAAAAGAGAAGAGGTGAAGTTCCTGTGTCTATGCAAGATGAACAACGGCCACCTCTAGACTTGAAGTGGTCAAGGTTTAATTATCGAATAAGATTCTACTCCATTTGAAGAAAAAAAGAAAGAAATAGTATAACTTTCAGAGTTTAGACGAAGACTTTAGAAATAGGGCGTTCAGGTAGATTTTACAAGGAACCGGAAACTTAATCCTAAGCAGGAAACAAGGCTGAAGCATATTGTAGGATAATAAATTTTAAATAAAATTGAAGGAAAATAAATAGTAAATAAAATTGCAGAGTTTAGGCAGAAAAGTTAGAAGTATAGAGTTGAAGTAGACTTTAGAAGGGACTGGAGACCTAATCCTAAACTGGAAACAAGGGATAAGCTTCTGCTCCTGTACAAAAGACTGGGGCTTATTGTGAACCTATCTACTCCTATTGAAGGAAAATAAATAGTAAATAAAATTGCAGAGTTTAGGCAGAAAAGTTAGAAGTATAGAGTTGAAGTATGTTTTAGAAGGGACTGGAGACATAATTCTAAACTGGCAACAATGGATAAACCTCTATTCTTCTTCAGAAGACCGAAGTAGTGTGTGAAACGGATGATACAAAATACCAAATATCTATATAAAAGGTCTTAAATATTCATGTCGCAATTTGATGGAGAAACAATGACTGAGCAGTGGAACAAACTAAATTATATTTCTAAGCCAGTTTATTCATATTACATAACTCGTCTTTATCTCTACATAATTTTCCTTTTAGTTTTTATTATTACTATTATTATTATTACTACTACTACTACTGTTTTTGATTTTTATTGTATATTCATTTCTTTTCGGGGCCCAACAAGAAACCTAAGGTCAGAAATGGTATCATGACAGCATCTGGTGTTTCCAAATAGTCAGCCATATACCAAAAATACGCTCTCATCTCTCGCTCACTCTTTCCTTCACGTTCTCGTCTTTCACTCCTTCACCCTCTCGTCTCTCTTCTCTTTCTACTCCACGCTCATGCCCCTCTTCAACGTTCGACTATCTTTTACTCTCTTTTTCAAGTTCTCCTTCCTAAAGATGCTTTACAATCTACAGGGACTGTCATGTCAACGAGAAAGCACATTCTGTTTTTGTGGGTTTTCATCACGATGCCTGGGCGAATAGCCTTGATTGGTCTTTTTGTCTGTGTATATTATAAAGTCCGATAAAATTGGTCAGTGGGTCTAACCAGGCTCACCATTATTTAACTTCTGTTATCGTATAGGAACGTGATGTAGCCATAAGCACACTTTACATAGATAAATCCCTTCATAAGTTGTGAGCTGTACTTACGAGAACAGATTTGGTTTGGTTTGGTTTGGATTGGTTTATGGCATATCAACCTCAATGGGTTATTTAATTCCGACAAGATTTTTATTGATGGCAATTTTTTCAAAAATGTATTACTACTAATATTTATTTTCTCAAAAATATATTGCTGATATGTTTTTCCTTCAAAACTGTATTGCTAGTAATATTTTTTTTTTCGAAAATGTGTTGCTGGTAATATTTTTATTTTTTTTTTTTTTCGAAAATGTATTGCTGGTAATATTTTTTCCTTCAAAAATCCATTGTTGGTAATAATTATTTTGTTAAAAAGTTTATTGCTGGTAATATTTTTACAAAAATGTATTGCTGGTATTAAAACCTATTTTTACACTTTCATAGGGAGTTGATCTAGGTTCGGGGGTTAACTACCTGAGCATAGCTGGCACCCTAACAGCTGCTACCACCCCGGATCAGGGTGGACCAGCACTTAAGAGGTGGGTCCACGCTCCTCAAAACCTCCTGATGAGAGGCATTGCTGTTGGTTGTAGAACGCGGATGCGGGTGTAGTTTACCATCATACACAGAACGGCTTGCGAGACCTGGCTTTTGGGCCTCTTTAAGGCATCGGCTTAAGATCCTAGTGTTTTGATTGTCCTGGGTATGAGAAAAAAACATCCGGCAGCAAAGTTTCTGATCTGGTGGTTTTGAGGAGTGTTAGACCTCCACTTAATTGCTGTTGTTCCCAGGTCTACCCTGATCCTGGTTCCGGCTATGGACAAATAGTTAACCCCAAAACTGTGGTCAAAAATCATTGAAAATATAAAAAAAGGACACATGGCACAGTGGATAAAGGCGTTAGTTAGATCCAGTGAAAGGACCCAAAGAGTGTGAGTTCAATACCTGGTTAAGGCAGTGAAGAAGTTGAAGAGGGGAATTAACAAGCGATTACTGATAACTGACATCCATTAGACATGGCACGTGGAACTAGAACAGTCTACCCCAGCGAGCGAAATAAAGGGTTCAGTTCGACATTCCAACCACATGAAGAAAGCCGGAGCGTACAACGACCGAAACGTTGTGATAAATATGGAAACAAAGATGAGGACGAGAGTCCGTATAATTTAAATAGTGTACATAATACCTCATCTCAGAAATATAGACAAATACTAAAAATTACCAGCAGCACATTTTTACAAAAAATAAAAAAAAATAACAGCAATACATTAGACCTTCGACGAAAAACTCTCTTTACAAAATAAGTCAATGAAACCTGATTTCTTAGAAAGAATACATATTCTATTCATAAGAGCCTATCCTAAAAATCTTGGCAGCATTAAATAACACAATGAGGTTGATATGTCGTAAAACAAATTAAACCAAATCAGACTCTCTACAACAACCATCTTTAAAAAAAATGTCAGTGAAACTTGATCTACAAACTGATTTCTGACAAATAATACATATTCAATTTATAGGAACCTATCCTAAAAATCTTGTCGGCATTAAATAACACATTGTGGTTGATATGCTGTAAAACAAAATAAACCATACCAAACCTTGTATATTGATATATTTTTTAAGATCTCCAAAGATGCTTTACAATCTACAGGGACTGCGATGTTAATAAGAAAGCACATTCTGTTTTTGTGTGTTTTCATCACGATGCCTGGGCGATTAGCCTTGATTGGTCTTTTTGTCTGTGTGTATTATAAAGACCGATAAAATTAGTCACCGGGTCTGGGTTCTCTTCATACCAATTTCTAGAAGTTTCTTTCTTGTAAAAGTTTCAGATTTTACAATGCTGATATTGGTCCACTTTGCCATGTTTTATATATCGACGGATGCTAACACCATGCAACCTGATACAAGAAGGTCAATAGTTTCTGGATGTTTATCACAGAATCATCATCATCATCATCATTATTAGTTTAATGGCTAGCGGCTTGGAACCAATAAGCCTAGTAAATAACATTATAATTAAAATAACATTTCCGGATATATGGACATCTATATGGGTCACGTTAACTTTAACATTTTATATGTAATTTCTTCCATTTTCTTTTGGCTTACTTTTACAATCTGGTAACCTTCCTTTAAGCGGGGCACCTTGACGTGGTATAATTGTTAACGAGGCTACTCTGGTTAGCCATTCTAATTGAATGTAGAGAGTTCGATCCTCACTGGGTGCCGCATACGAAATTCGGTATTAACCAAACATGGGTTGGTCTATCGAAAAACCAATCATCATCTCTTTAAGTGAATGTCGCACATTTAATCGATTCTTGGTCCATCGATATAATTGTGGGTCACATAGCTCGGATATCTTCCTGCAGATTTTTAACAGGATAAACGCGACCACGCAGTTTGAAATTATATAACAATGGGTACCCACTGCCTGTACGATATAATGTTGTTTTTGACGTTTCAATGGGGCACATGTTCCCGGTTAAAAATATTGAGGGAAATATGGATCCCGGTCCTACGATGTCTTTTAGGGGCGGTAAAACTGGGAGGGTTATTTTTAGAAATTATCATTGGCTTTTTTCTCGGAAGTATATGCGCACCATCCCTGTTTACATATAGTCTCAAGTATAAATCTAAGTAGTGTTTACCAAAAGACTCGAGTATAAACCCAAACAGTGTTTGCCTTAAACCCGACAAATGCTTACCTATCGACTCACGATCAGTGTTTATCTTTTGACTTTACGTACAGACTCGATTAAAGATTAAGCAAACCTGACAATCTTTTCCTGGGGACTCAAGTATAAACAAATCAAAATTTACCTAGAGACTCATGTCTTTCCACCCTACAACCTCTTTCTCACAGATGAAAAGTCGTAAGCCGCTCGCTCCTCTATTGCTATTTCATGAAAATTGTTCAGACGAACTACATTTCTTAGTTCGAGCAGTTCTAATGGCTAAAACCCGATTAGCTTCTTCTTACGAATCGCTTCTTTGTGGAACCGACCCCCAAGAGGGTGCTTCCCCGATGATCTTAACTCGTTCTAGTTTAGGATTAATGGTTATCTTCCCTTCATATCCGCATATAGTGTCTCTTCCTCTGTAACACTCTACATCGAGTGGCACCAGGGTATTTTACAGGGTGAACACCAAAAAAATACCCCAACAAAAAGTAACTATAAACATCTTTACAATGGTCGCGCTCAAATCAGCCTTGAGCTGAGATTGAACAACCAACTTTTTCGAATGCTTTGACGTGGAAAACTTTCTCTAATGAAAACTAGATTGATAACCTGTGGAATTAAACTCATGAGGTACCGGAGAGCTACCTGATAAGTGGCAACGAGACATTGTAATAATAGTCCGAAGATGCAGAAGTGATTCCCCTGGTCGTTGCTGATCATGGTTGATCAGATCGGGGTTGCTAATCCACTTTCCTGGTTACATGATGAGGAGTCTGAAGATGGTTCAGTTTGGCCTCGAAACCTGTGGTTTGACACTGTGGCGTTAGTTTTATCAGCCTACTCTTCTGTGCTGGCTTGCGGGATACGAGATGAAAAGTAAACCCTAAAATAGTTATGGTGCTTATCCGTTAGTTATTATTATTATTATTATTCACTTTCCAGATAGAGCCCAAAAGCGTTTCCGCTGCATTGTGGGTGACAAATTATTTCCATTTTACACCGTCAAGTCACAAGCCTCTCGCTACCCTATCGTTATTTCCATGAAAAGTATTCAAACTACAGTCTTTAATTCCACCAGTTCTAATCTACACAGCTAAAACACGAGCAGCAGCTTCACACGAATACCTTCTTTGTGGAAACGACCCCCAAGAGGACGCTTCCCCGATTATTACAATCGTAACCTGTTCAACTCTAGGATTAACCGTTATTTTCCTCATATATCCGCATATGCTATGCCTCTTACTCTCTAAACCGTATACCACGAGTGGCCCTCGGGCCTTGTACAGGGTGAATTCCATTGGTAAGATGTTAGTTCCACTCGAGTAGCTTCTTCCCACATGTCGCTGATTTGTGGAACCAAACCCCAAGATGTCTAGGATAGCTCTTTATCTTCCCCTTCTATCTGTACAAACTGCCTTACGAAGAAGAGAGTTTGAAACATCTTAGGAAGGAGAGAGTTTGAAACATCTTAGGAAGAAGAGAGTTTGAAAACATCTTAGGAAGAGAGTTTGAAACATCTTAGAAAGAAGTGAGTCTGAAAACATTTTAGGAAGAAGTGAGTTTGAAAACATCTTAGGAAGAAGAGAATATGAAAACATCTTAGGAAGAAGAAAGTTTAAAATCCTTTTACAAAGAGAGCTTGATAACTTGATAGGAAGAAGAGAGTTTGATAACTTGATAGAAAGAAAAGAGTTTGATAAACTGATAGGAAGAAAAGAGTTTGAAAACATTTTACGAAAAAGAAAGTTTGAAAGCATCTTTGAGGAAAAAAGTTTTCAAATATTGCGATCTGTAACAATATTCAATTCTTTTGTCTATTATCTATGAACTGTCAGATTTATTGATAAAAATAAATAAATGGAATGGTTTCCCCTTGGTATTCCATTGGTGAGATATAAGTTCCACTCGAACAGCTTCTTCCCACGAACCGTTGCTTTGTAGAACCGATCCCCAAGAGGACGCTTGCCCAAGCACTAACATTTTAACCTGTTCATATCTAGAGATAAATGTTATCTCCCCGGATATCCGCACAAACTATAACTCTTGCTTTGCAATCCTCTATCTTGAGTACCTCTAGGGCCTTGTAGAGTGTGAACATCATTGTATAAAAATGGTCATTCTTTATCTATCAACTCCAGTATAAACACAACCGATGTTTACCTATATACCTGACCAATATTTACCTATAAATGCAGGTATAAGTTTGACATTAAATAATGCAACAGGAGTTAATACTCCGTAACATCCACCACCCCAACGTTAACCCCCCACTCCAAAATTATGAAGTGTTTTCTGACAAATTTAATCACTTGGACTTGCTGGGAGAGTAGGGGGGTTAATAATTTTGGAAATATGACTCATAAAACTGGAACAAGTTTGTGCATGAACCAATGATGGCGGAGTAGAGAAGGGGAAATTATAGAGAGAGAAACAAAGCGGAAGAGATTAAGAAACAGATAAAGATTGGATTAGCAGGATTGACCTTTGTTCGTTTGCTTCTTTCCCATTTTGTTTTCCCAGAGAAAAGGAAAGAAAATGATTTTCTGATGGACTTTTCAACTAATCAAACCTGTTGGTCGCATAAACCTGACAAATATGGCTGCCTAATGACATGCGCACAAACTATAAATGAGAACGTGAACGAATTAGCGATCTGCAATTCTGATTGGTCCACGTCAGATAACGTCCATCCAGGGATCATATGCTTGACCAATAAATATATAAATCTGTACTAAGATATAGTCGGACATAGTGGATGGTTTATAAATGGCTCGCCTGTCTGTTTCAGTCAATTCTCCATCGTTGGTGTTAATAACTCATCCCATTCAACACTTAAACTTCTTAATAAAACTATATCCTTCCTTCCTTATTTATTTATTTGGAATGGAGAAAGGCTGATGACTAGAAGCCAAGGGAGGTAGGGGAGTTCTGCTTTCATCTTGAACACTGCCGGCGGCACGACTGATTTCTGGTGTATACATTAGACGGGTTAGATGCAGGGGTAAATATTTAAAAATAAATCAAGCTTGATGTTTTCTTTTCTTTTTTTTTTTTTTTCGTCTCTAACCGAAACTAAACGTCAAATCTAGTTTCGTCAAAACACTGAACGGAGATAGTTTTTTTTTTTTTTTTTTTTTTTTTTTCATGGTTGGCTGTTCGCTCCCGACTCTCAGTCCTCACGAACACTGTCCCCTTAAAACTTTCCCCACTACAGTTTTCGCTCTCCCCGGCCACTGTACAAAGTTAATCAAGATTGCTTGGTCTTGGAAATGTCCGAGGGTTCTGGCCCATGACTGATTCGCTTTCGTTGACATATCAGCAGCCAAAATCAAATAAAAGTTGTGACTAATACTTCTTTTTTTGAACCCTTCAAGGGATACGCCCCAAAGACGATATCTGTTCGCCTTTCAAATGGTACATCGCAATTATTCACCATTTTCACTGTGGAAAAAATGGAAATTTTGTGATATAGAAAGAGCGGTTAGGTTTAAAAGATTCTAAGAGACTTAGAGAGAATGAATGAATGAATAGTGAGGGGGAGAATGGGTGAGAGAGAGAGTGGGGGGGGATAGAGAGCAGAAAAATAGACAAGAGAAAGATTAAAGAAACGATTGAATGGAAGAAATTTTAAAATTATAAAATGACCAAAAGTGGGGTACAAAAAAAAAAAAAATGAAAGAAAGACAAAGATTGAAATAGCTAAGGGGGAAAAAGTAAGATAATTTGATAGAAAAAGGAAGAAAGAGAGATTGAAATACATAAGAGAAAAAATGGGAAGATAATTTGACGGGGAAAAAAGAAAGATTGAAAGAGCTAAGAGAAAAAAATGGAAAGATAATTTGATGGGAAAAGAAAGAAAGATTGAAATAGCTAAGAGAAAAAATGGGAAGATAATTTGATTGGAAAAGAAAGAAAGATTGAAATAGCTAAGAGAAAAAATGGGAAGATAATTTGATGGGAAAAGAAAGAAAGAAAGATTGAAATAGCTAACAGAAAAAATGGGAAGATAATTTGATTGGAAAAGAAAGAAAGAAAGATTGAAATAGCTAACAGAAAAAATGGGAAGATAATTTGATTGGAAAAGAAAAAAAGAAAGATTGAAATAGCTAACAGAAAAAATGGGAAGATAATTTGATTGGAAAAGAAAGAAAGAAAGATTGAAATAGCTAACAGAAAAAATGGGAAGATAATTTGATTGGAAAAGAAAGAAAGAAAGATTGAAATAGCTAAGAGAAAAAATGGGAAGATAATTTGATTGGAAAAGAAAGAAAGAAAGATTGAAATAGCTAAGAGAAAAAATGGGAAGATAATTTGATTGGAAAAGAAAGAAAGAAAGATTGAAATAGCTAAGAGAAAAATGGGAAGATAATTTGATTGGAAAAGAAAGAAAGATTGAAATAGCTAAGAGAAAAATGGGAAGATAATTTGATTGGAAAAGAAAGAAAGAAAGATTGAAATAGCTAAGAGAAAAAATGGGAAGGTAATTTAATGGGAAAAGAAAAATTGAAATAGCTAAGAGAAAAAATGGCAAGATAATTTGATGGGAAAGAAAGAAAGATTGAAATAGATATGAGAAAAAGAAAAATAACTTGATGGGTAAAAACGAAAAATTGAAATAGCTAAGAGAAAAAATGGGAAGATAATTTGATGGGAAAAGAATGAAAGAAACATTGAAATAGCTAAGCGAAAAAAGGAAGATGTTTTGATGGGAAAAGAAAGAAAGAAAAAAGCTCAACAAACCAGAAATAGAAAATTAATACAGACACATTGGAAAATAAAGAAAGTGAATACAAAACCACAAAGAGAGAAAGAGAAAACGTACATGTGAGAAAGAAAGTTTAACGACCCCCCCCCAAAAAAAAAACGGTACCTTTACCTGTAAACAAACAAAGCAAACAATCTACACAGTCTTTTCGAACAAATCGTTTTTGTTGTAAAAAATATTTGCTTTGATATTTTATTTAGACTGGTACACCTGTAAATTGTGTATCTAACTCAGCACCCCCCCCACAAAAAAAGGCTTGAATATTAAATAAACCGAGATTAAACTAGCACCAGTTCACAATATTTTGGCACCCAGTGTCGTATCAAGAATTCTCAGCAGCCAAGAGCGAATAAAGTTTTAGTGCCTGCAATCCATTTATACTTGAAATCTTTTTCTGTGTGTTTTCTGAATGCATAACCCTCTGAATGACAACAGCAAGAAATCAATTATCATTTGCACCCTGGCCAATATCAAAATTGGAAAACTAGAATTAATTGTATTAGACCCTCTGTATTATGTAGACTTGCATAATTTACTAATCATTTTGAAATTCATGCCATTTTATCTTTCAATAAAACAGCGAGAATCAATAATTGCTAATAATATTAGCCGTCTCCTTATAAGGAAACATTCGGCATTTATTATCAGCATTTATTGTGCTCCTTTCAGTCGAAATTTATAAAGCCTTTCTATTAACAGAGTTTACAGGTAAATAGGTTTCTCTAGTCCAGTATCTGTAATTGCTCCTTCAAGTATTGATGGAAGCTTCCTTATAACCTTTTTATTTGGAGTAGGTTTTTGGTTTGGTTTGTCTTATGGCATTCAAACTTCAATGGGTTATTTAATGCCAAGATTTTTATTGCTGATAATATATTTTTACAAAAATGTACTGCTGCTAATTTTTTTTCAAAAATGTATTACTGGTAATATTTTACCTGCAAATGTATTGCTGGTAATATTTTACCTTCAAAATGTATTGCTGGTAATATTTTACCTTCAAAATATATTGCTGGTAATATTTTACCTTCAAAATGTATTGCTGGTAATATTTTTCCTTAAAAATGTATTGCTGGTAATATTTTACCTTCAAAATGTATTGCTGGTAATATTTTACCTTCAAAATATATTGCTGGTAATATTTTTCCTTAAAAATATATTGCTACCTTCAAAATGTATTGCTGGTAATATTTTTTTCTTCCAAAATTCATTGCTGGTAGTATTTTTTACAAATATGTATTGCTGGTATTAAAACTTATTTTTATATTTTCATAGTGTTTTGACCCCAGTTTGAAGGTTAACTATTTGCCCATAGCGGGGACCCTAACAGGTGCTACAACCCAAGATCAGGGTGGACCTGGGAACACCAGCAAGTGAGAGGTGTAACCACGCTCCTCAAAACCTCCTGAACACAGGCCTTGCTGCCGAATGTAGTTTATCGTCTTTCCCAGGACGCGGATGTAGTTTATCGTCATACCCAGGACGGTTTAGAATAGGCTGGAACGTCAGCATCTCGAAAATGTCATTATATACTATTTGAGTTACATGTGCTATCCTATTTTGTTGTTGAAACGTCTGAGGTTTCTATTATTTGGTACAGTTCTTTGATTGTGATTATGTAGCGCCAGTTTATACGGCTGACTGTTGAGATATTTGACGAGTTTCATGTTATACAAGGCAACCCCTTGAAATTCTTCACCTAACGAGATTTCTGGTTCCGATTCCTGGAACTCCGTTGGAAATCCATACATTTATGGCAATGTCCGTGGTTTATGTGACAGAAAAAAATACAAGACATTTAAGATTCACTTAGCTTTACATTAAAAAATTATAATTTTATAAAACTGGTATTCATGGTTACTTACATTATTTGCATTATTCGGATTGTCATTCTCATCTTCATTGCCATATTCACAACGTTTCGGCCATTATACGCCCCGGCCTTCTTCAGGTGTTTCGAATTCCGAAACAATCCCTTTATTTCGTCCACCGGGGTAGATTGTTCTAGTTCCACGTGTCATGCCTCTTCCGGATGTTTCAGTTATTTCCCCTTTAACTCAACTCTCCAAATTTGCTTCACCGCTGCTGTGGCCTGGTATCGAACTCACAACTCTTTCGGTCCAGTCATTGGATCTAACCAACATCTTTATCCACTTGAGCACATCTGTGTATGAATTTTGGGGGACTTATAAACCTAATGTATCAGGAATCAATTTTTACCAGTGTTCATATTGCATTTTTTACCAGAGCTTATATTGCAATTTTTTGTTCTTATTCATTGCTTTTCTGTAGCACTCCTTATTACTGTTTCCCATATTTTATTCATTTCTAGGCTTGGTCGGCTCGGGAGATTTTTTGTGGCCTAGCATATGTGCTGATTCCTTAAGTTTTCGTATTTTCCAATATAAATAACGTAAGTAATCATAATACTTCATCTCAAAGATATAGACAGATATTGGTATTCATTGATTCATTAAGTTGTAGATGCACTTCCCCGCCCCCCAATAAAACTTTACTTCACTTCAGTTTCTGTGTATATTTTTGTAAATGCCATTTTTTATAGTCGATCATGACTCCTCACAGATACCTTTGTCTTTGTTACATCCGGTTCACCCTCCTTGCCAGTCTTTTAAACTGGAGTAAAAGTTGATATCTTGTTCCTTGTTTAGGATTAGGTTTCAGGTTCCTAATAAATTTTATCCTCTTTCACTCCCAATAGACCCCCTTACGTCTAAAGGGAATTATCACCTTCTACCTCAACTCTATGTTTCTAACGTCTCCACCTAATCTCTGAAATTTATACTACCTGTTTATTTTTTACTCAGCAGGAGTACATACGTTCCCCTATCATCCAGTTCGTACGCCTCCTCCATATTTTGAACAGAAGTAGAGGTTAATGACTGGTTTCCTGTTTAGTATTGTGTTTCTGGTTCCTTCTAAATTCTACTTTAATTGTATATTTCTAATGTCTCTGCCTAAATATGTATACTATTTTTTTTTTCCTTGATTGGAATAGATAGATTCGCCTATCATTAGGTTCACACTCCTCTCCGGTCATTTGAAATTGAGTAGAAGTTTATCTCTTACTTCCTGATTAGGACTATGTTTCCTTCTAAATTCTATCCCAACTCTATATTTCTAACGTCTCTGCCTAAACTCTGAAATGTATATTAATTATTTATTTTTTTCCTTGATATAAGTAGACAGTTTCGCCTATCGCCCAGTTCAGACTCCTACCAGGTTTTTTGAACTTTAGTATAGGTTTATCCTTTGTTTCCTGTTTAGGATTGGGTTTCCGGTTTTTCTAAACGCTATTTCAACTCTGTTCCTCGAATATCTCTTCCTAAACTCTGAAATTTTATTTACAATCTATTTACTATTTTTCCCTTTTTTTTCCATATGAGAAGATAGGTCAAACTATCGTCTGGTTCACTCTCCTCCTCTGCTTTTTAACAGGAGCAGAAGTTTATCCCTTGTTTCCGGTTTAAGATTTAGTTTCAGGTTCCTTATATAGTCTTTTTCATCTCTTTCGGTTCCAGTAGACCCTTTGTGCCTTAGTAGCGTTATCGCCTTTCTTGGGGTGAATTGATTAAAAACAAAAAAGCTTTCTTGGTTTCCTTCGACTGAAGTAGCTACTGCCCAAGACTAGCCAACCCAGTTTCTTATACTTTTTAACCCATAACTAGTGGGGAACGTGACTGCAGCAAGCTGGTTTAAATTTGACCTGGTGTCATTGATTCTTCCTTTCATACCGAACAATGCTCCCCGCACGCCAAGATTAATTAAATATGATAAACTTTCGACATGAAATATCGTCCTTTTTCTCGCACAGTCTAATTCCAGCCATAAATATTTTTCCCATATTCCTTTCGTGGGCTTACTCGATATTTTTTTCATCTAGCAGATTCAGCAGTACGGTTTTTTTTTGTTTTTTTTTTTTTTAATTTCCCGGACGATTAATGACGTCAGGACCCAAATCAGCTAAAATGCTGCGTGCGGCATTTAAACGACACCTCACAATGTCAAAATCTGACATCAGGTCAAATATTTAATGTAATGAATACTAACATTCGCTCGATAAGTCACATGACACTAAATAGTAATTATAATGTTGAGACTAACCGTTTCCATACATTAAATATTAGGCAATCATTGACCGAACAGTTTTTTCAGGAAAATAGGCTTCTCAAGCCCACTGTTAACGCTCTTTCTATGACTTATGGGACTTTCCGTCTTAAATTTTCTTTGAGATAATGCGGAATGTCAGCCATTTTTGTAATCAATTCACCCCAAGCTAGGCGATAATGTCACTAAGATTTAAGGGGCTACTGCAAGTGAAATAGAATATGAAAGAATGTAGAAGGAACCGGAAACCCAATTATAAAAGGAAGCTAGAAATAAATCACTACTACTTCTGTTCAAAAGACCAGGGAGGAGTGTAAACCAGATGATAGGTGAACCTATCTGTTACAGTTGTAGAAAAAGTAAATAAATAGGAAAAATTTCAGAGTTTAGACGGTGACGTTAATAGTAATCAGGAAACAAAGGATAAGTCTCTACGTGTGTTCAAAAGATCGGGGAGGAGTGTGAACCGGGCGATAAGTGAACAAATTTATTCCTACAGTGGAAAAAGTAAATAAATAGGAAAAATTTCAGAGTTTAAACGGTGACCTTGGTATTAATCAGGAAACAAGGGATAAGCCTCTACACTTGTACAAAAGACCGTGGAAGAGTGTGAACGGGGCGACAGCTGAACCTATCCACTCTTAGTGGTGAAAAAATAAGTAGTAAAAATATAAGAGTTTAAACGAAGACGTTAGACATAATCAGAAAACAAGGGATGAAGCACCAGTTTAAAACGCCGAGGAGGTGTGTGAACGGGACAATAGGTAAACCTATCTGCACCTATTGTAGAAAAATAAATAGTTTAAATTTCAGAGTTTAAGTGGAGACGTTAGAAGTATAGAGACGAAGTAGATTTGAACAGAAACCGGAAACCCAATCCTAAACAGGAAAAGGGATACATCTGAACAGGGTGGATGCTATGCCTGACATCCACATGAGAGTCTAGATCTGACAATGCTATTTATGAACATGACACGATTTCTTGTAGCTGATAGTTTTAACATTTCAGAACAGGTTTGATGCTATACCTGACATCCACATGAGAGTCTAGATCTGACAAGGCTATTTGAGAACATGACTCTAGTTCTTATAGATTATAGTTTAAACATTTCTGAATGCGTTGAATGGCATGCCAGACATCCACATGAGTCTAGATCTGGCAAGGCTATTAAAGAACACAACTTGAATTGGTTTTAGCTAATAGTTTAGAACAAGTTGGATAGAATGCAGGCTGAGAAGGTCTATATCCTTCGAGGGGATTTAAGAACATGACTCGAGTTGTTAGGTCAATGTTTTTGTCATGTAACATTTTCTGGTATTGGGGAACTCTATGACTAGCGCCCTTTTACCAATGTTTCATTTCCGATTCATACACCGAAGTCCTTAAAGTGCTTCGAGTTTATTAATACCACCTTCTGATATCTTATTTATTCAGGTTAGGTGTCGTTTTTGCTATCATTCCAATTCCAGATTATAGCTTCTCTTTTGGAAATGTTTATTCTAAGCCCTACTTCTTAGACCATTTTTTTTTTTAATCAAGATCATTTTATCCTAACTAGGAATACATATGTCATCAGCACACCCACCCCTATCATCGGGTCCCTGGTCAAATTAAAACTGATATTTTTAAAGTAATGCCCAAACATCATACAATCATTTTAATATGTTTACAAAGAAAACAGTAATTTTAATTGATTTATAATATTACAAAATTTAAATAAATGTTATCAGATAAAACTTTTTTGCAAGCCTTACGTGCATATTATGAGCTTACCTCGAGGTAAAGCAATGAGTAGCTAGTTTACTTGAAAATGAGATGATTATAAGCCTCGTAGGGGATAATTTGGTGCATCATGTGCATTTCCGGTTTAATGCTGATTCTTATGTAATTTGAAACAAATCGCGTTACTTTCCTTTCTTTCACTATTCAGTCAGTTTTCGACTCACCGGAGTGACAGGGTCTAATCGATTTCTATTTTTTCCTCAGATTAGGTCATTTGCAGTGGTGTGCAGTAATATGAATCTATTTTCGGGATGCATGATGAAATTTGTTTTGCCTTGGAAAATATTGCGTCATCCGTGATTGCATCATATTTTTATCAAGCCAAGACACTATTGTCTCTACTGTCGATTAGTTGTCCTACAGCAATTGTCTGCGAGACACATCACTCCACATAGGCACAGTTGGGATATCTTGCGCTTCTGCATTCAGTGAATGGGAGTAAGCTCCGACCAAATATGCACGTGGCTTTGTTAGACGGGAAGTGCGATGTCTATACCGATAATAAGCTGTTTTCTAATGTCCCACGTGCCTTCAATATCAGAGATCAGGCTCTCCACAATTTCCTGTGTTTGTAGCTCTTAGCAATGTTTGTCTTTTTACTATCCTTCCTATCTCACTCATCTATCTATATGCACAAGTTCGTAAAGTAGGTTACTAGCTATTTTCCAATGTTCCACTTATTTTACAATGATGCCCAAGAGCCACTCGAGATAGGGTGTGACAGAATAAGAAGCAGAGTTTATATGGATAGGTGGGGAAGATAGCGGTTGAACAGGCTAAGATTGTAGACATTGGGAAAAGCATCCTCCTGGGAGTCGGTTCCCCAAGGCAGGAATTCGGGGGAAGAAACTGCTCGAATTGAACTTACATCTTCCGAATGGAACACGAACAGAATGAGGGTGGTTTGCGACAATGTGCGTGGCATGGCAGGTCTTAGCCGTCAAGGTTAGATCTGGTGGAACGAAGAAATGTAGTTCGTCAGAGCACTTTCCCTGGAAATGGCAATAGAAAAGCGAGAGAAAGGGTGCAATATAATTCATTACCCACAAGGACGCGGAAACACTTGTGAACGCTATTGAGACTGTAAAATGATTTAATTTCATTATCGGGGATGGTAGATCTCCACAACTTCCTATACTTTGTTGCTCTTAACAATGTCTTTTTTTACACATGCTAGTTAGGCATTGTTTCCTATTGCCCCTTTTTGTCTTTGCTATGTCTTGTGAGGAGGTACGGTGGACTTATGGATAGTGGCTCGGATTGAGGAATCGGAGAGCCGAGTTCGAATTCCAGTCGAATCCATTACATTCACTTACGTGTTATTACCCTTGGGAAAGGTATGAACCTTCTTCTTCCCCCCACATCTATGGTTAAATAGCAGGACAGACCTGTTAAATAGCAGGACAGACCAGTTCTATAGCCTTGGATGCCAACTGGTCTAATGCAGAAAGAAATGGCAACATACTGCGGAAAAATGTGCCTCGTCAGTCATGTATCGAAAGATACATGATCACCTAAGCGTGTATCACGCATGACATATAACCGTGTCTTGTGAGCGTTAAATTTTCAAAACATTATTTTCTCATTATTTGATCTATAAATTTCAACTGCCTCTTACTGATTTTATATACAAGTGTCCTTTTTTATTCAATTTTCCTTAAAACTTCCCCATTCTCCACATACTCCGTCCATGGTATTCTCAGCATCCTTCTGTAGAACCATATTTCTGTTGTTTCAAATCTTGTTAGAGAAATTTTTCGCATTCACTGCCATATCGGAGAATTGGTATTGCATAGCAGTTCAGTACTATTTTCTTTGTTTCTATCAAAATCTATAAAATAATTCGAATTGATGACTTTTCAGGACATACAGGTTCGATTCATTTGGATGATGAGTTTCGGCCATATCACGTTGAAACACCGGTTCTCGGATGATCAGGCGTTTTCTTGTCAGTATAAGTAGTGGATTCATTTCTTTCCCCAAATAACACAAGCTTTCCTGGCAGTTCAAATAGATCTTTACGTTGTACGTTATCACATCATATTATGTAGGTGTCACTGACTATTTGGCACTTCAGTTTGTATACCAGCATCCATAAGAAATATAGAACTCCCGCGTTAAAGTATTCATGCAAATCATTGTCATGCGCAGTGAATCAAACGCTGCATTAAATGAATAACTTTAGTCTCCATTTTTCTATTTCGCGATTTTTAATGGACGCTAGTGTGCGTTCAAATCAAGCTTGCTTGATTAAACAGTGTGTCGGAAAACCCAGAATAGCGGAAAGCAGTGAAAAACATGGAGGCCTTTAACAACGTGTAGCATTAAGTTCTCGTCAATTTATTTATTTATTTATTTATTTTATTTATTTTTATATATATATTTTTTTAATTCTTGTCTTTGTTTATTTGTTCATTGATTCATTGAATATACAAAGAACACGACTCACTATTCGGTGCTTTTGAGAATTCCCTTCCATTCGAACAGCTCATCACCGAGTGTGAGTATTAGGGTGAGGGGCTGTTTCATGGTTACTTCCGTTTGCATTCATTCAAGGTGGTTTCAATGTTGATTCCTGGGGCCGCCAGTTTGTTCCTAGCGGGAGATGTGGATGCTTATGTTTGAAACGAAAGAGATAAAAAATGAAATTACAAACAATATTGTACGTAAACAGCAACATTTTATTATTGCCAGAGTAAAAGTAATTCGGAGGGATATAAAAAAAATGGACTAGAACATAATAATCTCCATATTCGAATGTACGGTGAGTGTAAAGTCCTACTGAAGATTTAGAGAGACTCACAATAGAGGAAGGTTTTCTTGCTGTTTTGTTAGTGTTACTATCTTAGGGCATTCGTATGATGTGTTGTTGTCACGCGACACGTGATGCGCTTGGGATTAAGAAGTCTTCGTGAGGGGAAACGAAACACGTCTTGCCCCTCTGATATTGTGCAGTTTAAAAAAAAAAGGAGATATCTGATTCTACACTTCTTCCGATTGGACAGGCTACACCCGTGGTTCCCAACGTGGGGCGAATACTCCACAGGGGTGGTATTTGATTTTTAATGGGCGTCAATTCGAGAATGTGTCATTAACAGTGATTTTCCTAGTGAGTCTGAGTGTCTGTATGAGTATACATACGGTGCATATACAGTATGCATACATTAAAAAAATTATATATATTTGTGAGTGTGTGTGTGTTTGTGTGCAAATAGGTAGAAAAACAGGAACGAGCACGTTAGGTAAATAATCCGGAGTTCTTTCGTATTTTTATTTTTATTTTTAAAAAACAGTGCTCCATACAGAAGTAGAGCTTAAATTATAATCATTTAAAAAAAAATGATTCCTTCACTACATAAGAGTTCTCATGTTTCAAAAACAAGAGCCAAAAACCTCAATATAATTATTAAAATTAAATTGAATTAAAGTATCAAGCCCTGTTTAATCCTTAAGCGTAAATTAAGGAATAACCAATCTTGAAATTTACGCATCTTTATAAGCATGTTCATTCGTAAAATTAATTACTATGGAAACAGTTGGGGCGACAATTTTGATAAGGGGAGTAAGAGTTAACAATTTGTATCCACATATCAGTCACCTTCGGAAAGAGGTCAAGCCGAGGCAGAGCCGGTGTCCATTTCAAAGCGAATGATGGCATTGATATACGCACATCGTCTGGTCAGTCACAGCGACAGATAGCTGTTGGCAGCATTGTACGTCGTTAAGTGTCTAAAGATATATAGTGTAACCCGGATATAAGAGAGATTTTCTCTGGTCCCAAATTAGAGCCATACTTACCTAAACAAAATACGCCAAACCCGGATATAAAAGATTTCTTCTCCGGTCCCGACAACTCTCTTATATCCGGGTTACACTATATATATATATATATATATATATATATATAGTAAATATGTTTTCCTCATTCATATTCATTGTTTCGTAATACGCAACGATGTTCTATTGTCGATTATTTTGTTAATACATACGTTTGTTTATATATATAAATATTTTTCATTTTATTAGTCCGCCATTTTTGTTGTGGGATATAAATACATCAGGAGTCACGCGTTTTCTGACTTAAACACTTGACTATTATCGCCCGCAACAGTTTAAAATGCTTTGACGCGGAAGACATTTTTCATATCAAAACCGACGGAATTTCTATTCAAACGATATCGAAGAGCTGCCTGGTAGATGGGTTCAAGTCATTTCAAATTATGGGGCATATGTAATTGAATAAAATGCAATTATGCGTTAATTTTCAAGTATGAAGTTGACAAACAAGAAGGAAAATTATCTATGACTCAGCCTTATATCTGTAACAAGAGAAAGCTGTTGCTTCCGATGCTAGCCTTGGCAGAGAGAATTTATTCCATTTTTATTCTAATGTTAATTGGTTGTTTTTAAAAACACAGTTTCAAGAAAAGATGCTGTTTGGCGACCAGAATTTGAGTGTAAACTTTTACATTAGAGCGTGTAAAAAAGAAAAACAATTCGATGAATAAAGAAATAGACATAAGAGAAAAAGAATTCATATTGAAATAATTCCCTTGCAAGACAGAAAGCAACGAATGGCGTAGATGGAAAACTAGAAAATCAAAATATGAATTTTATTAAAAAGAAAATAGAAATGAAATCTTAAAAAAAAAATAAAGACAAAAAAGATATCTTTTTATTCTTTTAAATTTTATATAAAAAAGAAAATACTTGCTATTAAAATTAAATTCTCAGTGAAACTTTGAAACTTCGCCCTGGTCTCCATGCTGACCTGGTAAGTAACTCTCAGAGAGAAGCTAGCATCGTAAAATAAACTTTTTTTTTTTTCTTCGTAGGCTTCGGCCCTTGTTTGATACCCCATAACATGTTAAAAAAAAAATAAAAAAAATAACTAAAATCCGACAACCGCTCCTTTGTGAATGAAGACGCCTTCTGTCGCCTCGCGTGACACGAACGTCTGTCGTCTGCAAGAAAGCCTCTCCCGCTAAATGTGCAAGTGTTTTTTTGTTTTTTTTTATTTAAATTGTTAGCGTGACCATTACCATTTAGTGAGGGGCGAGAAAGTTGTAGTAACCCACTACTAAGAATTGTTTTTCTTTATTCATTAAGAGGAAAGCTGAACTTTTCGAAGAAAGGAGTCTCAGGTTCCAATACCGAGATGCCAGACTGAAAGGTAGAGACGAGTAAACACTAGACCAAGAAAAATAAAAGAAATGGTAAAAGAATAAAAAATAGAAAGAGATACTTGCAAAGAGAGACGTGAAACCAGTTTCATGCCGTGTCTTGTTATTTTTCCACGCACACACACAACACACACCTATATATATATATATATATATATATATATATATATATATATATATAGTATTTTCCAAGTGTAGCTTGCATACGGTACAAGACCGAAATTAAGGGGTACCCAGTGAGGATTGAACTCACTACTCAGTCGTAATTGTTCTAGCGAGACAAGCTTGCTAAACATTACACCACCCCTATATATATATATATATATATATATATATATATATATATATATATATATATATATATATATATATATATATATATATTGGTTTATACCAACGGCTTACCATACTTTATACTTCTCAATTAACTCTCGTGTGGTCATGTGTGACGTCATGAGATGCGGTGCGATTTTCGCTTCTAGCGTCTTATATGCACGTGTTTATCGTAAACAATGACAGACTATCATCACTGTCCTGTCCGTATATTGTTTAATATGTTGTAACTGACATCTTTGATAATGGCTTATGTAAGCCGAAAGCTTAGATTGTATTAAAAAAATATGGATCAATATTGTCAATTTCTTTCTTCGTTCAACGATAATATTATTAAACTTATCAGATGTTACGAAATGATTTTGCATAAAATAGACAACACTTGTCTATAATATTTAATGAAACGTGTATCAATGAAAAGATGCTGCCTAAATACACTATATATATATATATATATATATATATATATATATATATATATATATATATATGGATGGCACGGTGTAGTAGTGGATTGTGGCTCGGATTGAGGAATCGGGATTAATACCTTTCCCAAATCCTTGGGAAAGGTATTAATCCTCTTCTTCTACCTCCAGGTATGGGTTAAATAGCAGGACAGAATGGGTTCTATAGCCTTGGATGGCAATTAGTCTAGGAGAAGGACAACTCTGAATTCAAAACCTTCAGAGGGTTGTTTGGCGACCTTGTGGCATGTAGTGCATCAGGTCTCTGTATACAGTCCCTCAAAAAGTGTGGTTGGTTCTTCACAAAACCTTCGCCACTATAATCAAATCTCATGTGCTGGTGTTGAGCTGTCGGTTCCTAGGAACTGAGCTGCTTGATTGAAAATACCGGGTTTACTGTAATTCCCCATGTATAATACGCTTTTTTTTTTCTAAAAAATAATAAGAAAAATTAAGGGTGCGTATTATCCATAGGTACAAAAAATCTTTAAAGAATTGCCGTTTCATAGGTAGATTTCCGTTGTAAAATGACTACACCCCACAAACATATGACAATTTGACACTAACATTCGGCGACTGCGACCCCATAACGATGTCAAATACGTATATATGGACCTAACAATACTTACAAATGTAAAATAAAATAAGAATTATCATAAAACTAAATTTAGAATAATATTATTCTATATTTAAAACCATTTTTTTAATAAGATTAGAAAACGCTGGCTGTAATGAAATTGGAGAGGTACTATTTATAGGGTTAGATTACCAAACAAGGGGTGCGTATTATGCACGAATATAAGCATTTTCTCACATTTTCAGCACAATTTTAGGGGTGCTTATTATGCATGAAGGCGTATTATACATGGGAAATTACAGTAGTTATTTCGTCTACCGATTTCAATATTTGAGAAATTTTATTAAAGAAAAACATGTGCTCCCTGGAAGGATTCGAACCTACGTCCCCAGACCCCGGAAGCGCAATGTTTTTTTGTTTTTTTTTATAAGATTTATTGAATATTCAGACCATAAAGTCTAGAAACGCATATTCTTATTCAATAACATTAATAGTAAGTATGATTTTTTTTTTCTTTTTGTTATTTCTTCGGTAACTTTATGGCTTCTTATGACATAGATATGAAGCCAAGATGGACAGAGGAAAACAACACATAACCTACCTAACAAGCTGGAGTAAAATTGATATTAGAAAAAAGCTTAGGAGAGATAACAAAAAGACAATGTTCACTAAGAGCTAAAAAGGACAGAAAATTATGGAGCACCATGATCACCAATGTCTGGAAGGGACACGGCACATAGAAGAGGAAAGATTAGTCCACGGCCTAAAAATGACGAAACAAAAGACAGATTGAAGGCAAGAGGGACAGAGGAAAATAACTCCTAACCTACTTAATGAGCTTGAGTAAATGGATGGCAAAACAAGGTTTAGGAGAGGTAAGATAAAATTTACTAAGGGCTACAAAGGACAGGAAATTGTGGAGAGCCATGATCATCATAGAAGAAGTGTGATCATAGTTGTTCTCAGTTCTTTGCCCTTTTTGTTTGATATAAGTTTTCTAAGCACTTGAAGAGGCTACTGAACAGAAGTAGAAAAGCGGGTTTGGAAAATTTGATACACACAGGACAGATTGAAGGCAAGAGGGACAGGAAAACTCATGGCCTACCTAATGAGCTTGAGTAAATGGATGGCAAAACAAGGTTTAGGCGAGGTAAGATAAAATTTACTAAGGACTACAAAGGACAGGACATTGTGGAGAGCCATGATCATCATAGAAGAAGTGTGATCATAGTTGTTCTCAGTTCTTTGCCCTTTTTGTTTGATATAAGTTTTCTATGCACTTGAAGAGTCTATTGAACAGAAGTAGAAAAGCGGGCTTGGAAACTTTGATACTCACAGGACAGATTGAAGGCAAGAGGGACCAGAGGAAAATAACTCCTAACCTACTTAATGAGCTTGAGTAAATTGATATTAAAACAAAACTTAGGAGAGATAACAAAAAGACAATATTTATTAAGAGCTACAAAGGACAGGAAGTTGTGGTGTGCCATAATCGCCTACGTTCTGCAGAACATTAAGAAGAAGAATGAATAACAATTTCAACATTTGTGGCATTAACTGGTCTCTCAATATAGTGAAGTATGTCGTCCAGACATGGCTTATCTGCATTTCTTAACCACCTTCCCTACTAGGGGATTTTCTGGAATGACATGCATTGAAAGTATTTGCTATTTGTTAAGATGACCACTGCGTCCACTTAATTCTTTCTTATTTAGACAAACTCATATTCAGTAAGTGAAATAAAATAACAGAAATATTAGTGATATCCAGATTTTATGGCTACCCTGTAAGAGAAAGCTCTGTTCATTTTGTTGAAAACCCTTCTTTTGTTTCAGAAGTAGTTGTTGTCCATAAGGTTGAACAGTAAGGTAGGCAGGCGAAACATTATAGCCGTCTTTGTGGCGTTTGGTGAGTAGGCACCGTTAAAAAGAACATCAGTCATAGTATTGACGATCCGTCGTTTAACAACACCATACCTTAAGATGTTTGGCTTCTCGAGGCTCTAAACCGTCCTGTCTAGCTAAAATGCTTACACTGCTGCTGAAAACCTTTAAAACCTGGTATTTAATAGAAAAAAAAAAGGATAAGATGAAAATGTTTGCACGTGATATCCCACGGAAGTTATTTTTAGGCACTTGATATCCCACGGAAGTTATTTTTAGACGCGTGAATTATTTATCGACTAATAATACTGAATTTTACAAAATTTACATTTTTTTTTCCAGTTTTTAGCGGTATAGCGAACTGACCATTTTCTCACCATCTTTAGCGATTGATCGTATATATGTATTCCATCTCTGGATTGAGCGTGAATGCTAATAGACACTGAACGCAACAAAACTCATTGAGAGTTTAATGATTTCGTAGGAACAGGGGATAAACAGAAATAAGCCGATCGTATATTAATCCTACAATAATTATCTTTATTATGTTTTTTATTTATGGGTATGTTTGTTGCAGCAACACGGTAAAAAACAGCACACCACAGCGAAATATTTGTTTGCGCAATACCGTTAAAATGTTCTAATTTGAAAAATGAAACAATTTTCAATGCAATTTGTTCCTTAATGTTATTAGTTCGAGGTTTGCGTTTACAGTGATCTTGTTTTTATTTTATTTTTGTGTATGTGTGCGTCTGTGTGTGCTTGTTAGAAAAATCCGAGAATCAAAACCATATCGAAATTGAAAGAGTAAAAGAAATGAAAACATTGCGAATTATCGCATAAAATAATGATACAAGGGATATAATAGATAAAGAAAAGTCTTAGATAGATAAAGAAAAGTCTGAGGTAGAGAGATTTATGTATCTATATATATATATATATATATAGAGAGAGAGAGAGAGAAAAGACAGAGGCATATATATATATATATATATACTTACATAGATAAAGAGTAAGATAAAAAAGTAGATTTTTGTATAAAAAAGTAGATAGATTAATATATATATATATATAGAGAGAGAGAGAGAGAAAAGACTGAGGCATATATATATATATATACGCTTAGATAGAGAAAAGAATAAGATAAAAAGTAGATAGATTTATGTATATATATATATATATATATATATATCTAGAGAGAGAGAGAGAGAGAGATTGCAAAAAGACTGAGGCATATATATATATATATATATATATATATATATATAGAGAGAGAGAGAGAGAGGGATAAAAAGATAAAAGCTGGGATGGATAGATAGATAGATAAAAGCTGAATAGATAGATTGATAAAAAGATAAAAGCTGAGATAGATAGATAGCAAGATAAAAGCTGAGATAGCTAAGCTAGCTAGATAGATAAAAGATAAAAGCTGAGATAGATAGCTGAATAGCTAGATAGGTAGATAGGCTATCTGACATTAAAAGCTACCACAAGAAAGAATCTTCCAGAACTGTCCACAAATCCCAACATGCAACATGTCTCATCAATTAAAGGCGCTTTGTTTGTATTGTAAACTGTGTGTTTAGCATAAATTCCGCTGTTACTCTAAATGAAAAAAAGAAAATGTCTTCAAAATGCACATCGAAAAAAATATTAACTACGGTTCTATGTAAAATGAAAAAAACAAAAGGTTGGTGATGGGGAGCAGGGCAGCTATGTGACGTCAGATCGTTGGAATCGATGGAGAATGGTAAGTGAATGTCTTCTCTCAGAGAAACATTTCTTTTCGTCCTTCGCCTACCAAACATTTCTTTACATCGTACCTACTGACATGGCCGACAATTTGGTAAGCAGTTGAAATACCAACCGCTGTCCAATTGTCTTTACTTTCATATATTCTTCATTTTTTTCTTTTCTTTTTACTTTTTAGCACTTGGAATTCCTGAATTTTTTTATCTTCATTTTTTTGTTATAATTATAGGCATTGATTGATACATATATGTAAGCATGTGATTGTCTACGGATTTCGTTGCAAGTCATAATGGCTGCCATAAGAAGCCGCCTTGCTCAATTTTTTTTTTTTTTTTCCCGCGAGTTGCTTTTTTTTTTCTCTTGTGATCTTTGTCTTTGTCTTCTTCGTCTTTTGTTGTATTTTTTCTTCTTTCTTTCTATTTCATTCGTTTGTTTTTTTTATTATTATTATTTCTTATTATCTTTTTCTTGCCTTGTCATTTTTTTTTTGTTTTATATTTTTCTTCGTTTCTTTTTCCGATTTTTCTTCCTTGCTGTCATTTCGCATTTTCTTTCTTTTTATTCAACCCCAGGTTCCCCGTACTTCGTTATTCATCGTTCTTTTTTATCGTACTATTTTCTTTCTTTTTTTTCTTTCTTTTTTTTCTTTCTTTTTTTTCTTTCTTTTTTTTCTTTCTTTTTTTTCTTTCTTTTTTTTCTTTCTTTTTTTTCTTTTTTTTATCGTACTATTTTCTTTCTTTTTTTCTTCTTTTTTTCTACTATTTTCTTTCTTTTTTCTTTTTTTCTACTATTTTTCTTTCTTTTTTCTTTTTTTTTTCTACTATTTTCTTTCTTTCTTTCTTCCTTCCTTCAGTTTATTCTATTTATTTTTCTCCCATACTTTCTTTCTTTCTTTCCTTCTTTCTTTTCTTTTCTTTTCTTCTTTCCTTTATTTCTTTTCTCTTATTCGTTCTTCCTTTTCTTTTCCGTATATTCTTTTCTTTTATTTTCTTCTTTCTTTTCTTTCTTTTCTTTCTTTCTTTTTTCTTTCTTTCCCTTCTTTCTTTTCTTTTCCTTTTTTATTTTCCTGTTTTTCTTCCTTTTCTTTTTTCTTTTTCTTTTCCTTTCTTTCTTTTATTTCATTCTTTTCTGTTTCTTTATTTTCATCTGCTGTTTTTTTCTTTCTTTCTTTCTTTCTTTCTTTCTTTCTTCACCAGTTTGTTACTATCTACTACAAGCTCGCTCATACCTAAGTTCATCAATAACTCCGTAGCAACAAATTCTATCATTTACACAGCAGTTATTTGTATTTCAACAGAAACTCTTTCTTTTTTAAGACCCTTACTGCGACATTTCTTCATTCAGCACTTAGACCGAACATTATACAGTGGAAAAAATAAATTTTGTAGATCTTTGAACTTAATCCCCCACTCTCCTACACACAACCCCCCCCCCATATATAGACCCTTGTGCAAATTAATTGAAACAAATAATTCTGTTATTATTAGGTTGGTGAAAAAATAATGTCGTTTTCTCACATATGTCACTATGTGAGAAAACGACATTATTTTTGCACCAAGCTAATATTTGCTTTCTTCGCATTTTCCCAATGAAACATAACCCAGTGTACATGTTAGTACTTCGTATGTACATTCCACGAAGTCGTTCCTTGCAGATTGACCACAGATTCTCGATTGGGTTTAAATCAGGTGAGTTACCAGGCCAGTCTAATACTTTGATTTGCTCACTGGTAAGGCTTGCCAGTGTGTTCGTACACTGTGACAATTCTCATATGCTTCCTTGGAGTAACGCCCATCGCAGACAATGGCCGTAGGACAACTAATCGATAGTCGAAACAATACGCACCAATGAATCCGTTTTAAATTTCTATATTTAAAAACAGTTTATTCAGAACATGAAGATTGCGTTTAGCAAACAGACTGTCGCCTCTGGGTGTTGACTTCAATGTCCACTTTTATATTTAGATACGTTCTATCCCTTATAATGAACACTTTAACTCATAAATATAGGATACCTTAAAGTTATATTTTATCACATGCATTTATATATATATATATATATATATATATATATATATATATATATATATATATATAAAGAGAGAGAGAGCGATTGATAATATTAGTGGTCAATATATATATATATATATATATATATATATATATATATATATATCAAATCTGTTATTAGAAAGGATAATCGAAATGGTTCTTTTTAATATAAATAGAATAAAAAGTAATATGATATAAATCCAGGGAAAGCTTAACACATCCCGAAAATACGGTAATAAGTCATGATTTATTTCGACCAGTATGTCTCATCAGAGCGAAGTTATATATAACTGGTCGAAATAAATCATGACTTATTACCGTATTTTCGGGATGTGTTAAAATTTTCCTTGATATATATATATATATATATATATATATATATATATATATTTATATCAATCATTTAAATAAATAAATATAGGTACAACCAACCATACATGCTTGCGATCAATGCGCATATATAAATTTGCAAATTAATATTTTATTTAATTTTTATTTTTAACAAAAATAGTGCTCATTATGGTAATACAATTTTGTGTTTAGTAAAATCTTCAGTTACGTAAAATGGTCATGAACTGTGCGTTAAGAAAGTTAGTATGATTGATATATATATATATATATATATATATATATATATATATATATCAGTGTGACGCCTCTGGGTGTTTACTTCAATGATCACTTTTATATATTGAATACTGAAGATTGTATTGAACATGAAACTCCGAGTCGTACTTTCGACGGGATATCATAAGAATATATATATATATATATATATATATATAATGGCGCAACGTGTAAATATTTCGAGTGACGGATTTTACAATATTCCGGAACCTAATGTTAAGCAAGAAACAAGGCATACATCTGAAATGTTGTTCAAATGTCTGGGGAAGGAATGTGGACCGTAGTGATAGACGTACCTATATACTCCTACTGAGGGGAAAAAATAAATAAAAATACAACAAATAAACTTTCAAAGTTTAAGCGGAGATGTTAGAAGTAAACTTTAGAAGGAACCGTAAACCGAATCATAAACAGGAAAAAATGGTAAATCTCTACTCCTGAGTCAGTCTATATTTCTGAGATGAGGTATTATGTACATTATTTACATTATTCGGACTATTGTCCTCATCTTTGTCGCCATATTTATCACAACGTTTCGGCCGTTGTACGCTCCGGCCTTCTTCAGCGGGTTGGAATGTCGAACTGAACCCTTTATTTCGATCTCTGGGGTAGACTGTTTTAGTTCCATGTGCCATGTTTGATGCATGTCAGTTATCAGTCATCTCCTGTTAATTCCCCTCTGAAAGTTCTCCACTGCCTTAACCGGGTATTGAACTCACACTCTTTGGATCCTGTCACTGGATCTAACCAACGCCTTTATCCACTGTGCCATGTGTCCGAATAATGCAAATAATGACCTCTACTCCTGTTTAAAAGAGGCGTGTAAACAGGACGATAGACAATTCATTTACATATAGTTTTTCTTATTTAGGATTGGGCTTCTTGTTTTTTTCTCAAGCCTTTTGCATCTCTTTAACTTACTGAAGCTCCTTGCATCTTGGTAGCATTATGTCTCTGTAGTGGCTCTTCCTCTGTAACCTTTTACCTACCTCGAGTGGCTCTTTATCTTTGTACAGGGTGAACTTCATTGAATATATATATATATATATATATATATATATATATATATATATATATATTGTTGGCCACTCATAGTGCAGCATATCCGTCTACTGAGGCGGCTAACAAATCCCTATTGCATTTGTGTTTGTTCAATACCCACAGAGCCAAGCGGTGGTTTATATTTATACTGCAACTATGCTGAGCAGACCTTAGTTAAAGTTTCTGGGAAAGAGCGTGTTTTCTAGCGTGATCAACAATTTGAAGAAGGCCAGCACGCTCAAACGATCGGCCACGATGACTTGCGACTTCGTGCTAGCACAGTTGTCGACGGCCATCAAGGGTTCCGTCTACCCAACTTCACTCACAAGGCTTTGGGTCAACCCGTGGGGTTATGGTTTTCAGATACTTTCCAAAGGTGCTGCACGCAGGGATCTTCCCCCCCTCCGCACCGATAACATCAGGAAGTCTCCCTTCCTGACAAATCAACCGTGGTAAGATCCGAACCCGGGTCTTATGGTCAGAAAGCACACATTCTGACCTCTCGGCTTAAATATTGTTAAATTCAACCGAATAGGGTCTTTCTGCATCATTTTCTATTTTCAGAATTATGGCTGATTTGCCCGAAGGTCATCTTTACTATTTTTCTCTTTCTCTCTCCTTATTAAAAAAAGAAATTTCTAAGAAAGGTGTTTTTTATTGCGATAGACAAAAATTTTTGCCTACATATGATAGATAGATTGATAGATAATGAAGATAGATAGATAGATAATGGACATATTAGGTTGGTGCAAAAATAATGACGTAATAATGTCGTTTTTTGACGTATTTTTAACGTCAAAAAACGACATTATTACGTCATTATTTTTGCACCAACCTAATATTTAGATAATGGACATATTTATTTAGATAGATAGATAATGGACATATTTTGATAGATAGATAGATATTGGCATTTTGGGGGAAACGCTGGGTTTCAAATTAAATAGCAGAACATTAAATCCTATGTTTAACATTGTTCCTGCACTGGTTTGGTAACTAGATATCTTCTGTCTTGTATTCGAATAAAAGGCTATGGTAAGGGTCGCCAACCTTGGTCTATTGTATACTCATCTTCATACACGAGGAACGCATCTCTGTTGGCTTCTCTACCAATTTCTCAAAGTTTCAAATTTAAGTTTCAAATTCTCCAAGCCTTCTTTCCTCATTTAACAGTCTTATTCTGATTCTAACTATTCTATTCTGTTTCAATTTTCCATAATTATTTCTCGTTGCTCACATTCTCCGTCGATTGCAGGGTGGGCCAAATTTACTTAATATAAGAGCCATGTACGATAAAGTGCAGATGTTTGAGAGCCAAAAGACATGAACAAAATTTACACATACATTTTTGTTACATACACATTAACATTAAACTTACGTTTTAATCTAATAGGGTCTCAATTCATGCCTAGTAAATAATTATAAATAATGATTTTTTTCTTATTTTTTCTTTTATATTAACTGTGATGAAAAATAAAGATCTCAGCCAACATATTTCCGCAAGCCGCATATTTAAGGTCAAAGAGTCGCTTGTGGCTCACGAACCTCGATCTGGTCTATGACTACTTGTACTTCTGCATAATAAACATCTGAAGTTATATGCATATCTTCCGATGCGATATCTATAATGAAAGAAAAATGTTTTCAAAATGTTTTTTGTGTGGTGGATATGACAGTCACTTAATTCTAGTCTCCTGATAAATTGACTTCCATTGACAAGCTTATATCCTTGTGAAAATTGACTGGAATATAGTTTATCGTCATACCCAGGACGGCAAATGATTTAAACCTGTTCTCTTTCTAGATGAATAACTCAAAATGTCCATGAAGATTAAACTTACGATTTAATCCAATGGGGTCTCAATTCATACTCATACTCAGTAAATAATTATAAAGCTTGAATTTTCCTTATTCACCTTTTATATTAACTGTGACAAAAAAAGGAGACCAGCCAACATATTTCCGCGAGCAGCATATTAAAGGCCAAAGTGCCGCATGTGGGACAAGAGCCGCGGTCTGGTCTATGACTTACATTTCTGCAGAGTAAACATGAGAAATCATAAGTATATCTGCCGATGTGATATCTATATTGAAAGAAAAAAGTTTTCAAATTGTGGATATGACAGTCACTTAATTCTAGCCTCCTGATAAATTGTCTTCCATTGACAAGCTTATATCCTTGTGAAAATTGACTGGAATATAATGGAATATACAGTGGAGCCCCTAAGGCGGATGGACGGCACTTTGTGCTACCTTCCAGCAACTCCTGCAGCCGCGCTGATACCAAACTGTATTGGTTTATCCTCTCCTTTGGACTCTGCTAGCAAGGCCGAGAGGGGGAACTAGACGTCTAGGCAACCCTAGTTCTCCATAGATCGCGGCGAGACGGACGGATGCCGACGACGACGATAGTTTATCGTCATACTCAGGACGGCATAATCCCATGTTCAAAGAGCCGCAGGTGGCTCGCGAGCCACCTGTGTCTCGCAGGCCGCAACTTGGCCACCCCTATGGCCATAAATACTAATTCGATTCTATTTTCATTTTTCTTCCCCAACCTCTATAATTAAATTGCTATGCGGATTTTATTTGCGTCTGTATAATTGCTTATTGAACAAGGATCTTTTTTTTTTTTTGTTACTGTACTTTATTCTTTCTCTTTTCAGGTGAGTACAAAATATCCACTATTTTTCGTTTGATACCCAAGATCGGTAAGTATTTGTACTTTACAGATTTTACAAGTACGTGTCATTTGCTTCGAATTTGAAAAACAAAAGCGTTGAAGAGGATTTAGACTGAACATAAATTGTTAGAAAAAATCGTAATTGCGGTAATAAAATAATCCCATCTCCCCTCTCGCTTGCAACCATCCACTATAATAAAAAGTTTTCAATGCTAAGGCTGAATTAGTCAAATAAAGGTTCGTAAACTTAGAGTTTTTGGTATATTCCAATTTATTTGACTAATTCAGAAGGCGAACAGAGGAAGTGGATGAAAACGTGTCAAGTTGAAGCACCCAAACTTAGAACCTGAAGAAGAAAAACAAAAAAGTCTTGATAGTGTCGAGGCATCCAGATGGTCCTAGAAGACTCAGTCATTTAAAAGATTTTCTTCCATATGAATACGATAAATACTGGGAGGGGGGGGAATGTGGTAACAAAATAATCCCATCCCATCACATCTCCCCTCTTGCTTGTAACCACCCACTATAATATTAGGTTGGTGCAAAAATAATGACGTAATAATGTCGTTTTTTGACGTATTTTTTAACGTCAAAAAACGACATTATTACGTCATTATTTTTGCACCAACCTAATAAAATATACGTTTTCAGCACTAAACATGTTTTAGCCAAATAAAGCTTCATAAGCTTTTACTTAGATTTGATGCTATTAGGTTTGTGCAAAAATAATGTCGTTTTCTCACATAGTAACATATGTGAGAAAACGACATTATTTTTGCACCAACCTTATATATTACAGATAGATAATGTACACACTGCAATAGATAGATAGATAGAAAAATAGATAGAATACTCGCTGTATGAGATAGAGTACACACTGCATGAGATAGATGTCCGAGAAATTTATTTACATCTGATACACCATGAGCAGATTTGAATGTACGTGAGAGATTCATGGAAGATTGAAGTTTAAATACAGTAAATTCAACCTTGCTAACCGAAAGCTCCTCTGTAGCCAAATCGGTTAAGGCACGTCAAGCTAAATGACGGTTCCGTATAGGATACAGGTTCGTAATCCTGTCGGAGGACGAATATTTTCTGTGAAAATTTCTCAGACATTCAGGCCGGTAAATGTTGTTTAATACTGTTTATTATAAACAGAGCATTTACTTAAATATTTGTATCTATAAAAGGAATCTATAAACATTAAAATGTCTTAAAATAGATAGATAGATAGATAGGATACACACTGCGTGAGATAGATAGAAACACATCCTATTAGATAGACCGTGTTGTAATAAAATAACACCTCTCATCTCCCCTCTTGCTTGTAACCATCCACTATAATAAGATAAATGTTTTCAGCACTAAAAATGATTTAGAAAAATAAAGCTTCATAAAACCTTAACAAATTGTTGATATTTGAAAATAAAATGAAACCTATTTTGCATATTTGAGTTTATAACTTTTATAATTACGTTATTTTTTAAATATTAACCATTACCTAGATTTTCAAATAGAACCTTTTGTTTATTTTTTCTGTTTTTTTTTTATTTTTCATTTATGCTTATCCCCTTAAAATCCAGAAAGAACTTTCAAGATATTATATAACAAGATTGATTTGACTATTTAACCCATAGCTAGGGCAGAAGAGATGAATTCATATCATTCGCAAGGGTATTTGTACGTAAGTAAATATACTGAACGAGACTGGAATTCGAACGCGGTTCCGGACCATTGTCCATTACACCGTACATACAAGGAAGCTTACAGTGCCTGGTGTTTCAAAGCGGTCACCTATTTAGATACTGACCAGGCTCGACATTGCTTATATTCGATGATCGTACGAGAACCAGTGCGAAAACGCTAGCTTTTTCTGCGGGTCGAACGCCTAAAGTCGGCACCAGAGGAAAAAGGTATAATTAACACAGTCGCCTCCCGTAAGAGTCTAGAGGTGGAGGCCAGACGCGCATGCGCACTTAAAATCATAAAGACGCACATGGCTGCTTGGGGGACATATTGGAAGCAAGAAGGGCAGATGGAATCACTGAAATGGATGACAGAACATTGCGAAGCGCTACAAAGTATAGGAAGTTGTGGAGACTAATGATCGCCTACGTCCCGAAAAACAAACTTTACGAAGAACTACAAAGGATAGGAAGTTGTGGAGGCCAATGATCGTCTACGTTCTAAAGAGACACGGCACATAGAAGAAGAAGAAGAAGAAGAAGAAATGAAAGGAGAAAGGGATTAAGAGAGATAGCCAAAAAACAAACTTTGCAAAAAACTACAAAGAATAGGAAGTTGTGGAGACCAATGATCACCTATTCCTAAAGCGACACAGCAGATAAAAGAAGGGAAGAAGAACAAAAAGACAAACTTTACAAAGAATAGGAAATTGTGTCGACCAAATTCGTTCAGAAATATCTAAACTGTCAGTTGAATACAACTGCTTTTACAGATCGATGATTAAAGGTGGCTTCAAGCAAATGAAGCGTGTGGGTCATAGTGAGGAACATCTTTTTTCGAACCGTGTGGTCTGGCGCTACAGAATCAAGAACTTTGACAAATAAGAGAAACCATATTAATTTAGGCCTTTCAGCTAAAATGGATTGCACAAAGTGAAAAGGGCACAGTCGAGATGCTGACATTCCACACTACCTCTAACAAAAGTTTAGGACGGAAAACCCCCTCAAGACTGGAAAGATCCATAACTGTTAGTGGGCATGAGAAAATCTAATTTCCTGTAAAATGGTTTTAAGAGAAAGGATTTTTTTTATCATTTTAACTGACAGTAACACCCACTTGTCGATCAATGAATGCTAGCTAATATAACTGTTACCATTAAAGTTGTGAGGAACAGATACTACACTTTGGTCTCTGTCCAATGGCTAGCGGGTTAAAAAAAACCTAAGTCCAATAGCATTGGTTGCAGTATTCATGAACCCAAGGACACATAGCACAGTGGATAAAGGCGTTAGTTAGATCCAGTGAAAGGACCCAAAGAGTGTGAGTTCAATACCTGGTTAAGGCGTTGGAGAATTAACAGGAGATGACTGATAACTGACATCCATTAGACATGGCACGTGGAAATGGAACAGTCTGCCCCAGTGAGCGAAATAAAGGGTTCAGTTCGACATTGCAACCACCTGAGGAAGGCCGGAGCGTACAACAGTTGAAACGTTGTGATAAATATGGCGACAGAGATGAGAACAATAGTCCGAATAATGTAAATAGCGAACATAATCCCTCATCTCAGAAATATAGATAGTTATTCTTGTTAATATACAAGAAATGTAACAAGGCCAAAAGGGGTTGCGTGGGGTTTGTCTACATCTGTCTTACATTTAACTAATCTAGACACAATCACTGACCTAATCATAGTCTAATTTTCCTTAAACTGAAGGCTGATCTAAGAGATGTGGACACTGTGACGGCGGTGTTGAGTCGACAGTGATGAAATGTCTCCTCCCGATCCCGAATGGCTAAATATGCATGATATATAAGAAATTCTGCTGCGGAATGTTATAAACAACGTGAGGCGCTACTCTCGTAGCTGTTCAAAGAACTACTGTCGGATAATAAAAAAATTGCCCGACCATGGGATTTTCCGGACCGTGTGGTACCAGATTAAAGAAGTCGGACTGTACCACATTTTCTCTGGCTGCTCGGTCAATAAGTTCCGAATGTAAGCAAACTTCTAGCATTTCCATTGCTATGTTTACCTCTAGACTCAAATCTTTCGCACCTCCTAACCGCCATGTTTTTCCCGCGACAACTGATCAAGTTCTATGGTAATTTCATACCAGAAATTGAAAAAAGGCGAATCATCAAACCTTTGAGCCCACATAAATTCCACCAGGTACTCAAAAATCATCCCCCTGTTGGTGGGGCCATTCATGGCCTTAAATTTAGGCTGTGAACATTGCTTCAACTCGATTCCTGATGACTCCAGTGTTAGGATCCACAAAGTTCTGAGTGTGGCTAAAAGTGTCATGGTTGATCCCATTTTTTATCAAATCATTGTATGAGGTCCACATATCAGTCCAGGACTGAATGACAGGAAACGATGTATTTACAGAACGATGATTCCAAAAGAATTTCCTAACATCAAATATGAAGAGTGTTATGATGTTGATTTGGGGTTAGTAGAGACAAACGCCAAATAACACGTAACAATAAATGGGGTTTTAATAGGTTGGTAAAAAAGGTACAGAAATCGCCTGAGTAGTCAATAACTAGCTCAGCTAAGAACTTCTCTGTCTCACTGTCTTCCTCATGTCAACTGACATACCACTATTTAAAGTCTTTGTTCACAGACGCAGACAAGTTCATCTTCAAGAGGGGTGGTAGGTTTCCAACACAACAAAGAGAAAAATCAAAAACGAATATTGGATTGGATTAGGGGGGATGTTTAATAGCGCCCAAACACGAATTCTGGATTCAAATATAAGACCGACGTATGTTTACATCATTCCGGGACCCAGCAAGGTTTAATATATCGTAAAATCAACTAACTAACTAACTAACTAACTACAAACATCGCAACTGGATTCAATCACCGTGTATCTATGGATATATCTATATGTGTTTGCGTGTGGAGGTAGTAATACTGACATGCGATGTCTATCTCGGCTTATTTCGCAGAGGGGACGGATTCTCTTAGTGATCCATTGAATTGTCAAATCTTTATTACCTATGTTGCCAGAAGTTTTTCATTGGATTCCTATGAATATTTACCTGTCAGTTCTTGTTTGTTTATTCCGTTCTGTGCGTAACTGTCACACTGTCAATCTAGAATAAGTTTGTTTGTAGAAATGCTAATGGATTTCCCTCTGGCACAAGAGTTTGTCAGCAGAATAAGAATTCCAAAACACCGCTTTGGAATCCAGAAAAGTTCTTTTCTCCAAGAAGTTTGTGTTATGCACTCTTTGGCATTCTCTCTGTGTCCACGTGTGTAGATAGATAGAAGATTTATATTATATATATATATATATATATATATATATATATATATATATATATATATATATATATATAGTCGGACAGACAGAAAGGGAGATAGATATATATATATATATATAGAGAGAGAGAGAGAGAATGAGAGACGGACAGACAGACAGACCGTAAGGGATAGATAGATAATGAACAGACTTAGATAGATTGATAGATAAAAGACTGATATATATATTAGGTTGGTGCAAAAATAATGACGTAATAATGTCGTTTTTGACGTTAAAAAATAGGTCAAAAAACGACATTATTACGTCATTATTTTTGCACCAACCTAATATATATATATATATATATATATATACACAGAGAGAGAGAATGAGAGAGAGACGAACAGAAAGAAAAGTATAGATAGATATATGGATAGATAATGAACATATTGAGACAGAGATTGATTGATTGATAGATTTTTCTTTATTACTAGAATGGTTATTTTTTTAGGGGGTGCAAATATTTGAGTTGTATCTCTTTTTTATTTGTTTGTTTTTTTTTGTTTTTTTTTTGTTTTTTTTAGTGGTAGGGTGTTCTTAAACGGTGAAATTAATAAAAACCGACCTACTAAATATTGTGCCTCTGACAGCAATTGAACCTGTATCCCCTTTTCCATCACTAAAGCCTTATTTTGGATAAATGGAAATAAGGTTAGAGGTTCGATTCTTGTCAGAGGCAAAATCTTCTTTAGTAGAACTTCTCGGTCTAGGCTGGTTGTTACTAATTTCAATGTTTAAGAAAATAAAGAAACGGGAATAACAACTCAGTTTTCTTTGATTCTTTCTTTTAAATTCCTTTTCTTTCTTTATTTCTTTCTTTCCTTTTTTCTTTCTTTTTCTAAATTCATTTTCGTTCTTCTAAATTTCTTTTCATTATTTTGTTCCTTTATCTAACTTCATTTTCTTTCTTGCTTTCTTTTTTCTTTCATTTTTTATATTCTTTTCTTTCTTCTAAATTCCTTCCTTTCTTTCATTTTTCTTTCTTTCTTCTAAAATGGAAATGAGGATACAGGTTCAATTCCTGTCAGGGACGATCTTTCTTTAGTAGGACTTTTCAGTCTAGGCCGGTTGTTATTAATTTCAATGTTTAAGAAAATAAAGAAACGGGAATAACAACTCAGTTTTCTTTCTTTCTTTTAAATTCCTTTTCTTTCTTTATTTCTTTCTTTCCTTTTTTCTTTCTTTCTTTTAAATTCCTTTTCTTTCTTTCTTTCTTTCTTTCCTTTTTTCTTTCTTTCTTTTAAATTCCTTTTATTTTTTATTTCTTTCTTTCCTTTTCTCTTTCTTTCTTTCAAATTCCTTTTCTTTCTTTATTTCTTTCTTTCCTTTTTTCTTTCTTTTTCTAAATCCATTTTTCAGTCTTATAAATTCCTTTCGTTCTTTTATCTAACTTCATTTTCTTTCTTGCTTTCTTTCTTTCTTGCAATGTTTTTTCCTTCATTTTTATATTCTTTTCTTTTTTCTAAATGTCTTCCTTTTTCTTCTAAATTCCTTTTCTTTATTTCCTTTTTTCTTTCTTTTTTTAAATTCCTTTTGTTTCTTCGAAATACTTTTTCATTCTTTTTTCTTTGTTCTAACACCCTTTTCTTTCTTTCTTTCTTTCTTTCTTTGTCCTTCATTTTTCGTATTCTTTTCTTTCTTCTAAATTCTTTCATTTCTTCCTTTCTTTCTTTCTTTTCCTTTCATTTTTTATATTCTTTCCCTTCTTTTAAATTTATTCTGCTCTTTCTTCTAAATTCCTTTTCATTCTTTCGTTCTTTATTTTTTTCTCCTAGCTTCCTTTTCTTTATTACTTTCTTTTGTCCTTCATTTTTTCTTTTCTTTTCTTTCTTCTAAATTCTTTCATTTCTTCCTTTCTTTCTTTCTTTCATTTTCTATGTTCTTTTCTTTTTTTTAATTTCCTCCTTTCTATCTTCTAAATTCCTTTTCTTTCTTTGTTTTTCTTTCATTTTCGGTATTCCTTTTCTTTCATTCTTTCTTCTGAACTTTTTCTTTCTTTCTTTCTTTCTTTCTGTCTTCTTTTGTTCTTTCGTTCTTTCTTTCTTTCTTTCTTTCTGCCTTCTTTCGTTTTTTCTTTCTTTCACTTGATATCCTTCTTTAGTTTTTCCTCAATGCCGTTTCCATCTTTTTTTTTTTTAATTTCAATGTTAGAAAAAACTGCATTATTGATGTATTTAAAACAATACAGTGATAAACATGTGATTTGTGTGCAAAAGTTTCCAGCAAAAAATAGCTATTCAATTGTGCTTTCAGTCTCTAGTTAAGAGCGGGAAACTTTCGCACACACCTCATACATTGATACATACATATCTGTGAGTATCTATCTGCGCATGCGTGTGAGCGTTCGTACGCATGCGCTCTGGTACATTCATTTAGATTCAAACTGTACGATTTCTGGCAGTGTCACTTGTCGACCATCCTTTAACTGTCGAATTATTTCCACCCGAAAAAATTCTTGGCTCGCATCATCGGCACCGACCTGTTCTCCGGTCGTTGGCAGGTCTACAAGTCTACTGATCCTTTCCCCAACTGGCTCACCATCTAAACAGTACAAGCACAAAGAATTCTTTCCGTCTTTTCTGGACAAGACATCTTTAAGTATGCTCATCCGGGTTCTTTCTTGACTGGGCTATGGGATGGTACTTCCGGCAGACGTTGGAGATTTATTGTGGTCGGTTCCTGGCGGAAAACAGCGCCGAGGAAGAAAGAGGAAATGCAGATAAAGAAAAAAGTTAAATAAACTTAAAACAGAAAGAAAGAAAGAAAGAAAGAAAGAGGGACAGAAGTGCGAAAGAGAAGAAAGGCAACAACAAAAAAAAAGAGAACGAAATCGAAGAAAAAAATAAAGTTTTGAGCAATGGAGAAATATATATCGATAAGATAACGGAACTAAAATTGAAATAAATTCGCCCAATAACGAAAATTGAAAGAAAGAAAGAAAGGAAGGAAATTAAATAAGGGAAGGTAGAATTGTTAAATATGAAAGTCAAAGAAAGAAAGAAAGAAAGGATAAAAAGTATAAAAGAAAGAAGATAAAAGTGAGAAGAAAGGACAACTAGGTTTAATATAAATGAAAATCAAAGAAAGAAAGAAAAAGAAATGAAAACATATTATAAGGTAAATAAATAAAGAAACGGAACGAAGGATTCGAAAAAGGATAAAAAAAGTGAAGAGAATAGAAAAAAGAAAGACGTAATATAAAGGAAAATAAGGAAAAAAAGAAAGAAAGAAAAAGAAATAAAGAAAACGAATGACGTGATAAAAATCGAATTAAAAGTGAAAAAAAAACAGAAAGAAAAAAGAAAGAAATATAGACGTAATATAAATAAAAGACAAAGAAAGAAAGAAAGAAAGAAAACGAATGACATGATAAAAACGGATTAAAAGTGATACGAACAGCAAGAAAGAAAAACGAAGGAAAGAGAGAACAAAGAAAGAAAGACGTAATATAAATGAAAGGCAAATAAATCAAAAGAAACGAAACGAAACGAAACGAATGCCGTAAAGAAAAAAAAAGGACTGAAAGTGAAGCGAATAGACAAAGAAAGAAAGGAAAACGTAATATAAAGGAAAGGGAAAGAAAGAAAGGAAATGAATAACGTGATGAAAAAAGAAAAAGTGAAGAGAAATAAAGAAAGAAAGGTAGACGTAATATAAATGAAAGGCAAAGAGAGAACGAAACGAAACGAATGACGTAAAGAGATGACGTAACTGACAGAAAGAAAGAGAAAGTAAACGTAATATAAAGGAAAGGCAAAGAAAGAAAGAAAGAAAGAAAGAACCGAATGGCTTAGAAAAAAGGTTTATAAATGAAGAGAAAGTAAGAAGAAAAATATCTAAACGTTGATTTCTCACATTTTATCCTTCTTTTCCATGTCTTTTTTAAAAATTTTCTTTTAATTATCTAGTGTATTTTGTACTCGATTTTTTTTCCTTCGGAAGTAGAGATTTATCGCTGGCAACGAAGAAAATAGACGATTTGAGAGAGAAAAAAAACAAACGACAATAAAGAACTGGTTTTGCACCGTTTTGTGCATCTCTGCACGTCCACATTACTCGTCGCCATTCTCGTAAACACTCCTTGATCCATCGTCGTCTGTTTCTGTACAATATCATTCCCTTTGTTCTGTCTCTTCCATAACCGACCAACCAATTGCGTTTTGTCTTCTTTATTTATTATCCTTCCAGCCTTCCATACAACACCCACACACATTTCCTTCCGATTTCCTTCTCACTCTCCCTTTTTATATCTTTTTCCTCCATTTTTTTTTTTTTAACATTCGTATTCTTATATCTACATGTCTTCATTGTTTTGGTTTCTTTTTTTTTCCACTTTTATTTATCTCAGTTTACCAGAATGGCACAAGGATAAAAAAGGTAGGAGGAAGAGAGATGGGAAAGATGGTATTGTACCAGAACATGATAAGGGCAAGATCTTATATTTGAAATCCCTCTTTGATTTTTGCAGGGCTCGAACATCGACGACTGTCGCCACTAATACGCAATCAAGTGCCTTATCAAGGACGCAAACTACTGTATCTTATTTCCTCTTCTCTTTCCTCTCATTAGCTTCATCTTTTTTTTTTTCTATTTTCCTCTCCTTATTGCCTTGTCAGATTTTGCATTTGTTTTATTTTCATATTGCTGTTTTGTTTTCTTCTTCTTCTTCTTCAAATATTTATATTGATAGTATAATGGATGGCGAAGGGGAAGAATAAAACGGAGAGCCGAGTTCGAATTCCATTCAGCTTCGTTACATTCATTAAGAAGCAAATACCCTTGGGAAAGGTATAAGCCCCTCTCCCATGGGTTAAATAGTAGGACATATATCGAGACGAAATAATTGTGGTTCTCAAAAGATTATTAATGAAATATTCACTTGCCAAAAAAAAGAATTATTCTTCCAGTCCAATATTTCGGGTTTAAATAAACCACAAAAAGCTGATAATAGGTAAAAACAAAAAAAAATCAGTCACTTCCTTTTCTCCATCCTCCTCTCCCCTCCCCACTGTTCATTTAGTTCTTCTTCATTAAAAATTTCTTTCTTTTATTTGCTCCATATCTATCTATGGAATAAAACCAAGGCAGAGATTCATATATATATATACATACATATGTACATTGAGACAGAAGAAGATAGACATGTACAGTGAGATAGAGGAGGACAGACTTAGATGAGAATGGATATTAATAGATATCAACAGACTGAGATAGTGCATTATATCTATCTAATATATCTGCGTGCATTTAACTCTATATGAATACATACACATGCGTACACGAACTCACACACACAAACATAGAAGCAAAGAAAAAAACGCCAATGACTAGCGCATAATTTTTTTTTTTAACTCTGAATTGCTGAAACCTCCTGATGAGCGGAGCGGGAGCGAACAATTACGAACTGAGGTGCTGAATAAAATATCAATCAGCTAAGTGACAAATTTTATTTGTATTAATCCTCTCTCTCTCTCTCTCTCTCTCTCTATATATATATATATATATATATATATATATATATATATAAATTTCGTTTTAAGGTATGCTATATTTATGGGATAAAGTGCTCAATATCAGAGATAGAGTATATGTAAATATATATATATATATATATATGTTTGTGTGTTATTTTAAATTTATTTTAAATGTTATTTTTGGTGGATACCCATATTCGAGCAGAGGCTCCGTTTTTTTTTTTTGTTTTTTTTTTTAATTAAACAGTATTTATTATCTAACAATATCTACCAGCCTGAATATCCGAGAAATCTTGTCAAAAAAAGAAATAGATTCGAACCTGCATCCCTTATGGGGAACCGTTATTATACCTGACGTGCCTAATCGCTCGGCTACGTAGGACTTCCGTTAAAACAATGCCCGAATAGTGACTTTTGAACATACACTCTCTGTCGATTCTATAAACATCCATATCTGCTCCGTATCGTATCTCAACGTAAAGAAAGACAATTTATTTTTCGGAAATGGATTAAATCTGACATATTATTTTTAATTTGTTTTGTTCAAACGTTATTTTTGAGGGATACTCATATTCGAATAGAAGTTCTGATATTTTAATTAACAGTATTTATCATGCAACTATATATACTGGCCTGAATATTAAGAGATAGACAGATAGATAGATAGATCGTGTTTAAATGTAAAAGTGGATACTGAAGCCAGAACCCATCTGCGGCAGCCTGTTTCATGCTTCCACGCAATCATCAGGCCTTATTACTATTAAGATTACGTTTAAATAGGAAACAAATTGTCACCACTTGGTGTTGACTTCAAAGTTCACTTATATATATGATAAATGTATTGTTATTGAAACCCAAACGATGTGTTGGTACATAGAGACTGCCACAAATTTCTACTTGAAAAACAATGTTTGCATCAATAGACAAATACCCCAATTCCCACCTTGATTTGACCGACTTGATAGCTGCAATACATTAGATACATGAGGTTTCTAAATAAGTTAAATCTTAACACCCCTAAAATAAAAAAGATGGAATTTTTCTTAATCCCAACATCTCAAAATATCAAATTTGTCTGGATTATAAATTAAGTAAATCAATTTCTAAAAAAGTTAATCTTAGAACCGCTTTGTATTTTAAGTTTAATTTTTATGATTGAATTAAAGTTTCAGTTTTGAAACATGGGAATATCGGTGTCACGATGATTATATTTAAAAAAAAAACACAAAAAAAACAAACAATTATATATGATATATATTTTTAATTTTCTTCATTAACTGTCTTGAAGGTTTGATATCAACATTAAAGTTATATAAAACTTGATTTCCCCATATACTCTATGGCGGTGTGTATATGTAATTTTTGCCTGTGAATAACCACACACATACACACTATAGATGAATGAATATATATATATATATATATATATATATAGAGAGAGAGAGAGAGAGAGAGAGAGTTGTGCTACCAGTAAGCAAGAAAATGTATATTTATGATTATTAAAATATATCCATATCTCTCTCTCTCTCTCTCTCATATATATATATAAGATTGGTGAGAAAACGACATTATTTTTGCACCAACCTAATATATATATATATATATATATATATATATATATATATATATAAATAATTTGTGTGTGTCTTTGTTTCTTTGTAACATTGTTAACCATTTTTCCATGATTTTTATTTCTTCTTTTCAAATTTATGTATTTGTCTGAATCTATCTCTATAGGAAGAAACTGATTTATATATATATATATATATATATATATATATATATATATATATATATATATATGTGTGTGTGTGTGTGTATTTGTGCGCAAAAATTCAGACATAAATAAAATATACATGTAAAGAGACAGTATGAATACAAATTCTCTTCATATATATGTAATACATACATACATACAAACACACACACACACATATGATCTTTCATTTATTTTTATTAAAAAAATTTTCTCGTTCCTTCGCTCTGTAAAGTCTCTCCCTCTTTATCTTTTTTTTATTCTTTCATTTCTCTCCGCATATTTCAACTCCTTTCCATCCTAGTCGTTTGTCTTTTGTAAATTTATCCCTCATTTGACGCCCCCGCTGCCAACACAAGTTCGTTTTCTCTACGAATAAAAAAAAAATTGAAAAAATACCTTTGCCTGAGAGCGACTTATTTAAGTCTGAACACTTTAAGTCCCCTAAGGAATATGGCCGCTATTTTATTTTTATTTGCTTCTTTCATGGACTATGCCATATCAAATACAAATGTCCGTTCGTAGATTTTGCAACAGCCAAGCGAACAAATGCTTTGATAAATGACTTTTCCGATTCTTTCGACATCGTCTGCTCGCCAAGAGGCTTGGATTTTTCGTGAGATTTTTTCTTTCAAGAGAAAAAAAAAACAAAAACAAAACATGTCCGGCCTTTTGGGAGAATTTATGTACTTATTTAATTTTTCTTTTTCTACGATTTTCAGTGAATATGTTCCGTTTGTTCTTTGTTTTTATTCATTTCTTACGAAATAGTCCCCAAACGACAATATATAAGATCTTTAGTCGAGTATGTCTAATAGAGATGAAAATAAATAACAAAAGCAAAGTAAGAAAATAGCAAAAATAGGCGACATGTTGTTTTTAGCTTGCTACGAAAGGCACACATTCGGCGATTGTTTCAAGAATGGTCGATGGAGAGTCTCTGGATTTCTCGAATGTCTCTCATTGGTCTCTTGGTGGTCACTAGTACACAATAAGGACAGTTAGGGAAGAAAACTTATTGATATAATACAGGCTTGTACAAGAAAAAAAAAATTTATCATCTAGATGAATCATTTTCATTCTTATTATTTTCTTGCTGTTTCGAAAATTACAGAATGTAACGCAAAGATCTATTTGAACTGCGGGGAAAACTTGATTTTTTATTACAATGATGTTCACTCTGTACAAGGCTAAAGAGCCACCCGAGGTAGAAGGATAGAGAGTAAGAGGCATAGTTTATGGGGATATGTAGATAAGATAACGGCTAATCCTTGACTTAAACATGTTCAGATTGTAGTGATCGGGGAAGCATCATCTTGGGAGTCGGTTCCACAAAGCAGCAGTTGGTAGGAAGAAGGTACTCAAGTGGAACTTACTTATCATCCATGGAATACGAAGGGAACGAGATATGAGTTATCTAACGAGAACGAGATATGACTCATATCTTAGAAGAGATATGAGTCAGTTATATGACATGTTTGATACACGCGTATGACTGACGAGGCAGATTTTTTTCCCGCAGTAGGTTGCCATTTCTTTCTGCGGTTGTTATCCAAGACTATAAAACCTGGTCTGCCCTGCTATTTATCCATAGCTGGGGAGAAGAAGACGATTCATACCTTTCCCAAGCATGAAAGTGAATATAATGGATTTGACTTGAATTCGAACTCAGCTCCCCGATTTCTCAATCCGAGCCGCTATCCATTACTCCACCGTCTAATCCATAATATGGGAACAAATCGACTGAATGCGGATAGAAGACGAATCAGGTAAGTATACAAAACCAGAAAGATGCATAGGACAATAAAACGTCTTCTCCCCAAACCTATTCATCAGATGAACTCAGTTGATTATAAGAGAACTACATGTCCTACCAGGATTTATTATCGGCGGACTCAATTTTAGCAATCTAAATTTTTTTTTTAATCATTTCACCCCAGCAAGGCAATAAAGCCACTAAAATACATAGGGTTACTGAGCGTGAAAGAATACGAGACAAAGGAAAACATTATCAAAGAGCAAGAACAATAAAAAGAAAATGAATTAAGAAGACAGAAGATAATGATTGACATTGCATTTAAATTTTTGATGACCAAACTTGACTGGAAAGCAGAAAGCTGAGAGATTTCCACAGGCGAAAAGTGCGAGAGAAGAAACTTTTAGCATAGAACTTACGGTTCCATCTAGCGATTTGAAATGTAAATTGATGAGATCTTGCAACCAATCTAGTACTGCGCTTACATTTATAGAGTCTAGCTACCATATAGGAAAGTTCATCCGAACAATTAGCATGAAAGTATTTATAGAAAAGGCACAGGGAAGCTACATTATGACGTTGGGAAAGAGACTGAAGCCGAGATGCCAGCTCAGGACCAATAACATTGCAGATTCTTCACTTGTTTTGTTTTTTATCAAGGATCTATAAATATGGCAGGATGACCAAACCGTCTGTGGCTGCAATATTCAATTCATGGACGAATGGTAGACTTATAAATATGTAAGACCAATTCTGACGAGAAAAACTGTCTAGCATGACACAGTGAACCAACTTACCTAGCAGTAGATCTAGCAATTGATTCAATATGATATATCCACTTTGTGTTAGTTCGCCCGAGAAGGCGCAACGGATTACTCTCCTGAAGGTTAGCATCAGCCATGCTGATGGAAGGCAGAAAGAGTTCTCTCAGACAATTAATAGAGAGCAGTTTCGTTTTGTAAGTGTTCAAATTAGCAAGTCATTACTTGCCCTAGTTAACAACAGAATGTAGGTTTTTTGTTTTTTTTAAGATGAATTGCCATCGAACCGAATAGACTTACTATTAAGACAGGAGTGGTGTGTACAGATGACAGTGTTACAATGGCATAATAAGAAAACAAACGGGAACGTAATAAAAAACAGTCTGAAGAAAAAAGTTCAATTGTAAGAAAAGAAAATGTACTATTATAACGGAGAGACAACCGGGAGATCCTTGATAAGATCAAAAAAAAAACAGCAATATTATTGGTCCTGATTGACAACACGGCTTCAGTCACTTGCCCAGCGCCGTAAGGTTGCCTCTCTGTGTCTTTTCTATAAATACTTTCATGATAATTGTTCTTCGCTTCGCTCTACGCTATGGTTTCATATTGTAAATACTCATTGGGGCTAGTTTTAAAATTGTCGTTTTGCTTCCCTCCCCCCACAGACAATGAATTGTGCATATGGGGACTAGTTAGGATTTTCATAGAGACAATGAGGTATTATGGTGAATGTCGTAAGAAAGCTAAGTAAGAATGTGTTGTTTTTGGTGGAAGGAATATTGTAGTATGTTTGGGAAAGTGTTTGTGGATAGCTAAGTTTAAAGTTAAGACAGAAGAGAACCGTCTTTTTCCCCCATTAAACATTTTGGCCTTGTGTCACATTTTCTGCATTGAAGCGGATATAAATATCGCGCTTCGCTATGGTACGTAGACTTTTTAAATTTAAGCGCAAATGATCTAATGACTGGCGTCGAGATCTCATTAATTTACAGTTGAGCTTGCTAGACGTAGCCGTAAATTTATTTTCTCGCTGGTAGAAGTCCTTTCGGGGTTCATGCTTTCCATCTGCAAATATGTAAATGCAATGTCAATCGCTATATACTGTCCTCCTGATTATACTTTTCTCTTTCTGCTCATTACTAATGTTTCTTTTCCTAATTCCTTCACACCCTGTAACCCCTTGCGTCTTAGTGTATGTACTACCTTCTTTGGGGTGATACCGATTAAAAAAAAAAAAAAGGGCACCTATAAATGGGAGACATCAAAATAAAGCAAGTACGGACATTTAACTTTCTAGAATTATTATAACAGGCGACACAAAAATTTAACACCGACATTGAAATAGTAAAAGATGCCTTTCAAAAACTAAACAAAGTATTAAGAAACAGGAAAAGTTCGTTACAAACAAAGACGTGAGTGTTGAGACGTTATGTGATATCAGTCCTCCCATATTGCTGGTCAGTATCGTCACAGAGGAAGAGAACACTTGAGGCAACAGAGATGGGGTTCTACAGGAGGATGCTAAGAATGCCATGGACAGAACATTTAAGCAACAAGGAAGTTCTGAGGAAAAGGGGAAATTAAACGGACACTTGTAATTAGGTTCAGAAAGAGAGAGTCGAAATTTCTAGGACACATGAGGAAAGAGGGCTTAGAGATGTTGGCACTTACAAGACCTATTAAAAGGAAGAGGGACAAATGGAACTAGCCAGTAACCTAAACAACAGAACGGGGTCTAGATAGATGGTGAGGGGACGTTGTGAAGAGCCACGATGGATCACGTCCTGAAGGGACACGGTGCGAAAAAAAGTAGAAAACGATTTTATTTCTAATTGTACTTCCTTTTATTCTTGCTGCGTTTCATTTAAAAATTTTCTCTATTATTTTTTATGATTCGTTTTAATCCGTCTTTTGCCAAGCTAACTTGAACAACGCGTTGGTATTCTTCGGGATAGAGTAGTGGTCAGTAAGCTAGTCTAGCAAAGTGTTACGACTGCAGTTTGTTTTTCGGTGGTTTCTGCATATTCTTGATCTTGTACCATACATATATTTATGACTCAGTAGCCACTCTTAGAAACAATAACCAGCGATGGTTCGGGTTATCTTGTAATTCGTTAAAATAGAAGAGACTACACAGTAACTGTCAGTAAGTTAATTAAGGGGAGTCAAAATGAATTATGACCAGCGGCTGATTTCCTTCCCGTCTCAATTCCAAGAAAGAAAAGAAAAACGTAAGAAGGGAAAGAATCGACAGAACGATTATCGACATACAAATAAGAAGATGAATCGCTAAAGAATTTTGAAGCAAAATTTAAAAATAAAAGAACTTTTCTGATATACAGCAACATAAAAAAGCATTTATTTGCGCATGTGCAGTTTTGGGAGGAGACTTTGAAAGTTTTTGTATTTTTGATAAAATTACTATTACTGAGGCTAATAATAATAATAAGACAAATTTCCGTCTTCCGGACATTTTTGTTAATAATAATTTTAAAATATTTTTACTTATGGTATCTGGATTTTTGGCGATTACCTTACTCGGTTTCTGTCCTTCGATACTGTGCGTCTGAAAAATGGTATTTTTATTGCGGCCGCCGTGTTTTCCTGACCTTTTGGTTGGGATCAATGTGTAATATCTGCCTCTAGGCGGATAAGCTACATTTCATCTCTTAGTTGTATCCCTGTCTTCGGACAGATCACAACGTAGTTGTATCCCAATCTTCGGACAGACCGCAACTCTGTTGTATCCCTGTCTTCGGACAGACCGCAACTCAGTTGTATCCCTGTCTTCGGACAGACCGCAACTCAGTTGCATCCGTATCCCTGTCTTCGGACAGACCGCAACTCAGTTGTATCCGTATCCCTGTCTTGGGACAGACCGCAACTCATTTGTATCCCTGTCTTCAGACAGATCGCAACTCAGTTGTATCCCTGTCTTCGGACAGACCGCAACTCAGTTGTATCCCTGTCTTCGGACAGACCGCAACTCAGTTGTATCCCTGTCTTCGGACAGACCGCAGCTCAGTTGTATCCCTGTCTTCAGACAGATCGCAACTCAGTTGTATCCCTGTCTTTGGACAGACCTCAACACAGTTGTATCCCTGTCTTCGGACAGACCGCAACTCAGTTGTATCCCTGTCTTCGGACAGACCGCAACTCAGTTGTATCCCTGTCTGCGGACAGAACGCTACTGAAAACATTGAGGTGCTCGATCTCGGGGAAACCGCTTCCCGCAGTAGTACGTCCCTCATTGCACTAAAGAGGTGGAATAGGGTTACTGAATGAGGTTGCTGTATAAGGATAAAGAGAAAAAGTCCATAGCTATGTTTCGTCTAGGGCAGTGCTTCTCAACCTTTTTCAGCCCATGGACCTTTTTTTTTAAATTCAAATGGACAACTCTTACTTTTACTTTTAGGCTGTTCAATTTTCACAATATATTCAATGCATTTACCCAAACCCATTTCAATCATATTTTGGGTACTCATGTATCCAGTTTCTTGATTCTTTTTCTTTAGAATAAATGTGCCAGTAGATTGGCAATTAGGTTTCACTGTTTAAATGTTGAACTACCTAGGTGCAACCCTATATTCTATTCTAATATTTTTTTTCTTGCATTTTTCCTGTGGAATTCCTTTCAGATTACTTGCTTCTCTGCCAACTACAATCTCCAAAACTTTAAACCAGTGCTTCTCAAACTTTTTAGCCCATGGACCATTTTTTCTTCAAAAACTTAAAATGGACCACTCCTATGTTTGTTTGTTTGGGTTTTATGGCATATCAACCACTGTGGGTTATTTAATGCCAAATCCAGTTTATATGAATTTTAAATGCCTATTTTGTATGCAATAAAAATGTATAGCTGGCAACATTATTGTTTCAAAAAAAAAAAAAAAAAAAACATAGAGCTGGCAACATTATTGTTTCAAAAAACGTAGAGCTGGCAACATTATTCCTTTACAAAAACACGTAGAGCTGGCAACATTATTGCTTCAAAAACTTAGAGCTGGCAACATTATTTTTCTGAAAACATTATCTGAGACCTTGCTGTTGGATGCAGTTTATCGCCGTACCCAGGACGCGGATGTAGTTTACCGTCATACCCAGGACGAGGATGTAGTTTACCGTCATACCCAGGACGTGAACCACTCCTAATTTTATTTCTAGGCTGATCAATTTTCACACTAAAATACTCAGTGAAAGGACAAAGTAGTCTATTTACACTTTAAAATTTATTTTAGTAAACAAGGATAAACACAGGATATCAAAATCAATTTCAATGATGTCGTTCAGTCTTAGTTCATTCAGGTATTGATTACCTTGATCTTGCTGTTTTTCGCGCAAGATATCGTAATCAATTTTGATGGTGTCATTCAGTCATAGTCTGATAGTTCCTTTGCTGTTGAGATCTTAATTTATTTCTTTTTCTACTGAAAGCATCCACAACAGCCGAAAATCCAGATTCCTCCATCCATGTAGTAGGGAAAGAAATGATGCTTGCTTCTACATGTTGAAAAATATTTGGGTGTGAGCCCTTTATCGATATGTAGGCAAAGACATCTTTGCCAAGTCTTCTTCTCAGTTTCGCATTCTCTTGCAAGTCCAGCAACATTTCAGTCAACTCAACATTTTCATCTCCTTGCTCATAATTTTCTAGGTCTAATAAATATATATAATAAAATTATAGTGTATATATATATATATATATATATATATATATATATATATAATATTCCACCGCATAATACCTGCGTCATTTTGAAATTTTCAAATATGTGTACAATTAAACAAAGTATTATTTTTTTTAATTCTTCAAAATATGAATAATTTAGATACATTTTTGTGAAATGGCTACAATTTTTTTTATGGCTATGAATTCTCTGCGGACCACTAGAAATGCTATGTGGTCCACCTAGACCAGATTGAGAATCACTGGTTTAGCGGAAAGGAGTTGTAGGCTAGAAAATAATTCATCACCCATAAGGTTGCACAAATGCTTCTGTATTCGGACGAGACTGGAAGGTGAAGATTAGGCAGCTCCGGTCGAGATGTGATAAAAGACATTTCAGTGAAGTGATTTTACGGTACCGGACGATACTGATTTCGTGGATAACAGTCTTAAGGGAGGGAGGAAAAGAACATTCGGGTGTAAAAAGAAATTGCGATCTGTTAATCTTATTCATTCTGCAAATTTTTTTGTAATGAGGTTGTTTTTTTTTCTCTCCTTACAAATGATCTGAATCAGCAGATGATGAGAAATGGCGTTGGCGAGGGCATTAAATATAGCAAGAAAAACGAGAAACAAGACTAACGAATGAGTGAAGAAAGAAGGAAAGAAAAGAGGCTTGACAAAAAGAGCAAGCAAGACGAAAAGAAAGAAAAAAAAGAAAGAAAGTGAATTGGATGAATAAGAAAGAAATGAAAGAGTAATCTGTGAAGGAAGGAAGAAAGCAAGAGTAAGATTTGACAGAAAGAGCAAGAAATAAAACCAAAGAAAAAAACCCAAAGGGAATGAAGTTTAAAGATAAGTCAGAATGACACAAGAAAAGAATAAAATTTACAAATGTGTGAAAGAAAGAATGAGAGAAAGAAAGAAATTTTAGAAAGAAAGAAAGAAAAGAAATTTTAGAAAGAAAGAAAGAAAAGAAATTTTAGAAAGAAAGAAAGAAAGAAAAGAAATTTTAGAGAGAAAAGAAATTTTAGAAAGAAAGAAAGAAAATGATTTGTAGAAAGAAAGAAAGTAAGATAGAAAAAAGAAAGAAGAGGATTTGTAGAAAGAAAGAAAGATAGAAAAAAGAAAGAAAAGGATTTGTAGAAAGAAAAAAGAAAGGAAAAGGATTTGTAGGAAGAAAAAAGAAAGAAAGAAAAGGATTTGTAAGAAGAAAAAAGAAAGAAAGAAAAGGAATTGTAGAAAGAAAGAAAAAAGAAAGAGGAATTGTAGAAAGAAAGAAAAAAGAAAGAAAAAAGAAAAAGGATTTGTAGAAAGAAAAAAGAAAGAAAAGGATTTGTACGAAGAAAGAAAAAAGGAATTGTAGAAAGAAAGAAAAGGAATTGTAGAAAGAAAGAAAATTTTAGAAAGAAAAGAATTTGTAGAAAGAAAGAAAGAAAGAAAAGAAATTTTAGAAAATTTTAGAAAGAAAAGAATTTGTAGAAAGAAAGAAAGAAAGAGGATTTCTAGAAAGAAAAAAGAAAGAAAGAAAAGGATTTGTAGAAAAAGAAAGAAAGAAAAAGATTTAACATAATGACAACAACCTTTAACCTCCATTTTAAAACAGTATTTTGCAAAATATTGCCAAACAATGATTGTGATATTTCCGATAGGACGGCAGAAAAGACAAATGAACGGACATTGTCCAGATGGAACCAATCAACATTTCAAAAAAGAACAAAAAGGAAAAGTACAGTGGAGGAATGAATAGCGGCTCGGATTGAGAAATCGGAGAGCCGAGTTCGAATTCCGGTCATACCTTACGTGCTAATACCATTGGGAAATTTATGAATCCTCGTCCTACCCACCACACTCCAGCTATGGGTAAATAGCAGGACAGACCGGGTTCTATAGCTTTGAATGTCAACTGGTCTAACGCAGAAAGACATGGCAACCTATTGCGGGGGAAAAAATCTGCCTCGTCTGTCAAAAATCCATGATTGCCTAAGCGTGTATCTCGCATGGCACATAACTGTCTGGCTGAATTTCGTTTAAAAATGTCCTGAACAAATCTGTAAGCTCAATCGTCCTAGATGGCAGTTTCCTTTTAGATGAAGAGGAGACTTGAGGCGACAGAGATGTGGTTCTACAGAAGGATACTGAGAAAATCATGGATGGAGAGTGTAAGCAACGATGAACTTTTATGAAAAATTGCAAACAAAAAGAACAATTATGGCTAAAATCAGAAAGAGACTACCGTACTTACTTGGACACACATTGAGGAAAGAAGGCTCCGAAAATTTGAATCTCACAAGGACATTATATAGGCATGACAGACAGAAGGAGTAACCTATCTAACTACCTTCTGTAAATAGATAGCAGAACTGGGAAGAGATTCATTCATTGACTTGTTTTAATTTTACAGGTTATCAACCCTTTGTGGCTTATCAAAAACTGAAACATATTCTGGATTGTCAGAGGTTGCTTGCAGTTCTCGATATTCCCAAGAGGTCCCCCATCTCAGTAGTGGGGCTGTTTTCGGTGCTGCGTGATTTCCGTGATCGAACGAGGAAGTTGTGGAGGTCCATCATCTCCCATATGCTAAGTGGACGCTGTAGATAAAGGAAGAATGTGCGACAAAGAGGAGACAGGAAATTACGGAGAAGGCAACAAAAAGAGAAAAGTAGAATAATATGTCAAGTAGAGAGAAGGAAAAAGAAAGAAGAAATTGAAAACAAAGGTCAAAAAACGTCATTGCCTTCGCTCCATCACGAAAGTGTATTGAGATTCGAATTTTAAAAAAAAGTGTAGCATTTCAGACAACGCCATATTGAAAAGATAAGATTGTAAATTTGGTTCGTTAGAGTCTTAAATACTGGGTTGCCTTGTTGTCGCCAAATGCGGACGCGGAGGGGGAGAGGAGAAAGAAGTCATATTATGAAATCGAGGCAACGAATTTGGGTGATTCAGAAGATAGAATAGAAAAATTTGGGAAGAAAAAGAAATAGTGAAAGACAGAAGGAAATCTTGAGAAGATAAAGAAAAGAAAAAAGTAATAAAGAAAAATAAATATGTGGGATAAATAAATTAGATAAATAAAACATTAGCATTAGAAAGAAAGAAAGAAAGAAAGATGCTAATAATTTGAAGAAAATTAAAGAAATTATGAATGTAAAGAAAGAGAGAAAGCCAACCAGACAAAGAAACAGAAAGAGAGAAAGAAGTGAATGTGATCAAAAAAGAGAAAAAAATAAATAATAAAAAAGAAAAGAAAGGTGAATGCTTTAAAAGAGCGGACTAAAGAAACAATGAAAATTTAAATGAATGAAAGAAAGAAAAAGAAACATGTGATATGTACAAAGAAAGAAAGAAAACGAATCATTTGAAGAAAAAGAAAGAAAGAAAACGAATCATTTGAAGAAAGAAAAAAAGAAACGAATGATTTAAAGAAAGGTAAAAAGTATTATAAAATCACGGATAAAAAGAAAGAGAATGAAATCAAGCAAAAAAGGAAGAAAGAAAAAAGAAGGAAAACGAATGATTTGAAGAAAGAAAATTAATGATTTGTAGAAAGACACAAAAAGAAAAAAAAAGAATGATTTGAAGAAAGGTAAAAGAATTCATAAAATCACGGTTGAAACAAAAGAGAAATGAATGAAAGAAAGAAAACGAATGAGTTTGAAGTCAAAAGAAGAAGAGAAAATGAATGAATTTGTAGAAAGAAAGAAAGAATGATTTGAAGAAAGAAAGGCAAAATAATTCATAGAATCACGGATGAAACGAAAGACAAATGAAATCAAGAAAGAAAGAAAAATTATTTTTAAAAAGAAAAAAAAGAAGTATAGAAAAAAGTAAAAAAGAAAGAAAGAATGATTTGAAGAAAGAAAGAGAAATAAAGAAAGAGAAATAAAGAAAGAGAAAGAAAGAAAGAGAAATAAAGAAAGAGAAATAAAGAAAGAGAAATAAAGAAAGAAGATGGGCAAATGAATTCTCTACTGAAAAAACAGAAAGAAAATGAACGGAAGAAAAAGAAAGAGGAAAGGGACTTGCCTCGATTATAAAATATCTGTCCTTCGACCAGAAGACAGAGTATGATTGGCCTTTTCATTTTTTTTTTTTTTTTTTTTTTTATCAGCTTGGCGTCTGTAATTATTCCTTCCCTGACATCCTTAATCTCTACCCCATCAGATTCCACGCCCTTCACAAAAGAAAAATATCTGATCGGAGATGATTGATGTTCGATTTTGTCACTTTTTTTTCTACTTCAATTTCAGACGCGTGTAAGTTTTATTTTTATTATGCGTTCGTTATTTAAGGAAGTTGATGAAATTTGCCGTAAGAATCCTGTGCAGGCGCTAAGGACACCATCGCTATAAACTTCATACAAACACGCAAAGAAAACAAGGTCTAAGATGTTAATTAGTCACTTTAACATTCTCTGGTACAAGGCCAAAAGTGTGGAGCACCAGGAGAATAATGAACTCACGAGAGTGATCGACCTGAATAGCAGCTTAACCATTTCTCAACGACGAATAGTTATTAAAACGGTTATCCTCTCAGTGGTGGGTCCTTGACTGCAATCTCTGTTGGAACTAAAGGTCAAACCAAATTGATGGAATAAAAGTCGGTTCTTTGTACTCCTCCAGAAAGTTATGTGAATCTTCCAGCCATGTCCTGTATTTAAAAGTGTCAGATCATAGCTGAAGTTGAGCATCACAACCATATTTTGACTAGAGCGGCTCAATCTTAAATTTTCAGTCTTAAGAGAGTTCAGTAGCGTTTATTTCCAGTCTTAAGAGAATTCAGAAGCGTTTATTTTCAGTCTTAGCAGAGTTCAGAAGCGTTTATTTTCAGTCTCAGTTTCGCATTCTCTTGCAAGTCCAGCAACATTTCAGTCAACCCAACATTTTCATCTCCTGGCTCATAATTTTCTAGGTCTAATAAATATATATAATAAAAATATAGTATATATATATATATATATATATATATATATATATATATATATATAATATTCCACCGCATAATACCTACGTAATTTTGAAATTTTCAAATATGTGTGTAATTAAACAAAGTATTATTTTTTTAATTCTTCAAAATATGAATAATTTAGATACATTTTTTTGAAATGGCTACAAATTTTTTTAGCAGAGTTCAGAAGCGTTTATTTTCAGTCTTAGCAGAGTTCAGAAGCGTTTATTTTCAGTCTTAGCAGAGTTCCGAAGCGTTTAATTTTCAGTCTTAGCAGAGTTCAGAAGCGTTTAATTTTCAGTCTTAGCAGAGTTCAGAAGCGTTTAATTTTCAGTCTTAGCAGAGTTCAGAAGCGTTTAATTTTCAGTCTTAGCAGAGTTCAGAAGCGTTTAATTTTCAGTCTTAGCAGAGTTCATAAGCGTTTATTTTCAGTCTCAGTTTCGCATTCTCTTGCAAGTCCAGCAACATTTCAGTCAACACAACATTTTCATCTCCTGGCTCATAATTTTCTAGGTCTAATAAATATATATAATAAAAATATAGTATATATATATATATATATATATATATATATATATATATATATATATATATATAATATTCCACCGCATAATACCTACGTAATTTTGAAATTTTCAAATATGTGTGTAATTAAACAAAGTATTATTTTTTTTAATTCTTCAAAATATGAATAATTTAGATACATTTTTTTGAAATGGCTACAAATTTTTTTAGCAGAGTTCAGAAGCGTTTATTTTCAGTCTTAGCAGAGTTCAGAAGCGTTTATTTTCAGTCTTAGCAGAGTTCAGAAGCGTTTATTTTCAGTCTTAGCAGAGTTCAGAAGCGTTTATTTTCAGTCTTAGCAGAGTTCAGAAGCGTTTATTTTCAGTCTTAGCAGAGTTCAGAAGCGTTTATTTTCAGTCTTAGCAGAGTTCAGAAGCGTTTATTTTCAGTCTTAAGACAATTCAGAAGCGTTTATGTAGCCTTGTAGGTGATGAATTTCCCAGAGATGAAACATTGCTGCTCTATCGGTATTTTCATGGCAAATGTTTACGTCGCTTTGTTCCTCTAGTTCAGACCTTCATAGCTAGGATCTGCCCTGTCACGTACAAAGGTTCGACATCCTCATACCTTTCGTATTCCATTTGTAAGGGAGAAGTTCTACTCAGACAGCTTCTTAACCAGAACAGTGTCTCGAGAGGATGCGTCTCCGATAACTATTAGGTTGGTGCAAAAATAATGTCGTTTTCTCACGTTAAAAAATTACGTCAAAAACGACATTATTTTTGCACCAACCTAATTTTATTTATCCTACATATCCCCATAATATGCACTTTTTTTTTTTTTTTAATCATGTTTACCCCAAGCAGGAAGTAAAATCACTAAGACACATTGGGTTATTGGGTGTGAAATTATTGGAAAACAGAGACATTACAAAGGACTGAAAACAAAAGAAGAGTAATCAGTAGCATTATAGATAACGATTGATTTTGCATTTAAATTTTTGAAGATTAAAGTTGGCTGGAAAGCATGGAACTGAAAGGGACTTCCACAATCGATAATTATAAATTGATGAGATCTCATTGAATTTTCCGCCTGACAGTTGCGAAAGATGCAACCTTAAGTTCTACGCTAATAGTTTCTTTCTCGCATCTCAATCTTAGAAATATAGACATATACTATAACCGGATTATTTTAAATCGACTTCACCCCATTCAAGGCAGTCAAGCCACTAAGACGCAATGTGTTACTAGGTGTGGAAGATTTAGAAACGAAAACATTACTACTGAGTGGGAAGAGAAAAGAGTAACCAGGAGGACAGTAGATACTGATTGACATTGCATTTGAATTTGTGTAGATTAAAATTAACAGGAAAGCATGGAGCCGGAAGGGAGTTTCACAAGCGAGAAGTGCGAGAAAAGAAACTGTTAGCATAGAATTTATAGCTACATTTAACCAGCTTATTGATTGATTGATTTCTCTGTTCAACGTCATATCAACACTTTATGGGTCATTTTCTTGGGATCTAGGAAGTTTCTTTTTAATCGTTATCATCCCATGTAAGGCAATAAAGCCTCTAAGGCATAAGGGGTTAGAGGGTGTGGGCGATTTAGGAACAGATACATTACAAATGAGCGGTAAGAGAAAAGAGTAACCAGGAGGAGAGTAGATAGCGATTGACATTGCATTTAACCTTTTGGAGGTTAAAGTTGGCTGATAAGCATGAAACCGGAATGGAGTTTTACAAGAGAGAAGTGCGAGAAAGGAAACTTAGCATATAACTTACGGTTCCTCGCTTTGCAATATGCTTAATCAGTAACACTCTGCATAGAGTGTGTTTTGGGGGGGGGCTTTGTACTGCGGTTATCAATAGTATGACAAAAACACAGTTAAAAAAAGAAATTGTAATTTTGTTTTTGACGGGTTTTCTTTTAATTTCATTAGATGGCGGAAAATGGTTTAATAGAAATTTCAACCCTGAAATCATGAGAATTTCTTCTTTGTTCCTATTGTACTTTGCCTTCGAAGTTTAATGTGGAAAAAAAAAAGAATTACTAAGAGATCAAAACTGTTTGTTCTCTTGTTTTATGGTCGTAAATACCGTTATTAATTAAACGCGGCTATCCACCATCCATAAATTATATCTTCATTCGACCCTTTTCTCTTTACGACGAGCAGATTCTTATCATCACCTCTTTTCATCACGACGTGCTGTAAAGAAAAGTAAGCAAGCTTTTCTATCCAGATCAGTGATTTTCGACCGCCGTGCAGCGGCACACTAGTGAGCCGCCGGATCCTCTTACGTGTGCCGCGAAATATCGTCAAGGCATACATACGTATATATATATATATATATATATATATATATATATATATATATATATATATATATATATATATGTGTGTGTGTGCGTGTGGAAGTAGTAATGATACAGCGTTAGTATTTGAATAAATAAGTTGCTCAAATAGTTGAAGAGAGACATTTAAATAAAGTAAGTTCCAATTTGTATGTGTATTTTTTTTTTTAATCTATGATTTTATTTCATAATATTTAAATGTATTCTCTTTAAAACGTTTGCTCAGTGTGCCACGGTATTTTCATTTGCTACTAGGTGGGCCGTTGTTTCAAAGGTTTCGAAACACTGATCTAGATTAATTACGCTTGAATAATGAATACGATCTTCACTGGGTTCCCCATACTTTAGACCTTGTACCACACCTAAGCTACACTTAGAAAATCACCATCAGGCACTTATTATTATTATTATTATTATTATTATTATTATATAATTCTACTTGTCCCTCTTCCCCTTCGTTAATTTCTTAGTTCACAGTAACATTAGGCCCAGTATAAATAATGGACTATTCCGTTTTGTGGAAAGGCGGGAAAAGACACTACCTGGTTTCAGTGAGGAAACCATAAAATGATCTGAAAGAAAGAAACAAAGAAATAATGAAAGAAGTTAGCAAGCTTTCCTATCCAGATCCCAATCGCCTTGCAGCGGCACACTAGTGAGCCGCACGAATCTCTTAAGTGTGCCGCAAAATATCGTCAAGACATACATGTCTGTGTGTGGTGGGGGGAGTAGTAATGGAGCAGCGTTAATATTTGAATAAAAAAGCTGCACAAATGGTTGAATAGAAACATTAAAATAAAGTAAATTCCAACTTGTGTGTGTATTTCTTAAAATCTATGGTTTTATTTCATAACAGTTAAATGTATACTCTTTAAAAACTTTGCTAAGTGGTGTGCCACGCGATTTTCGTTTGCTACTAGGTGGGCCTTGTGCCACACCTAAGCTACACTTCGACCATCAGACACTTATTATTATTATTATATAATTCTGCTTGTCCCCCCTCCATTTCTTTAGTTCATACTACCATTAGGCCAAGTATTAGGTTGGTGCAAAAATAATGACGTAATAATGTCGTTTTTTGACGTTAAAAAATAGTCAAAAAACGACATTATTACGTCATTATTTTTGCACTAATCTAATATAAATAATGCACTTTTCCGTTTTGTGGAAAGGAGGGAAAAGACACTACCTGGTTTCAGTGAGGAAACCATAAAATTGAAAAGAAAGTAAGAGTGAGTAAGTTTGTTTGTTTTTCTTTCCAGACCAGTGATTCTCGGCCGCTGTGCAGCGGCACACTAGTGAGCCGCCGGATTCTCTGAAGTGCGCCGCGAAATATCGTCAAGACATGCATATATATATATATATATATATATAGGTGTGTGTGTGTGTGTGTGTGTAATTTGTAATGGTACAGCGTTGGTATTTGAATAAACTGCTCCGTCAAATGACAGAGTCGCAACTGAGGAAAATTATACTGAGTGGTGCCGACTGTTGCAGGGGCTGCGGGCAATTTTTGTTCCCAGCCCGGGTGTACGCACTCGAATCCCCACCTTTAAAACTAACCTTGTGTCACAACTTATCTTAGTGGGGAGACAGAGTAAATACCTAGTATTTGAATAAACGCTGCACAAATAGTTGAAGAGAGACATTTAAATAAAGTAAGTCCCTATTTGTGTGTGTATTTTTTAAATCTATTATTTTATTTCATAATATTTAAATGTATACTCTTTAAAAGGTTTGCTAAGTATGTCATGGTATTTTCAGGTGGGCCGTTGCTTAAAAGTTTGAAAAACGCTGATCTTGATCAATTACGCTTGAATAATGAATTCGATCCTCACTGGGTGCCCTATACTTTAGGCCTTGTGCCACACCTAAGCTACACTTAGAAATTCACCATCAGACACTTATTATTATTATTATTATATAATTGGGCTTGTCCCCTTTCGTTTGTTTCTTAGGTAGTTCACACGACTATTAAGCCCAGCCAATACCTCATAAATAATGGACTATTCCGTTTTGTGGAAAGGAAGGAAAAAATACTACTTGGTTTCAGTGAGAAAACCAATACTCCCTAAAAATGAACTATTCCGTTTTGATTGCGTGGAAAAACAAAACACATATCAGAGACGCTACTTGGTTTCAGTGAGAAGATAAAAGAAAGAAAGAAAGAAAGAAGTGTTTAACGTCTTTTTCAGTGAAATCGAAAAAATTGTCAATTTCAATTTTTTATTATTTGTACCCTCTTACTTCTTAAAATAATGACAAGCATTCATATCTATGATCGCTCTGTATATGACGATAAACTACATCCGGTAGCAAGGCCTCTGATCAGGAGGTTTTAAGGAACGTGGGACCACCTCTTAATTGCTGTCGTTCCCAGGTCCACTCTGACTCAGGGTGGTAGCACCTGCTAAGGTCACAGCTATGGGCAAATAGTTAACCCCCAAACTGGGGTCAAAACACTATGAAAGTATAAAAATATATATTTTATATTAGGTTGGTGCAAAAATAATGATGTAATGATGTCGTTTTTGACGTATTTTTTAACGTCAAAAAACGACATTATTACGTCATTATTTTTGCACCAACCTAACAGTACAATTGCCAGCAGTACATTTCTGAATAAATAAATATTAACAGAAATACATTTTTGAAAAAATAAATTTTTTAAATATTACAAGCAATACATTTAAATATATATATATATATATTGCCAGCAATACATTTAAATATATATATATATATATATATATATATATATATATATATATATATATTGCCAGCAATATATTTGACTCGCGACAAAAAACCCTATTTACAAAATTATGTCAATGAAACCTGATCTACAAACTGTTTTCTTACAAAGAATTTATATTCTACTCATGCAAAACTAGCCTAAAAATTTTGTCGGCATTAATTAAGCCATCACACGGGCATTTCTCTTAAAATCACCAGCACTTTCCACAGTATCCATTATTATTATATTTAATACATTTACATGTCCACACCAGATATCTGGCCAATATTGCTTTAGTATAAGCGACATCAAATCTCTTCATATCTCCAGCACCTTCCTCGGTATGCCTTAGTATTATATTATATACTGAAGATTGAAAGAGAGCAAGTATCCTCAAATGTGCAGCACCTTCCTCAGTGTCATTTATTATCATGTTTCATACATTTTGCAAGTTCACACCTTATGTCTGGTGATTATCGTTGGGGATTGAGCGACAACAAATCTACTGGAAACTCCAGCACCTTCCTCAGTATCCCTTATTAAATTCCATACATTTTTATTTTCCAATTTATCCAATCTCGAATTTAGTGCCTTGGCTACGGTTATAATTACGCCCATTATTATCAGCGACTGTAACCTTTATTTTTCAAAGTCTTCGATTCATGGTCATGGGCGAGATAGGAGTTTAAAATCTATTATCAAATAGCACATTTTTTGTACGTTTAGTCAAAAAGGTTATTTCCAGCAGATACAGCCGCATTGAAGCTAAATAAACAGTGAGACTGCAGTGACAATTCAAAATTCTATGAATCTTTGTTCCCATTGATCGAATTAAACGGCTTGTTGACGCAAATGAGCGAAGTAAATTTCCACAAACACACTTTATTTGTTTTTAATCTGTATCAAATAAACGGAGGCCCGAATTAACCGGAAGCTGCGACAGACAGACTACGCAAAATCGAAATTCTGGATTTAGCTGGGCTTAAATCTCCAATCGCTCATGCTAGTGATGAACAGACCAATACAACTACTTCTACTACCACTACTTCTTCATTCTTTCTTCTTCCTTTCTTTCTTCTTCCTTTCTTTCTTCTTCCTTTCTTTCTTCTTCCTTTCTTTCTCTTTTCTTCATCTTCTTACACTCTTTCTTTCTTCTTCCTTTCTTACACTCTTTCTTCTTCCTTTCTTTCTCTCTTTCTACCTCTTCCCCCCTTTCTTTCTTTTTTCTTATTTTTCTTTTTTCTTCCTCTTCCTTCCTTTCCTTCTCTTTCTTTCTTTTTCCTACTTCTTCTTCTGTAGACGCTCTTTCCTTATAATGTCCCCCAGAAATTTCATCCATCTCCTTCTTATTGTAAATATCCTCATCCTTGTTGTTTGTGATTTGCTGATGACTGCCTCACTGCACGTCTGATCTGTCCATTGTATTCTCAGCATTTGTCCGTAGAACCACAATCTCTGTCGCCTCAAGTCTCTTGTTCATTCGCACTGCCCATCGACCCCCCCCCAACCTGGGAGTATCTGATTGGGGTCACAGACCACTGCTTTATGATCCTTGCTATTAATTTTTTTTTTTCTATCTACGTTTGTATACGTTACAAATTAAACTATGCACAATTATTAAAGAATTTAACTATTTATTTATTAGATGGCTTATTTACACTATTTATTTATTAGATGGCTTCTTTACACATTTTTTTTATTAGATGGCTTCTTTACACATTTCTTTTATTAGATGGTTTATTTACACTATTTATTTAGATGGCTTATTTACACTATTTATTTATTTAATGGTTTATTTACACTATTATTTATTAGATGGCTTATTTACACTATTTATTAGATGGTTTATTAACACTATTTTTTATTAGATGGTTTATTTACACTATTTATTAGATGGCTTATTAACACTATTTTTATTAGATGGTTTATTTACACTATTTATTTATTAGATGGCTTATTTACACTATTTTTTATTAGATGGTTCATTTACACTTTATTAGATGGCTTATTTACACTATTTATTTATTAGATGGCTTATTTACACTATTTATTAGATGGCTTATTTACACTATTTATTTATTAGATAGTTTATTTATACTATTATTTATTAGAATGGTTGGCAAAACATCAGCTAATTGCCAATAGATTCAAACTTTATAAAATGGTAAATAACAGGGATTTCTTTATAGATGGTTCACATATTTTAACAATTTAGTAAATGTTTATAAATTTATGAATAAAAAGTAGTTTACATATTTATTTCTTTATAACAAAAATATTAAACATTATTTATTAGATGGTTTATTTATACTATTTATAAACTAGTAAACTAGATCCTCGCTATAAATTTTTTCTATCTACATTTATATACATTACAAATTAAACGAAGCACAACCGACTATTAAAGATGACAGATTGTTTCGGTCTTTTTGCGTCAGTGAATTGGTTTTTCTCATACTCTTGAAAAAAGCACGATATAAAATTTCTTATCCATAATATTGAATGTGTTAAAATTCTTCAACCTTTTAACAAGAAATATCTCAAGTTGATGTTAAAAATTGCCGTAAACCATTGTTAAATTATTTAAGATAGAATAATCTATTATGACATGTCTCTAATTTGTATTTAGATACATTGTATTTACTTTCAACTTTTCTAGTTGAATTGTTTACCGATATTTGATTATGATTCATTATTGTACATAATTAGTTTAGAATAAAATTTGTATTTTATATGAAAAGTGTCTTATGAAAATTGAGATGTAGTATAGTGGGGGCCCGTGTCATAGATTTGGTGTTGGAGGAACGAAACCTTTGTACTGGCCTTGGTATGACATGTCGGCCATATTGGAGGTAAGATATTTCGTAACAGTTTAATGCTCTTTTATGTCCCTCATCAGATTTCCCTCTCTGTTAATAATTTTCTTACTTTCTGGAAGGCAACTTTCGCAACTCCAATTCTTCGGATTTCTGTGCCACTCTTTACGCCATCTGTTACTACATTACTCTGATAGACGAATTTCTGTACTAACTTCATTTTCTGGTTGGCAATACGAAGTTCACACCTTGAGTTTTGTCTTTTGTTAATTCGGCTACCAAAACTAAAACAAGCCATCATAGTCAGCAGGGTACCCAATGAGGATTGAATGTCAACTGTTAAAGAATGAATGTGAAAGTTGCAACGAAATTTATAGTTTTCATATATTCTAGCCATGTGTATTTTTAACCTTTTGTTATGCCAAGGCACACGTGAACCTAGAGTTAAAATTCGGCGGCACACTTAACCCTAGAACACTAACCATGAGTATATAGTACCCAGCGCAAATTTTCCTATTTTTAATTACAATTTTCAGTACCTGATTTTCTTACCTAAATAATGTTTTTCAGTTCCTATTAATGTTAACTCAAAGTACAAAGTTTGAAGTGCCTGCATATGAAATATTTCAAATAAAGATTTAAATTTAAATAGTTTTTTTTTTTTTTTGTTTGATATTTTCAAAATCGGGTATGATATATCCATGGTTAGTAATGGCGTAACTTTAATTGATGGTTAGTGTTCTAGGGTTAAATTATGTTGATCTAAAACAGTTAAAAAAAAAGATTATGTTTTTTATGAATTGTATATTAACACAAACAAAACAAATTATTATAATTTTTAATAAAAATATAATAATTAAAATCCTTTAAAAAACTAATTTTTCCGTTTATCATAATTTAAGATTTGCAGTAGTCTCCCTGACAACCGGCCTAAGAAGGCCTTCCGGATATGAGGAATTGGTTACAATGTCCGGATAGGAGATATTCCAGATATTAGAAATTGGTTACAAAGTCCGGAAATGAGGGATTATATTTAGATTAAAATGAAACAACTGAAATATGGTTTAACATTTATTTTCAATGTTTAGAAGTAAACAAAATAAGCCAATGATAATTGAAATATAAACGGAATTGATTTTAGAGAAGAAGAAATAAATGATGTAATATTAATGAAAATTCATTAAATTAAATATGCCACGTATGCAACACAAATAATGTTACGAAGATTTTTTAATCACTGTTGCATGATGATTCTTTCTCTTCTAATGTCAATCTCAACATTTTCCGCATTTCGTTTTGCTTTTGTTCTTAAAATTTTTTAAACGAAAGACACTTTTTTTTTTAATTCTGCGTGCGTTATTGCAATCGTCATAGCTGAATGCAAGCTTTCTTTCCATAAAACTGATAACCTTTTCAATAGCTTTTTCAATTTCAGTCCAGGTTTCATCACATTCATGCATCTCGTCACAGATTTGTCTTCTTGTCACCTTTTCCTCTTATTCCCATCATCTTTTGCACCAATACAAGCCATTAGGGTGAAATAAGCAATTATCCAAAATAAATTACCTGAAAAACAGAAATTTCAAATCAGTTATGGATCACTGAAATAGTTTAAATGTACACATCAAAAACATGTCCGGATATGAGGGATTCTGGATATGAGAGGTTCTACTGTAATTAGATATCTGAACTTTTTTTCTTGAATATTTTCTTTGCTTGGTCGACATTTGGACTGGAATATTCTTAAATCTTATTCTAGCCGTGATCGCTTTTAATATTGTTTATTAGAGAAAAGCTTACTTTTTAAATTATTTTACATATTATATATACCTTTATATATTATAACAAAGATCGTCCTGTTCACACTCCACCCTGCCCTTTTGAACAGGAGTAGAGGTTTATCCCTTGTTTCCTGTTTAGTGTTGGGTTTCCGGTCCCTTATATATAATCAATTTAATGGGGTTTTAATTTTTATATGTACACTTATTAAGCTATGAGCTTCTTGCGAAAATAATTTAATTAATGACCTTTAAAGATTTTTACGGCACGCCTACCGTTCTCTCATGACCCACCAGTGTGCTGCGTGACATCGGTTGAAAATCTCCGTTTTAGAAGGTTGATAAAAGGATAAAAGAAAATATGCAATTAAGAAAAAAATTAGAAAACGACGATCGTGAAAGAACTAAAAGTCACCAAAATCAATATAAGAATCAATCGAAAATAGAGAATGCTATAACAGAGGATGGAAAATGTGATACTGAAAGCCAAAGAATTGCGACACCGAAAGATGCTTTCCAGATGTCCAGAAAAGTATTAAGAAAGAGGAAAATTTTGTTAGAAACAAAGAAAACAGTACTAAACTGCTATTCAATACCCGTCCTCCTCTAGGTCAGCGAATGTTGAACAATTTCCTGGCAGATGAAGAGACTTGTGACAACAGAAGGGGGATCTTACAGAAGAATGCTTAAACTGAACATGTGAGTAACGAAGAAGATTTAAGGAAAATGGAAACTAAATGAACACTTATACTTAGAATCAGAAAGAGACAATTGGAATTTCTGGCACATATAACAAGGAAAAAGGGCTTGGGGAATTTGACACTCACAGGGCAAATTGAAGACAAGACGTCCAGTGAAAAGCAACGAACACCCTACTTGTGTAAATGGATAGCAAAACATGGATTGGAAGGGATAGCAAAAAGACAAACCTTACTAACAGCTACAAAGGATAAGAATTTGCGGAGAGCCATAATCGGCCACGTCCTGAAGGACACGGTATGTAGAAGAATAAGAATTTTCGTGATGGAGGGGAGATAGCAAGCTCGTTTCGCCGACACCTGTGTCCCCTACATTTTTGATCTTGAGTCAAACTCACCTAAGCAAATATCATTAAAATTGTAATGATTTTGATCCTCATTGGGATCTCAATACGTATGGCCTTATGCCAGACTGAGCTATGCTTATCATCAGCAAATATCGATTTGGAAACTAAGAGGAAATTTGTAAGACTGAATAAAAATAAGAGAAAAAAAAATTAGGAAAAAAAATGAATGAATAAGTGAATGAAAGGATAAGTGAATTAACAAATGGACAAATGTAAAAGGATGGGGTTTAACAAACACATTTTTTTTAATTAAAAAATGAAAAGAGAAATAAAGATAGAAAAATATTCGGAAATACATAAAACGCGAATTTAATAAAAAAAAAAAAATAAAATAAAAAAAAATAAAGCTCAATGTCGGTCAGTTTGGTTGAGAAGAAAACCATTTTTGGCCTCAAAAATCCCCAGATACAAATATCCAAGATATCATCTCCGACCCTGGAACGGGGGGAATCGAGTTTGTTCATTTCTATTTGCTGAAACGAAAATCTATAATAAATAAAGAAATAAAGAGATCAAAAGAAAAATAAATTACCAAAGAAAAAAATTAAAAAAGAATTAGAAAAAAGTATTCTCGTTCGAACGTGATTGAGACGAGATTAAACAAAGATGGGTCCGTTTAAGGAGGATGGTCTTTAAAAAAAATTTTTTCTTCTTTTCCTTCTAGATTTAATTTAATTTTGATTATAATTTGATTGGTTTTGATTTGTTTCGGGATCAGGTCCCGACTTCAGTCACGTGGGAAGGGAGAGGGTAAAAAAAAAAAAAAAAAAAAAAGGAATAAATAAATGTCAACTGACGCAATACGAATTTCTACCCTTCGTTCTTTCTCGCTTTTCTTTCTTTCTTGTGACTTACGGCCATATCACGTTAAAACTACCGGTTCTCGTACGATCACTGAAGTTAAGCAACGTCGAACCTGGTCAGTATCAAGATGGGTAGCCGCTTCGTAATACATGCGGGAGATGTAATGTTAATAGGTCGTAATTTTTAATTAGAGAGGAGAGTTCCAGTCAAGTTCGTTAGATTCTCCCCCAGCTATGGGTTAATTAGTAAGACTGCTACCAGTAAATCATTATTATATCCAAAAATATTCTTAAAATATAAAAAATATTTTCTGCCTTTAAATAACCTGAAAAGGGTTGACAAGTCGTAAAAACTTGTCAGTCATAAAAAAAAAACCTTCTCTTTCACCCTAGATTTTCCCTCCATAAGACCTGTTTACTTTTTTATTTTTCTCTCTTACATTAGATTAGATACTTCTTTCCACATTTAATCGCCATTGAGACGTTCTTTCAATATTTCTTTTTTTTTGGGGGGGTGGGGGTTGTTTTAGTTTCTTTCCTCGTTGTTATTTGTTATTGCCACTTTCTTTGTAATTTAATTCTTTTTTATCAGTTCTGTCTCTTTTCTTTCTTTCTTTATCAATTCTGTCTCTTTTCTTTCTTTTTTATCAATTCTGTCTCTTTTCTTTCTTTTTTATCAATTCTGTCTCTTTTCTTTCTTCATCAATTCTGTCTATTTTCTTTCTTTTTTATCAATTTTGTCTCTTTTCATTCTTTCTTTCTTTAGCAATTCTGCCTTTTTTCTTTTTTTTTCTTTAACAATTCTGTCTTTCTTTCTTTATCCATTCTCTCTTTCTTTCTTTATCCATTCTGTCTTTCTTTCTTGATCAATTCTATCTCTTTTCCTTCTTTTTTTATCAATTCTGTCTCTTTTCTTTCTTTTTTTATCAATTCTGTCTCTTTTCTTTCTTTATTTATCAATTCTGTCTCTTTTCTTTCTTTCTTTATCCATTCTGTCTTTCTTTCTTGATCAATTCTGTCTCTTTCTTTTTTATCAATTCTGTCTCTCTTTTTTTTTAACAATTACATCTCTTTTCTTTCTTTATCAATTCTGTCTCTTTTCTTTCTTTCTTTATCAATTCTGTCTCTTTTCTTTCTTTCTCTATCTTTTCTGTCTCTTTTTATCAATTCATTCTTTTTTTCTTTCTTTATCAATTCTGTCTCTTTTCTTTCATTTTTATCAATTCTGTCTCTTTTCTTTCTTTCTTTATCAATTCTGTTTCTTTTTTACTTTCTTTATCAATTCTGTTTCTTTTTTTCTTGCTATATCCATTCTGTCTTTCTTTCTTGAACCATTCTGTCTCTTTTGTTTCTTTCTTTATCAATTCTGTCTCTTTTCTTTCTTTCTTTATCAATGCTGTCTCTTTTCTTTCTTTCTTTATCAATTCTGTTTCTTTTTTTCTTTCTTTATCAATTCTGTCTCTTTTCTTTCTTTCTTTATCAATTCTGTCTTTCTTTCTTTATCGATCCATTCTGTCTCTTTTCTTTCTTTCTTTATCAATTCTCTCTCTTTTGTTTCTTTCTTTACAAGTCTGTCTCTTTTTTCTTTTTTTTATCAATTCTTTTTCTTTTCTTTCTTACGTTAACAATTCTCGCTCTTTTCTTTCTTTTTTTATCAATTCTGTCTCGTTTCTTTCTTTTCTTTTATCAATTCTGTCTCTTTTCTTTCTTTTCTTTTAGCAATTCTGTCTCTTTTCTTTATTTTTTATCAATTCTGTCTCTTTTCTTTCTTTTTTTTTTATCAATTCTGTCTCTTTTCATTCTTTTTTTATCAATTCTGTCTCTTTTCATTCTTTTTTTTATCAATTCTGTCTCTTTTCATTCTTTTTTTTATGAATTCTGTCTCTTTTCTTTCTTTTCTTTTATCAATTCTGTCTCTTCTCTTTCTTTTTTTTTTATCAATTCTGTCTCTTTTCTTTATTTTTTATCAATTCTGTCTCTTTTCTTTCTTTTTTATCAATTCTGTCTCTTTTCTTTCTTTTTTTATCAATTCTGTCTCTTTTCTTTATTTCTTTATCAATTCTGTCTCTTTTCTTTCTTTTTTTATCTATTTTGTCTTTCTTTCTTTATCAATTCTGTCTCTTTTCTTTCTTTCTTTATCAATTCTGTTTCTTTTCTTTCTTTCTTTATCAATTCTGTTTCTTTTCTTTCTATCTTTTTATCAATTCTGTCTCTTTTCTTTCTTTTTTTTTATCAATTCTGTCTCATTTCTTTCTTTTTTTTTATCAATTCTGTCTCTTTTCATTCTTTTTTTTATCAATTCTGTCTCTTTTCTTTCTTTTTTTTTATCAATTCTGTCTCATTTCTTTCTTTTTTTTATCAATTCTGTCTCTTTTCTTTCGTTTTTATCAATTCTGTCGCTTTTCTATTTTTTTTTTTTATCAATTCTGTCTCTTTTCTTTCTTTTTTATCAATTCTGTCTCTTTTCTTTCTTTTTTTATCAATTCTGTCTCTTTTCTTTCTTTCTTTCTCAATTCTGTGTCTTTTCTTTCTTTTTTATCTATTTTGTCTTTCTTTCTTTCTCAATTCTGTCTCTTTTCTTTCTTTCTTTATCAATTCTGTGTCTTTTCTTTCTTTTTTATCTATTTTCTCTTTCTTTCTTTATCAATTATGTCTCTTTTCTTTCTTTTTTATCAATTCTGTCTGTTTTCTTTCTTTCTTTATCCATTCTGTCTTTCTTTCTTGATCAGTTCTGTCTCTTTTCATTCTTACTTTATCAATTCTGTCACTTTTCTTTCTTTTTTTCATCAATTCTGTCTCTTTTCTTTCTTTCTTTCTTTCTTTATCACTCCTGTTTCTTTTCTTTCTTTCTTTATCTATTCTGTCTCTTTTCTTTCTTTCTTTATCTATTCTGTCTCTTTTCTTTCTCTCTTTATCAATTCTGTCTCTATTCTTTCTTTCTTTATCAATTCTGTCTCTTTTCCTTCTTTTTTTATCAATTCTGGCTCTTTTCTTTCTTTTTTATCAATTCTGTCTATTTTCTTTCTTTTTTTTTATCAATTCTGTCTCTTTTCTTTCTTTTTTATCAACTCTGTCTCTTTTCTTTCTTTTTTTATCAATTTTGTGTCTTTTCTTCCTTTTTTATCTATTTTGTCTTTCTTTTTTTATCAATTCTGTTTCTTTTCTTTCTTTATAAATTCTGTTTTTTTTCTTTCTTTTTTTTATCAATACTGTCTCTTTTCTTTCTTTTTTTATCAATTCTGTCTCTTTTCTTTCTTTTTTTTATCAATTCTGTCTCTTTTCATTCTTTTTTTTTATCAATTCTGTCTCTTTTCTTTCTTTTTTATCAATTCTGTCTCTTTTCTTTCTTTTTTTTATCAATTCTGTCTCTTTTTATTCTTTCTTTATCCATTCTGTCTTTCTTTCTTGATCAGTTCTGTCTCTTTTCATTCTTACTTTATCAATTCTGTCTCTTTTCTTTCTTTTTTTCATCAATTCTGTCTCTTTTCTTTCTTTTTTTCATAAATTCTGTCTCTTTTCTTTCTTTCTTTATCAAATCTGTCTCTTTTCTTTCTTTCTTTATCATCCTGTTTCTTTTCTTTCTTTCTTTATCAATTCTGTTTCTTTTCTTTCTTTTTTTTTATCAATTCTGTTTCTTTTCTTTCTTTTTTTTTATCAATTCTGTCTCTTTTCTTTCTTTTTTTTATCAATTCTGTCTCATTTCTTTCTTTTTTATCAATTCTGGCTCTTTTCTTTCTTTTTTATCAATTCTGGCTCTTTTCATTCTTTTTTTTTTATCAATTCTGTCTCTTTTCTTTCTTTTTTATCAATTCTGTCACATTTCTTTCTTTCTTTATCAATTCTGTCTCTTTTCTTTCTTTTTTATCAATTCTGTCACATTTCTTTCTTTTTTATCAATTCTGGCTCTTTTCTTTCTTTTTTATCAATTCTGTCTCTTTTCATTCTTTTTTTTTTATCAATTCTGTCTCTTTTCTTTCTTTTTTATCAATTCTGTCACATTTCTTTCTTTTTTATCAATTCTGGCTCTTTTCTTTCTTTTTTATCAATTCTGTCTCTTTTCATTCTTTTTTTTTTAATCAATTCTGTCTCTTTTCTTTCTTTTTTATCAATTCTGTCACATTTCTTTCTTTTTTATCAATTCTGGCTCTTTTCTTTCTTTTTTATCAATTCTGTCTCTTTTCATTCTTTTTTTTTTATCAATTCTGTCTCTTTTCTTTCTTTTTTATCAATTCTGTCACATTTCTTTCTTTTTTATCAATTCTGGCTCTTTTCTTTCTTTTTTATCAATTCTGTCTCTCTTCATTCTTTTTTTTTTATCAATTCTGTCTCTTTTCTTTCTTTTTTATCAATTCTGTCACATTTCTTTCTTTTTTATCAATTCTGGCTCTTTTCTTTCTTTTTTATCAATTCTGTCTCTTTTCATTCTTTTTTTTTTATCAATTCTGTTTCTTTTCTTTCTTTTTTATCAATTCTGTCTCTTTTCTTTCTTTTTTATCAATTCTGTCACATTTCTTTCTTTTTTATCAATTCTGTCTCTTTTCTTTCGTTTTTATCAATTCTGTCTCTTTTCTTTCTTTTTTATCAATTCTGTTTCTTTTCTTTCTTTTTTATCAATTCTGTCTCTTTTCTTTCTTTTTTATCAATTCAGTCACATTTCTTTCTTTCTTTATCAATTCTGTCTCTTTTCTTTCTTTTTTATCAATTCTGTCACATTTCTTTCTTTTTTATCAATTCTGTCTCTTTTCTTTCTTTTTTATCAATTCTGTTTCTTTTCTTTCTTTTTTTTTTATCAATTCTGTCTCTTTTCTTTCTTTTTTATCAATTCTGTCACATTTCTTTCTTTTTTATCAATTCTGGCTCTTTTCTTTCTTTTTTATCAATTCTGCCTCTTTTCATTCTTTTTTTTTTTATCAATTCTGTCTCTTTTCTTTCTTTTTTATCAATTCTGTCTCTTTTCTTTCTTTTTTATCAATTCTGTCACATTTCTTTCTTTTTTATCAATTCTGTCTCTTTTCTTTCTTTTTTATCAATTCTGTCTCTTTTCTATCTTTTTTTTTTATCAATTCTGTCTCTTTTCTATCTTTTTTTTTTATCAATTCTGTCTCTTTTCTTTCTTTTTTATCAATTCTGTCACATTTCTTTCTTTTTTATCAATTCTGTCTCTTTTCTTTCTTTTTTATCAATTCTGTCTCTTTTCTATCTTTTTTTTTTATCAATTCTGTCTCTTTTCTTTCTTTTTTATCAATTCTGTCTCTTTTCTTTCTTTTTTTATCAATTCTGTCTCTTTTCTTTCTTTCTTTATCAATTCTGTGTCTTTTCTTTCTTTTTTATCTATTTTGTCTTTCTTTCTTTATCAATTCTGTTTCTTTTCTTTCTTTTTTTTTATCAATTCTGTCTCTTTTCTTTCTTTTTTTTATCAATTCTGTCACATTTCTTTCTTTTTTATCAATTCTGTCTCTTTTCTTTCTTTCTTTATCAATTCTGTGTCTTTTCTTTCTTTTTTATCTATTTTGTCTTTCTTTCTTTATCAATTCTGTTTCTTTTCTTTCTTTTTTTTTTATCAATTCTGTCTCTTTTCTTTCTTTTTTTTATCAATTCTGTCACATTTCTTTCTTTTTTATCAATTCTGTCTCTTTTCTTTCTTTTTTATCAATTCTGTCTCTTTTCTTTCTTTTTTTTTTATCAATTCTGTCTCTTTTCTTTCTTTTTTATCAATTCTGTCACATTTCTTTCTTTTTTATCAATTCTGGCTCTTTTCTTTCTTTTTTATCAATTCTGTCTCTTTTCATTCTTTTTTTTTATCAATTCTGTCTCTTTTCTTTCTTTCTTTCTTTATCAATTCTGTCTCTTTTCTTTCTTTTTTATCAATTCTGTCTCTTTTCTTTCTTTTTTATCAATTCTGTCACATTTCTTTCTTTTTTATCAATTCTGTCTCTTTTCATTCTTTTTTATCAATTCTGTCTCTTTTCTATCTTTTTTTTTTATCAATTCTGTCTCTTTTCTTTCTTTTTTATCAATTCTGTCTCTTTTCTTTCTTTTTTATCAATTCTGTCTCTTTTCATTCTTTTTTATCAATTCTGTCTCTTTTCTATCTTTTTTTTTTATCAATTCTGTCTCTTTTCTTTCTTTTTTATCAATTCTGTCTCTTTTCTTTCTTTTTTATCAATTCTGTCACATTTCTTTCTTTTTTATCAATTCTGTCTCTTTTCATTCTTTTTTATCAATTCTGTCTCTTTTCTATCTTTTTTTTTTATCAATTCTGTCTCTTTTCTTTCTTTTTTATCAATTCTGTCTCTTTTCTATCTTTTTTTTTTATCAATTCTGTCTCTTTTCTTTCTTTTTTATCAATTCTGTCACATTTCTTTCTTTCTTTATCAATTCTGTCTCTTTTCTTTCTTTTTTATCAATTCTGTCACATTTCTTTCTTTTTTATCAATTCTGTCTCTTTTCTTTCTTTTTTATCAATTCTGTCTCTTTTCTATCTTTTTTTTTTATCAATTCTGTCTCTTTTCTTTCTTTTTTATCAATTCTGTCTCTTTTCTATCTTTCTTTTTTATCAATTCTGTCTCTTTTCTTTCTTTTTTATCAATTCTGTCACATTTCTTTCTTTTTTATCAATTCTGTCACATTTCTTTCTTTTTTATCAATTCTGTCTCTTTTCTTTCTTTTTTATCAATTCTGTCACATTTCTTTCTTTTTTATCAATTCTGTCTCTTTTCATTCTTTTTTATCAATTCTGTCTCTTTTCTATCTTTTTTTTTTATCAATTCTGTCTCTTTTCTTTCTTTTTTATCAATTCTGTCTCTTTTCTATCTTTTTTTTTTATCAATTCTGTCTCTTTTCTTTCTTTTTTATCAATTCTGTCTCTTTTCTTTCTTTTTTATCAATTCTGTCACATTTCTTTCTTTATCAATTCTGTCTCTTTTCTTTCTTTTTTATCAATTCTGTCACATTTCTTTCTTTTTTATCAATTCTGTCTCTTTTCTTTCTTTTTTATCAATTCTGTCTCTTTTCTATCTTTTTTTTTTATCAATTCTGTCTCTTTTCTTTCTTTTTTATCAATTCTGTCTCTTTTCTTTCTTTTTTTATCAATTCTGTCACATTTCTTTCTTTTTTATCAATTCTGTCTCTTTTCTTTCTTTTTTATCAATTCTGTCTCTTTTCTTTCTTTCTTTTTTATCAATTCTGTCACATTTCTTTCTTTTTTATCAATTCTGTCTCTTTTCTTTCTTTTTTATCAATTCTGTCTCTTTTCTATCTTTTTTTTTTATCAATTCTGTCTCTTTTCTTTCTTTTTTATCAATTCTGTCACATTTCTTTCTTTTTTATCAATTCTGGCTCTTTTCTTTCTTTTTTATCAATTCTGTCTCTTTTCTATCTTTTTTTTTTATCAATTCTGTCTCTTTTCTTTCTTTTTTATCAATTCTGTCTCTTTTCTTTCTTTTTTTATCAATTCTGTCTCTTTTCTTTCTTTCTTTATCAATTCTGTGTCTTTTCTTTCTTTTTTATCTATTTTGTCTTTCTTTCTTTATCAATTCTGTTTCTTTTCTTTCTTTTTTTTTATCAATTCTGTCTCTTTTCTTTCTTTTTTTTATCAATTCTGTCACATTTCTTTCTTTTTTATCAATTCTGTCTCTTTTCTTTCTTTTTTATCAATTCTGTCTCTTTTCTTTCTTTTTTTTTTATCAATTCTGTCACATTTCTTTCTTTTTTATCAATTCTGTCTCTTTTCTTTCTTTTTTATCAATTCTGTCTCTTTTCTTTCTTTCTTTTTTATCAATTCTGTCACATTTCTTTCTTTTTTATCAATTCTGTCTCTTTTCTTTCTTTTTTATCAATTCTGTCTCTTTTCTATCTTTTTTTTTTTATCAATTCTGTCTCTTTTCTTTCTTTTTTATCAATTCTGTCACATTTCTTTCTTTTTTATCAATTCTGGCTCTTTTCTTTCTTTTTTATCAATTCTGTCTCTTTTCTATCTTTTTTTTTTATCAATTCTGTCTCTTTTCTTTCTTTTTTATCAATTCTGTCTCTTTTCTTTCTTTTTTTATCAATTCTGTCTCTTTTCTTTCTTTCTTTATCAATTCTGTGTCTTTTCTTTCTTTTTTATCTATTTTGTCTTTCTTTCTTTATCAATTCTGTTTCTTTTCTTTCTTTTTTTTTATCAATTCTGTCTCTTTTCTTTCTTTTTTTTATCAATTCTGTCACATTTCTTTCTTTTTTATCAATTCTGTCTCTTTTCTTTCTTTTTTATCAATTCTGTCTCTTTTCTTTCTTTTTTATCAATTCTGTCTCTTTTCTTTCTTTCTTTTTTATCAATTCTGTCACATTTCTTTCTTTTTTATCAATTCTGTCTCTTTTCTTTCTTTTTTATCAATTCTGTCTCTTTTCTATCTTTTTTTTTTATCAATTCTGTCTCTTTTCTTTCTTTTTTATCAATTCTGTCACATTTCTTTCTTTTTTATCAATTCTGGCTCTTTTCTTTCTTTTTTATCAATTCTGTCTCTTTTCTATCTTTTTTTTTTATCAATTCTGTCTCTTTTCTTTCTTTCTTTATCAATTCTGTGTCTTTTCTTTCTTTTTTATCTATTTTGTCTTTCTTTCTTTATCAATTCTGTTTCTTTTCTTTCTTTTTTTGTCATCAATTCTGTCTCTTTTCTTTCTTTTTTCTTATCAATTCTGTCTCTTTTCTTTCTTTTTTATCAATTCTGTCTCTTTTCTTTCTTTATCCATTCTGTCTTTCTTTCTTGATCAGTTCTGTCTCTTTTCATTCTTACTTTATCAATTCTGTCTCTTTTCTTTCTTTTTTTCATCAATTCTGTCTCTTTTCTTTCTTTTTTTCATAAATTCTGTCTCTTTTCTTTCTTTCTTTATCAAATCTGTCTCTTTTCTTTCTTTCTTTCTTTCTTTATCAATCCTGTTTCTTTTCTTTCTTTCTTTATCTGTTCTGTTTATTTTCTTTCTTTCTTTATCAATTCTGTCTCTTTTCTTTCTTTTTTATCAATTCTGTCTCTATTCTTTCTTTCTTTATCAATTCTGTCTCTTTTCCTTCTTTTTTTATCAATTCTGTCTCTTTTCTTTCTTTTCTATCAATTCTGTCTCTTTTCTTTCTTTTCTATCAATTCTGTCTCTTTTCTTTCTTTTTTATCAATTCTGTCTCTTTCTTTCTTTATCAATTCTATCTCTTTTCCTTCTTTCTTTATCAATTTTGTCTCTTTTTCGTTCTTTCTTTATCAATTCTGTCTATTTTCTTTCTTCCTTTATCAATTCTGTCTTTTTTCTTTTTTGTCTTTATCAATTCTGTCTTTCTTTCTTTATCCATTCTGTCTTTCTTACTTTATCCATTCTGTCTTTCTTTCTTGATCAATTCCGTCTCTTTTCTTTCTTTCTTTATCAATTCTGTCTCTTTTGTTCCTTTCTTTATCAACTCTATCTCTTTTCTTTCTTTCTTTATCAATTCTGTTTCTTTTTTTCTTTCTTTATCAATTCTGTTTCTTTTTTTCTTTCTTTATCCATTCTGTCTTTCTTTCTTGATCCATTCTGTCCCTTTTCTTTCTTTCTTTATCAATTCTGTCTTTTTTCTTTCTTTCTTTATCAATTCTGTCTTTTTTCTTTCTTTCTTTATCAATTCTGTCTTTTTTGTTTCTTTCTTTATCAATTCTGTCTCTTTTCTTTCTTTCTTTATCAATTCTGTTCCTTTTTTTCTTTCTTTATCAATTCTGTCTCTTTTCTTTCTTTTTTATCAATTCTGTCTCTTTTCTTTCTTTCTTTATCAATTCTGTGTCTTTTCTTTCTTTTTTATCTATTTTGTCTTTCTTTCTTTATCAATTCTGTTTCTATTCTTTCTTTCTTTATCAATTCTGTGTCTTTTCTTTCTTTTTTATCTATTTTGTCTTTCTTTCTTTATCAATTCTGTTTCTTTTCTTTCTTTATCAATTCTGTCTCTTTTCTATCTTTCTTTATCAATTCTGTCTTTTTTCTTTTTTGTCTTTATCAATTCTGTCTTTGTTTCTTTATCCATTCTGTCTTTCTTTCTTGATCCATTCTGTCTTTCTTTCTTGATCCATTCTGTCTCTTTTCTTTCTTTCTTTATCAATGCTGTCTCTTTTCTTTCTTTCTTTATCAATTCTGTTTCTTTTTTTCTTTCTTTATCAATTCTGTCTCTTTTCTTTCTTTCTTTATCAATTCTGTCTTTTTTGTTTCTTTCTTTATCAATTCTGTGTCTTTTCTTTCTTTTTTATCTATTTTGTCTTTCTTTCTTTATCAATTCTGTTTCTTTTCTTTCTTTCTTTATCAATTCTGTCTCTTTTCTATCTTTCTTTATCAATTCTGTCTTTTTTCTTTTTTGTCTTTATCAATTCTGTCTTTCTTTCTTTATCCATTCTGTCTTTCTTTCTTGATCAATTCTGTCTCTTTTCTTTCTTTCTTTATTAATTCTGTCTCTTTTGTTTCTTTTTTATCAATTCTGTCTCTTTTCTTTCTTTCTTTATCAATTCTGTGTCTTTTCTTTCTTTTTTTATCTATTTTGTCTTTCTTTCTTTATGAATTCTGTTTCTTTTTTTCTTTCTTTATCAATTCTGTCTCTTTTCTTTCTTTCTTTATCAATTCTGTTTCTTTTTTTCTTTCTTTATCAATTCTGTTTCTTTTTTTCTTTCTTTATCAATTCTGTCTCTTTTCTTTCTTTCTTTATCAATTCTGTCTTTCTTTCTTTATCTATTTTGTCTTTCTTTCTTGATCCATTCTGTCTCTTTTCTTTCTTTCTTTATCAATTCTGTCTCTTTTTTTTCTTTTTTTTATCAATTCTGTTTCTTTTCTTTCTTTCGTTATCAATTCTGTCTCTTTTCTTTCTTTTTTATCAATTCTGTCTCTTTTCTTTCTTTTTATCAATTCTGTCTCTTTTCTTTCTTTCTTTATCAATTCTGTGTCTTTTCTTTCTTTTTTTATCTATTTTGTCTTTCTTTCTTTATGAATTCTGTTTCTTTTTTTCTTTCTTTATCAATTCTGTCTCTTTTCTTTCTTTCTTTATCAATTCTGTTTCTTTTATTCTTTCTTTATCAATTCTGTTTCTTTTTTTCTTTCTTTATCAATTCTGTCTCTTTTCTTTCTTTATCAATTCTGTCTTTCTTTCTTTATCTATTTTGTCTTTCTTTCTTGATCCATTCTGTCTCTTTTCTTTCTTTCTTTATCAATTCTGTCTCTTTTTTTTCTTTTTTTTATTAATTCTGTTTCTTTTCTTTCATTTTTATCAATTCTGTCTCTTTTCTTTCTTTCTTTATCAATTCTGTCTCTTTTCTTTCATTTTTATCAATTCTGTCTCTTTTCTTTCTTTCTTTATCAATTCTGTTTCTTTTCTTTCTTTCTTTATCCTTTCTGTGTCTTTTCTTTCTTTTTTTCTCAATTCTGTCTCTTTTCTTTCTTTCTTTATCAATTCTGTCTCTTTTCTTTCTTTCTTTATCCTTTCTGTGTCTTTTCTTTCTTTCTTTATCCTTTCTGTTTCTTTTCTTTCTTTTTTTCTCAATTCTGTGTCTTTTCTTTCTTTCTCTATCTTTTCTGTCTGTTTTCTTTTTTTTTTTATGTCTTCTTTTTTGTACTGTATTACTTTATGGCGATGGCGATCATGGGTCTCTACAACTTCTTATCTTTGTAATTCTGTGTAAAGTTTCTCTTTTTGCTATTTCTCCTAATCCCTGTCTCCTTCATTTCTTCTTTTTCTTATTCTTCTTGTATGTGTTGCATCTCATCCGGACGTAGGTGATCACTGGTCTCCACAACTTCCTATCCATTGTAGTTCTTAGCAAAGTTTGTCTTTTAGCTATCTCCCCTCATCCCTCTCTTATTTGATTTCGTCTTCTTTCATTTCTTGTAGTAGTAGTAGACAATCATTAGTCTCCAAAGCTTCTTATCCTTATAAGTCTTTATAAAGTTTATCTATCTCTCCTAATCCCTGTATTCCGTCATTTCTTTTTCTTGTATGCGTCGTGTCTCTCCAGAACGTAGGCCTTCATTGCTCTCCACAACTTCCTATTCTTTGTAGTTCTTAGCAAAGTTTTTTTTTTTTTTTTTTAAAGAGAAAAAAAAACTCTTTTTTACTGATAATTCTATTATAATTTATCACCCACGATTTAGCTCTGTGAACCAGGTTCGAAACCGGTTAGCCTAGCCCGTTTTTCAGTTTTACTTTTTATCTATTATCAACATGAGTGGTAATAAAAATAAATTTTGTCTTTTCATGGCGGTCATAAAATTTTGTCCCCCCCCCACACACACACACACATATATAGTGTAATCCGGATATAAGAGATTTGTCGGGACCGGAGAAGAAGTCTCTTATATCCGGGTTTGGTTTATTTTGTTTACATTAATACATGCTCTAACTTGGGACCAGATAAAATCTCTCTTTTATCCGGGTTATTATATATATATATATATATATATATATATATATATATATATATATATATATATATATATATATATATATATATATATATATATATATATATATATATATATATATATATAATGGAGTAATGTATAAAGACTTGGATTGAGGAATCGGAGACCCGAGTTCGAATTCTAGCCGAATACATTACATTCTAAAGCCTTGGATGGCAACTGGTCTAGAAGAAGGACAACTGTGAATTCAAAACCTGCGGAGGGTCGTTTGGGGACCTTGTGGCACTTAGTGCACCAGGTCTCTGTAATCGGCCCTTCAAAAAGTGTGGATGGTCCTGCACAAAACCTTCACCACTACAATCAAATCTCATATGCTGGCGTCGGGCTGTCAGTTTCCTAGGAACTGATCTGCTTGAACCTCATACGTCCAATTCGACGGGAGAGTAGAGTATATATATATATATATATATATATATATATATAATGAGTAGAACTTGTGTATATATATATATATATATATATATATATATATATATATATCAATATAATTAGTAGAACTTGTATTGCTAAATCATTTTACCCCACACACACACGCGCGCATCAAATTTTTAGTCTAAAATATTTTATGGCTTTAAATAACCCGATAAAGGTTGATAAGCCGTAAAAATCAATCAGTCAAACAAACAAACCTTGAGTGATTGCTAACCCTTTCTCCTAGACTGATTGCCAGCTAATGCTAGACAGTACAGTGACACTTAGCCTATGGTAAGAAAAGGATATTTCTAACCTTCTCCGTAGGTATTAATATGAATTGAGGTCGATTTCTCTCAGCTGGAAATTGAACGCACATCGAACATTTCATTTTCTGCGCTGTTCACTGAAGGTCTGCCGCACATCTTTCGAAACTCATAATATTTTGTTTCAAAATATTTTCTTAAAAATCACGCAGTGCTTCATGGGAAGCAAAATTGGCGTCCGCACAGCACGCGTAATTTAAATTTCCTTGCTTTTCAACACAGTACTTAGCCATAATGAAAGCTGTTCGCCTCTATCCCTAGGAGATGTCATCACTTGCAGACCGAATTTTAATGAAAGATTATTGTTTGCATCGAGAGAGAGAAACGAGGTAGGCGGCAAAAATCTCACACCTGCGTCATATTAATTCTTAAGAAACACACACTTCTAGAGTACCGCTAACACACAGGCATGTATACGGTTATGGCAGCAAAATACGCATTCATATTGATCTACGTAGACATACACGTACACACATTATGTGCTGCTTGAAGGTCGAAGTAGTTGTCCTGGGTATGACGATAAACTACATCCGGCAGCAAGGCCGCTGATAAGGAGATTGGCGGTTTTGACGAACGTGAAACCACCTCATAATTGCTGTTCTTCTCAGGTTCAATCTGACATGGGGTAGAAGCACTGTTAGGGTCCCACCTACCGTTAAATAGTGAACGCTCAAACAAAGACAAAAGACTATGTAAGTATCAAAATACATTTTATATTAAAATGACTAGCAATACATTATTATAGCAAAATGACCAGCAATACCTATTCATAGAAGAATTACCAACAATATATTTTGTAAAAAAGTGACCAACAATACATTTTATCTGTAGTTGAAGACATGCAATTGTGTTCAAAATATTTAAATTTCGGCAATAAATAACTCATAGAGGTGTTAATATGGCACTAAACAAAATCAACCAATCAAACAACTAACATGAAAAAACATTTTCATGGCATTAATCCAGATAATTCTCTACGATTTCTTAAAAAAATCAAACTGTATTCCAAAATATAATTTCAACAAAAATGCAACATAAAATTCACTTATCACCACCTCTAGTAATCATCTCCACACAAACATGTCTATGAACAAAAGCTGAGTATTATCTACTCGATTATGAAAGCAGAATAACATGAGCTCTCAAGAAAATTAAATTTCAGTGTTAAATGACCCATGAAGCAGTTGATAAGCAAACAGAAGAATTAGTTGCGTCTTAGAAATCAATTAAAAGCTAAACTTTCAAATGTTGACTTTCAAAGCTGACATATACCTCTACTATAAACTAGTGTGCCTTTCAACCCTTTATATTTCTATATAATATATTTTTATTTATATAACCTGTCGATAAAATCCAGAAATGGCTTTTTATCTGGGTTGTTAGCAACCGAATTTTTTGCTCTATACGTCCTGTGTCGGGGTTAAGGACGCCATTCTAATCCCCCGCTAAAACATGTCATCAAGAAGAGATCGATCCGCCGAAACAAATCAGGCCACTCTGCATGGTCATAGGTCGCGTATAGCCCAATGAGCCTTAACCATTATGGTAATATCCAGCACGCAAAGACTGTCCACCGGATCTGCGAATACAAGAGCACACGGTGCATCCAACACTTGCTCACCAGCCAGGAAACACCACTGAGCGTCCATCAAAACATGATGAATAGAGGTGAGACCTCTTAGAATGCATTCACTGTCACGAGTTTCAAAAATAAAAAAGAACGGGTCTCCTGTACACAACATGCATTCAGCCCGAGACGCCGAAGATCACAAGTGAGCCTCATCCTGAGAGATTCTGACTTCAGGCCCCTGGCATTCACACTAGTCACCCAGAGAAACATTATCAGTCCGATTAGAGTTGCTCTTCTTCACTGAAGATGGCCAGGGTGAGGACACCGACGGCCTGTCCCATTGAGCCATGACCCATTTCATTCTTTATGATGCCATCTTGAGAGAGTCCACCAATGTCCAAAGGAAACGTTTATTTAAGACAGTGGTTCTCAAATGGTACGGCCTCGTATATGTTTAGATGCGCCCTGACATTATCAAGAAATAAGTGCCAAGATATAAGAGATAAATATATTTACTTTATATTTCGATACCCATCTCATTCATATTTATGTGAATTAGACTTTTCTGCTCTCACTACAGTTAAGTGTAAAAAGAGAGGAACTCTTCAATGTATTGAGGAAGAAATGAGAGTTTGCCTATGAAATATACGCCCAAACATGCAATAAATCGCTAAGACTTATCAGGCTCATGTTTCTTATGAACACAAAAATTTGGGTCGCATGCAGCCGGAAGTCCAGAAGCTTTCTTCTATGGACAGGAAGAGGAGAAATGACCAGTCTCTTCACACTTCCAAAAAGTCGGTTTTCTGCCAGTCATGATGACCGGCATTTTCCGTCCGCAAAAGTTTAAAAAGTTTGTGACAGAGACGAAAGCGAGACGATCGATCATAATATCGAAGGTCTATCCTTAGTTCAGGTTGTGAGAGATAGCACCTAGGATTTGGCCATACACACTAAAGTAGGCAGCCAAGTGTTCTCCTATTACCTGAAAGGTACCTCATATAGATTTAGTGAACGCCGATCTTCATATTGCATTCTTATCATTAGGCCTTTCGTTATCAGCTTACGTCTCGCCTCCTCTAAATTGTTTTCAGCTAAAACGTCAGTGATAGGATCACTGTGTCTTTCGTGGTGCGCCAAATTTTGCGCGTACGCTTGTCCACCACTTTCTTTTCGGACTTCTGTAATTTTGGAGGGGGTCTTCCAAAAGTCCATCTTATTTAATGTTCGTAGCTTCTGGTCCTTTCCAAAAAATCCGCGATGCTAATAATACATTTCGGTGGGGACGTCCAGCAAGTGGGTGATTTCGCGGCTGTCGCATTCTTTAGTGCCTCTGTTTATTTTAGCACATTATCGTCAAAATTAGTTGTATTGGTCTTTTTCGTCTTGTCTTCATTACTTTGGGGTTTAGGGATTGACTCAACCCATGAATCTAATCTATTTTCCCTTTATTGGATGCGCCTGCTTTCGAGGCAGACTCTAAGAAGTCTTTCTCACTGACCGACTTTTGTCGGCCATACTGAAAAATTATTCTCCTCCGTTGGAAAGAATTCCAAGCGGGAAAATTTTTTCTTGTGACAAAAATTATATTTTAATGGAGTGGGTGAGGGAAGAAAGTGAACATAAAATAAAACTTAAATTCCAAAAAGAATTTCTTCTGCAAAATTAGTTTTAAAAAGATTAAATCAAATCAAGAAATAAAAATGATAAAAAATTAACTGTGCAAAATAAAATAGGGAAACCTAAAAGTTTGACTTACTTCGAAAAATCTTTTAAAAAAAACAAATAAATTATGCTAATTTATAATGAAGGTTTGGTGAAACTAAAAAAATTAGACGAAAAATTACCAAAGACGTCAGATAAAGCTTCTCCCAAAGACGAAAAAGTAAATAAAATTAGCCGACAGACGGAAACAAAAAAATAAAATTCGCCCAAACGAGAAAAAAATGAAAAAGTTTAAACTAAAAACAATAAACTTTCAGAAATAAAAATAAAGAAAAACAATAGTTTGGGTAAACTATATATATATATATATGAATCATTTCATCCTAAGCGAGGCGATAATGCCGCCAAGAGGCAAAAAACTACTGAAACTGAAAAACAATAAGAAAAATTTAAAATGAACAGGAATCCCAATCCTAAACAGGAAACTCTGGATAAACCTCTACTCCTGTTCTAAAGACGGTGAAGGAATGTGAACCGGACGATGCCTGTACAAGCACAATGGGTGTCGCTCATTTGAAGCACATTCCCAAATGTATCTACTGACAGAAAAAAGCGTTCATGTTTACCTACCAGAGGCCAGCGTACCGCTGTTAAGTGAGCCGATGCTGATGGTATAGGTATACATACTTCGTATAAGAATAATTTTGAACAAAAAAAAAATCAACATCCTATACTATTCTAAAAAAAATAAAAGATATACCATTCAAAAAAAAAGAAACTATGATCTGTGCTTGGAATGAAAAAGTATATGAGCAACTTTAAGTAACGTCGAAACTGGTCAGTACCTAAACGAGTGACCACTTGGGAATAGCAGGTGCTGTAAGCTAGTATGTACGGGTGGTATAATAGATAACGACTCGGAATTAGAAATCGGAGAGCCGAGTTCTAATTCCAGTCAAGTTCGTTATATTCATTTGCGTGCAAATACTCTTGGGAAAGGTGTGTATCCAATTCTTCTTCCCACCAAGCTATGGATTAATTAGTAGGACTTGTATCAGTAACTCATTATTATTTCCCAAAAACCTTCTTACACTATATATTTTCTGGCTTTAAATAACCCCGCAAAAGATTGATAAACTGTAAAAAAAAAAGAAATCAATAAAGTGGAATGAAAGCTGTGAAGGCATATAATCTATATCCATTATACAAATTCGGAATGTGGAATTAATAAACTATAAACACTTCATATATCTCGATATTAGTATAGGAAATAAAGAAACTGAACCAATAATAGGCTGCGCTAGGGATAGTTTCAGTCAACAACGTAAGATGCTATGACATCAAAATATTAACCCCTAGAACCCAAGTCATTTTCTTAACTAGCTTTGTCATATCTAGGCCCTTGGTTTCCAATGTAGGGTGCCCGCTCCACAGGGGTGGAGCGATTTGTTTTTTGAGGGAGGCAATTTGAGAATGAGTTGTTAACAGTGATTTTTTCTAATGAGTCTGTGTATGAATGTGTGTGCGAGTTAATACTTACAAATACTTATGTGTGTATGTGTGTGTGCGTGTGTACATGTATGTATGTACATGTAAATATGCAGAACTGAAGAGAGGGCTTTGGAAGAGATCCCTGAATTGCCATGAGGTGCCAACCTGGCCATGTTCCCAAGGAAATCGGATACGTCTGTCCAGGGCAGGTCTGCTCAGTCACCAGAAATCACAACAACACCAACAGTCTGTTCCATATGACGATTTCGTAATGGCGTGCTTTGAATGGCCGACCTGCGTTAGGGTGTGAACGTCCAGGTTGGGGCCTGACAAGGCTTATAAAAAGGCACATTGGAAGTGATAATGATCAAAGTCAACTTCCACCACCCGGAGATGATTTAATTAACCCCATATGTGACAAGAAATGCAGCATTGATGGCTGGCTTTATGAGCCAATGTCGTTCACACAACAAATGAATGCAATGTTTTGGGTGAGGGAGTTTAACTGATGGACTACACATGTCAGTGATGGTCATACTCACTTTGTGAGACGACAGCCACCACTTACATACATAATCTCTCTCTCGCTCCTTCTCTCTCGCTCTCTCTCTCTCTCTCTCTCTCTATATATATATATATATATATATATATATATATACTGTCGGATCTATATCCATATATTTGCTTACATATATATATATATATATATATATATATATATATATATATATATATATATATATTTGGTTGATCAATCCAACCAAATGTGTTAGCTCTGATATTGAGCGCTTTCTAATAAGTACCGCGCATATAATATATAAATAATTATATATACATATATTTATTTATATTTATATACACACTCCTTTCACACACACACACACACACATATATATATATATATATATATATATATATATATATATATATAAGTAACAATATTTTTACACATTATGAAATGAACAAAGTCCGACAATTATTTTAAGACATTTTTTATGTTTATAAATTCTTTTTTATAGATACAAATATTTAAGGAAATGCTCTGTTTTATAATAAACAGTATTAAACAACATTTACCGACCTGAATGTCCCAGATATTGTCATAGAAAATGGGTTCGATTTCTGTCGGTGGACGAATATTTTCTATGAAAATTTGGTCATATTTAATGATACAATGATTTAGTAATAGTGTGCTTATACTGTGCATCTTGTCTATATCCAATTTGTAAATCTTCATTAAATTATAAATTTTATAAGGTGGTCACTCATCTAGGCTCTTGACATTGCTTAACTGGTAATCGTACCAGAATTGGGTTTTTTAACGTTATGTAGTCGTAGACACAGTTGTAGGTAAACTTTCTAAATAAGAGACAATACAAGACTTTTGTATACGTGTCTGTTTTCCTGCAACAAAATAAAAACCACAGAATACCTTGGGTAGACGGAACTAAAATCCCGCTAAAACTTCTATACATATTACATCGTAATATAAATAAATTGTTCAGAGTAATTTCCCTTTGAAGTTAATGAAGGTCATATTTAATGGCACAAGGACTTCGTAATAATCTGCATGCACTTTGTCCATATACAACTCGTAAAGCTTCAATAAATTATATATTTTAAATGGATGTGCTATAAGGCTTTCACTGATCACTGGACTGAAATTTCAACGTAAGATTTTGAACCTAAACTTAATTTTTTAAACGCGTTTCCTAAAAAAATACGGTAAAGATTCGGAAAAATCTATTTTGAGTTTTTATTTATCACGTCAACTACAAGTCTGCCACTGTTTGAAGTCAAACCCCATGTCAAATCTTTCAAATTGAGTGCAATACCACGATTCCAAAATCGAACAGTCCTAGTATGTTTGGTTTGCTTGACTTTGTTTTGTCGCATATCAACACCTCTATGGGTTATTTAATACTAAAATCTAAATATTTTGAACACAATTTTATACTTTCAGGATAAATATATATATTTTTTAGGATATATAGTTTGTAGATGCTTAAATATACAGGGTGAGATGGGTAAATTGTTGCCACAGATTTTAGGCTCCAAATGACCAAAATGTAGGATATGAATAGATTCTAGTGAGCTCATTCAATCCCATACAGCTGAGGTTTTGGACACTGCAAGCCATCAAGAAAATTTTGAAATTTGGCCAATTACAGGGTAATTTTGAGGTCATATGATGGGTATTAGGCCATATTTTATTTTCTATTAATAAAATGGCATTACTTAATAAACACTTAAACCCCTCACCCATAAAAAACATTGATTTTGATATAAAAAAAAGTTTCTTCAGGTGCCCCTCTAGGATTAAGAGAGCCTTCTGGATTTAAGAAGCCTCTCTGGGATTAAGAGCCCTGAAGCTAAAGCTTTATTAATTTTATAGTAGATCTGCCACTGTGCTTATACATCTTTTGTAGATTATCTCTTTATCTTAAGAAATCACAATTCAGTTTTACTCTGAATAGAGCCAAAAAGAAACATAAACAGTGTCACCAATTTTTTCTAATTTATGCTAACAACAGTAATGAAAATGTATTTAATGTTGACAAATCATTTTTAAAAATATCTAACTACAGCAGAAATATAGAAAGTATTTATTATTTAATATAAAATAATAAATAATGAAAATAATAAAATATTTCTTAAGCCTGTGAACAGGTTTTGTTAGCTGATTTTGTTTAGCAGTATATCAACCTCAGTGGGTTATTTAATGCCAAAATCTAGATATTTTGTACACAATTTTATGGCTTCAGCTACAGATATTTTGTACATAATTTTATACTTTCTGAGTAAATATATGTTTTTTTAGATATATATTTTGTAGATACTTAAATATATTGTTGATAACCTTACAATAAGTTAGTGTTGCCTTTTTGGTCATTTTACTATGAAAATGTATTGTTGGTAATTGATGTAATGGAATAACCTGTCACCACCATGAGTAACTGCACTATAGGTAGTAACTACCTATAAGTATCGGTAAGTCAACAGACTACGGAGTCTAGTTGGGATCTGTTAGTCAACTCTTAGGTGTTGTCGAACACTTTGCCTTCGAGGAGAGAGGAACCTGGACAAGGCTATGCCGAAGGGCTGAGTCTCGTCTGGGTAGGTAGACAGACTGGAACCCGTTTATGCGGGGTTTACGGGGAAATTTCGGATTGCCCCACATTAAATTCGGCCTTGTGGGGAGGTTGGTAAATATTACTAGCTGGGATCTGTTGAGTACGGCTCAGACTTACGCGAGAACTACCGACCTTCCAATAGTAGCACTCACTACAGGATTGACTTGCGACGATCGTGCGCATAACTGTTACCTTATTTCTTATTGTACTGGTTAATTACAATAAAACTTTACTTATTTTATCCACCTTGTTTTTCAAGTATATATTCCTATTAGCATGGAATATAACAGTAATTTCACTACAAATATGTATTTTTACTTTTGTTTGGTGGTATACTATTTGCTTATAGCTGGGACCCTAACAGGTGCTACCACCCCGAATCAGAGTGGACAGTGGAACAACAGCAATTAAGAGGTGGTTCTACGCTCTCTCAAAACTTCCAATCTCTCAATCATAGGCTTTGCTGCCGGATGTAGTTTATCGTCATACCCAGGAGCTAAACTGTGTATATGTTTGTATATTATAGGATAATCTATTAATACGGTTTATGTACACTTTCACATACATATGCCAACCTGCCTGTTTGGAATCTATTGATATAAAGAAATGCTGATTGAAATTCGATCTTGTGCTTTCTGGCTTTTCTTTCAATTTCTCACCACTCCCTTCGGTAAGACGACGTCAATATGGAAAAACGAAAAGAGCCGTAAAAAAAAAAATGTCTCAGATGTCAGAAACACCGGCCTGACGAAAAGCACGAAAAGAGCACTTAGCCGAACTCCCGCCAATCCTTTCTTCTCGTTCCCCCAACCGCCACTCTTTCGATTTCTTTGCTATTCACACTGACACACTCATGCATAGTACTGCGCATGCGCGTACGGCGATAGAAGCATGCGCACTAAATCACACGCGCGTACGGAGTGGGCATGCGCGCCTCAGCGGTCTTTTACGTGCGGACGCGAGCACGCACGTGAATTCAGATACACTCATAAACTCGGACGAAAAGAATGCAGGAAAGGAACATTTGAAATCGAAGCGAACTTGTGAGCTGGGTAATTCAGTTCTCTTATTCACTACCCCCCAACCCCCTACCTCAATCACGCTTTACTTTTTTTTTGTTTTGTTTTTATTTCTCGTTCTTTTTAACTTTAAAATTCAATTTCTACAACAGATCAATTCACGGAAATCAAATGCTTGTCTTTTATTATTATTATTGGTTTGAATCTTTTGTGTTTATTTAATCTTTCTTTCCCGAGTTTTCTCCCTTTATTCTTGTTCCGCCATTTTTTTTTTTTTTTTTTTTTTTTTTTTTTTCTGCAAGCGAGAAGGCTTGGTTTTCTATTGAATATGCAGAAGTGTGTGTTTTCAACCCTGGTATTTTCCAGTGTAATTTAAAAAAAAAAAAAACATACGCGAAAAGTTCCGATCGACAATATCCAGACCCAATGACTCTGAGATTTATTTTTTTCTCCTTTTATTTTTTTAACTTTTATAATCAAAATTTTTAAAACGAACATTTTTTGTTTAGTTTTTCACTTCGTGTTTCTCTTGATCAACGTTGACATTTTTAATTATTTCGCTTTTGGAAACCTCATTAGCAATAAGCGAACAAGAAGCGCGAACATATTTGTTTAATTAATTTTTCTTTAGTTTTTTACTTCTTTTCTAATTTACTTTGTTTCTTTCGTGTCTTTATTTTTAATTTCTGCTTTTTTTTTTTTTTTTTTTTTTGATACCCTCATTTGTACCCGGCGCTGTCACCCTCTAAAATTCTCATTTCTTCACATATATATTCCAGGAGTTTTTTGTTTTTTTCTTCTCCTCTTTTTATTCCCGTTCTATCTTTTGATTTCTTTCTATCTGTACAAACTACAAAAATTCTCTCGTTATCCTATTTCACGCTTGATTGCCCTATTGCCACCCCTTTCATTTATTTATCCCCGTCCGTCGGAGACTATATTTTTTACACGAAATATCGCTCAATCCAAGGCTCGAGTGCCACTCACGGTAGAGCGATGCTGTTAAAACGTTTATGATGCATGTAAAGTGCCATATGAATGTAAGTTGTATTTAAATTTTTGTAGTTGACAAGAAGCGGGAAAAGAATTCCACGGGCGAAAAATGCAAGCAAAGAAGCTATTAGAATAGAACTTACGTCTAGCTCGTTCAACACTAAATAAGATGAGACCTCAGTATCGGTCTATATTTCTGTGATGAGGTATTATGTACACTATTTACATTATTCGGACTATTATCATCATTTTTGTCGCTATATTTACTACAATGTTCCGGCCGTTTGAGTTCAATACCCGGTTAAAGCAGTGGAGAACTTTCAGAGGGAAATTAACAGGAGATAACTGATAACTGACATCCATTAAACATGGCATGTGGAATTAGAACAGTTTACCCCAGTAAGCGAAGTAAAGGGTTCAGATCGATATTCCAACCACCTGAAGAAGGCCGGAGCGTACCACTCTTTGGGTCCTGTCACTGGATCTAACCAACGCCTTTATCCAGTGTGCCATGTGTCCTCAAGGTAGAGGGACACTGTTAAAAATGTTATGATCAGATGTGTGATATAAATAAAAGGAAGGGTGATAGTAAATATTTTGAGGATAGATAACGATTAACCATTGCCTTGTTCAGGGAAGCATTCACAGTGAGAGTTATTTTTCTTATTCATTTCAATCTAGCCAAGCAATAAAGCCTCTAAGAAGAAAGGGATTTCTGAAAAGGAAAGACGATAGAGTGAAGGAAAAGAGAAAGGACACAAAAATAAACCCCCATTTCATTCAAGGACACAGAACATGGCGATTGACGTTGTATTTAAAAAATTTTAGATGGTAAGAAAGCAAGAAGTTGGGATATAATTCCACAGGCGAAAAATGCATGTGAAGGAACTATTAGAATAGAACTCACGTCTAGATCGTTCAGCAGTAAAAATTGTGACTTATATGCCAATCTAGTAATACACTTATATTCATACAGTTAAGATATCAAGGCTGAAAGCTCATCAGAACAATTACCATTAGAATATTTATAGAAAAGACAAAGGGAGACCACGCCACTGTTCTGAAGTGGAAATGCCATGTAAGGATCAATAACAAACCTTGTTTGGGTTTTGTCAAGAATCTCGAGAAATACAGTAGAAGCATCATACCAAATATGAAAGCAATATTCGATGCACGAATGAATGGTAGATCTATAAATGTGTAACATGGATTCTGTCGAGAAAAATTGCCTTGCCCGATGCAGTGAACCAGCTTTTGTAGCAGTAGTTCTAGCAATTGATTTCATATAATCACTCCATTTCGCGTAAAGTGTTGCCCTCCTGGATGTTAGCATGAGCCATTTTGATGGGAAGGAAGAAAGGTTCTTTATAGGGATTGTTATACCGTACCTATGGACTATAATGGGTATGTTCCAATCCTTATAAATACAGGGGAATATACTGTATGTTGATTCACTGTAGAGTTCACTTCCCGGCGTGCTTGTCAAACTCCCTGTCTCCGGGCAGAGAGGAACCCAGACGAAGCTATGCTGAAGAGCAGAGTCTCGTCTGGAATGGTAGACATCTACCTGAGCCCGTTCTATACGGGGTCTACGGGGAATTTTACCCGAGCCTACGGGCTCGCATGCCTCACATTAAACTTGGCCTTGTGTCGCATCCGACCGCGTGGGTCGGTAGGTGAATATCTCACTGTGGAATTCACTTACAGCTATGCTTGTCAAAATGTCTGCCTCCGGGCAGAGAGGGACCCAGACGAGGCTATGTCGAAGGGCAGAATCTCATCTGTAGAGGTAGACAGCTACCCTACCCCGTGTATGCAGGGTCTACGGGGATTTTTTTTTCGTCGAGCTTACGGGCTCTGTAACACCACAATACACTTGGCCTTGTGCCGCATCCGGCCGCGTGGGGTGGTTAGTGAATATCTCATTGTGGAATTCACTTCAAAGTATGCTTGTCAAACTCTTTGCCTCCGGGCAGAGAGGAACCCAGACGAGACTGTGTCGAAAGGCAGAGCCTCTTCTCTCGTGTATGCGAGGTCTACGTGAATTTTTTGGACGAGCCTACGGGCTCGGATACACCATATTAAATTCTGCCTTGTGACACATCTGACCGCGTGGGGAGTTTAGGGAATATCTCCACTGTGGGATTTCACTTACGATTCACTTCTAGCTCACCACTAGCAAATCTTGTATGTTGTTTCTGTTATAAATATAATCGTTCCATTTCCAACCTTTGTCTTGCTTACTCTTATTCAGAAATCTTTTCCTAGGTTAGAACATATTTTGGCGACGAGGATTGGCCAAAATACAACAATGATTAAATAACAGACTTTGGAGGAGTTAACATTTACAAGCCATTTCTTGCTCCACTTAATCACTGGTTGGGGTTCACTTTTGAGAATAGCTACCAGTTATACTCTGAAGTTTACAGGGATCGACGAACACCCAATGAAGACAGGAGAGAAGAAAGGTCATAATTTTGTAGTAACAACAAAGTTGAGGACAATAGCCCAATAATCCAGTATATGTGCACAAGATAACCAGTAAATAATGATAACTCCTCATTCCAGCGGGTTGATCGATAATGTAACCTTAAAGCCACCAAGTTAATAATCGGGTCTCAAACGATGTCAGTAGCTGCAATGAAGTGCACCCAACTGACCTTAGGATATAAAAACACAAGACAACTACGACGATGGTATATAAATGCCCGACCTACGAGGGGAGATAAAATAACTGACATTGATGCAAGTGATCGAATGTTCGAAGAAAAACCTGAAACCACATACCCTTGATTCGAGTTGGATTGGATTTGTTTGTTTAGCAGCATATTAACTCCTTATGGGTTATTTAATGCTGAAATTTAATTTTCTTGGGAGATTTAGTAATTTTATTTACAAAAATATACTACTGGTAATTTTTTTTTTCTAAAAATGTATTGCTGGTATTTTTACTATGAAAATGTATTTTTGTACTTGCATAGTATTTTATGGGTTAACTATTTTTACATATTTGGGACCCTAACAGGCGCTACCACTCTGTTCCTTCATTCATCCGACGTTAATCTGACAAAGTTTAGATGAAAAAAAAAATTATTTTACGAAATATATAAATATATTTTGTTTTGTATACTTATCAGACCTTATTAACATAACATTACACTTTAACATCCCCCCCACCTAAAAAAATTCAAATTTGTTAAAATTTAATTTATTCAAATTAAATAAAGAATTCGGTTCGAAATTCTCCGAAGGTTACATAGGCCGACAAATACCAGATGAAGGCCAGAGAGCACAAGAGCCGAGATGTCGGGATAAAAATAAGCAAACGTATTCATCTATGCGCAATGTTTCTTTGCCAAATAGACCTGGCGGAGCCCATCCCTCTCCACTTCAAACCACAGCCGATGACCTCTAACTTGAAAGATGGTCATAGTAGCACTCCTAGAGTGACCTGTCATGACTTTATGCCAGTTCTGTGTACTTAGAACTGCTGGAAATTGTTGAACCTGTTGGTTTTTGAATTGGTACCGTTACACATAATCAAAGCTTTCACATACTTGTAAAATACAAAATGAAAAGTGAGAATAATAGTTGTCTATACCATTGTACATAAAATAGACACCCGATAAATGATAATATTTGGTATTCATTAACCGGGTAGCCAGTGTCACTCTCGGCTTAAATTTATAAAATATTTTTTATTAAAAGTCAGGGAATTGGATTTCTCCGACCAACTAAATACTATAGCTCTTTCTCTGACAGAGGACGGTAAGTGCGACGCTGAGATCCGATGACGTATTGTATTGGCCAAAGATGCATTGCAAAAGCTAAGCAGAGTATCAAGAGACAGGAAATTTCGTTGGAAACAACGACAAGAGTACTGAAGAAGAGACTCAAAGCAACAGAAACGATGTTCTACAGGAGGATGATAAGGATGCCATGGGCGGAACATGTGAGCAACGATGAGGTTTTTATACTTAATATCAGAATGAGTCAGTTGAAATTTGTGGAGCACGTAATGAGGAAAGGGGGCTTGGAAACTCTGATACTAACAGGGCGGATAGAGGGGAAAAGAGGACAGGGGCAAGCAACGCATGACATACGTAATGGGCTTGAGCAAACAAATGGCGGAACAGGGTCAAGGAGAAATATCAAAAAGACAAAGCTTATTAAGAGCTACAAAAGACAGAAGGAGGTGGAGGGCCATGATCTACTACATCCTGAAGGGTCACGGCAGATAAAAGAAGAAGAAAGTTAACAGATTTTTTATAGCGTTATTTTCACTAATTGCACATGCAATTCATTTTCGTTATTGCTGCTGCTGGAATTGTTTGAGTAGTGTGTATTTTTATTATTTGCTAGAGCTCTTTCTCAAATTGACGTGTAATGCTGCTGGGGAAACATTATAAAGCTAAATATTTTAAATTTGCATTGTTTATTGTTATCTTCACACTCGTTTTCTCCAAAAACACGATAAAAATTTGGAGAAATATATTAGGTTGGTGCAAAAATAATTTCGTTTTCTCACATAGTAACATATGTTAGAAAACGAAATTATTTTTGCACCAACCTGATATTTTGTGTCTTTATTTATCAACGTGTAACCACAAATTTCAAATTCAGTGCAATACCATGATTCCCAAATCTACCTACCCTAACGGACTAAGCGTGTCGAAATGTGTGGAACAACAGGATTTTTCTAGAAAATTTGACTCATAAAGGTTCATTAAGTCCATTAAATGTTAGATTTAAATTTCGATGTATTAGAATTATTATGTATAGAAGAAAACATCTATTAGAAAAAGAGCCTCGACTATACATTAGTTGAGGAGGTGCAATACTTACGTATGTAAGTAATTACAATAATGTATTGATAATATTTTAAATAAAATATCCATTCACTTTTATTATCAATTAATTTATTAAATTGTTTAGCAAAACTTAGTCAAGTAGATAAATATCATCAAATTGAATTTACAGTCATTAAGTATAACAAGTGTAGATAGTTTTGTCTATTGTCTGGTTCACACTCCTCCTCGTTGTTGTTTTTTTTTTTTAGGTGTAGAGGGTTATCTCTTGTTTCCTGTGTAGGATTTCAGATTGGGTTTCCGGTTCCTTTTAAAATCTACTTCATCACGATACTCCTAACGTCTCTACCTGAATTTTATTCCCTAATTAAATCTTGACCTTTTCAAGTTAGCCGTTATCCTTCCTGCATAGCCTCAAGAACTTCACTTCTTGCACTTTCTTAAGCTAAAGCAACTCCACGCCGTAACCCTCTACCTTCAGTGGCTCTTGGGGCTTGCATTGGGTGAACATTACTAAAAAAAATTAAAAATACCATTATTTTCTATTCTACTTACATGTGCTATCCATTTTTGTCGTTGCCGCTTTTGGAAGTCTTCAAGTAATGTGGGCTTTTCTTATTTGTCAAAAGGCCTTGTAGTTGATTATGTAGCGCCAGTCTATAGGGTCTAATGAAAAATCGTCTTCTTTAAGACCTAAAGGTTTCATTCTCTTGAAGCCACTTTTAATCTTTCATCTGACAAAACAGTTGTATTCAGGTGTTGGTATTGATATTTCTGGTCGTGTTGGATGCTATGCCTGACATCCACATGAGAGTCTAGGTTTGACGTTGCTGTTTCAATTAATCTTTCATACTTTTCTTTTTAATATGACATTATTGCATTACTATATATTAATATACTATGAAAATGAAAATGGAAACAATATTGTCTTTCATTTATAAAGAGGAGTGTGAACGAGGCGACAGCTGAACTTATCCATCCTTATTGATGAGAAAATAAAAATAAATAGTAAAAATATCAAAATTTAAAATAAGACGTTAGAAGTAATCAGAAAACAGGGGATAAAGCTCCTGTTTAAAATACCGGAGAGGAGTGTGAACGGGACGATAGGTAAAGCTATCTACACCTATTGTAAAAATAAATAAATAATTTAAATTTCAGAGTTTAGGTGGAGATGTTCGAAGTATAGAGAGGAAGTAGATTTAAGAAAAAACCGGAAACACAATCCTAAACAGGAAACAAGGGATAAACCTGAGCTGGTTGGATGCTATGCCTGACATCCACATGAGAGTCTAGATGTGACAAGGCTGTTTAAGAACATGTCTCGAATTCTTAGAGATGATAGTTTAGACACTTCTGGATTGGTTGGATGCCATGTCTGATATCCACATGAAAAATTCTAATGAAAAATCGTCTTCTTTAAGACCTAAAGGGTCCATTCTCTTGAAGTCACTTTTAATCCGTGATCTGACAAAACAGTTGTATACAGGTGTTGGTATTGATATTTCTGGACGAGTTGGATTCTATGCCTGACATCCACCTTAACTGGGTATTGAACTCACACTCTTTGGGTCCTGTCACTGGATCTAACTAACGCCTTAGTGTGAGTGAGAGTTCAATACCTGGTTAAGGCGCTGGAGAACTTGGAAAGGGGAATTAACAGGAGATAACTGGCATCCATTAGACATGGCACGTGGAACTAGAACAGTCTACCCAGTGAGCGAAATAAAGGGTTCAGTTCGACATTCCAACCACCTGAAGAAGGCTGGAGCGTACAACAGCCGAAACGTTATAATAAATATAGCGGCAAAGATGAGGATAATAGTCCGAATAATGTAAATAGTGTAAATTGGGGTTTGTTTATAAATAGTATAAGTGTCCTTACTAGCTTCCATTTTTTTCTAAAACTTCGTTGTTGCTCATATGTTGGGTCCATGATATTCTCAGCACCCTTCTGTAGAATCATATTTCTGTTACTTCATGTCTCTTCTTCATATGTCAAGAATTCACTGCTATATAGAAAGGCGTAAGGGTTCGGTACTCTTTTCTTACTTTCTAATAAAATTGTCCTGTTTCTTAATACTTTGCTTAGCTTTTGAAAGGCATATTTCGTTATCCCAGTGTGCTTTCGGATTTCCGTGTCTGTTAAAACACTTCTCAGATATTTAAATTGTTGTGCTTGTTTTATTTTCGTATCTCTAACTTTTAATTTACAGGTCGGGTTCTAGCCAATATTTTAATGATTAAATTGACACCACGCATAGGAATAAAAATTGACTTACACAGGAATATAACAAGAAGATTTTTAAAAAGCAAAAGAGAGAGAAATACAATTTGATAAAAGCAGACGAACATAGGTAGATCAAAACTACGAAAGCAGGTAAGAAGAAAAGACGATGAGAAAAGATCGATCGGCTGCGATGAACAGACATAGCTCTTGCTTATATGCAGGGTGTGTAGTAACAAACAAACACCAATTTTGACAGATAAGCAAAGCATGCCAGTTTACATACAGGCCTGATGTTTCGATCAATAAACATTCAAACTGACTATGAGATGACAAAATGGCGGAAAGCATCAAGACTAAATAAATCCGAAACAATTTCCTTCATGTCAGCAGCCTTATCATTTTTTTTTTCTTTTCCTCTTTTTCGAGCTTCGGAGTTTGATGTTGACAAAAACTGCGCATGCGTTGGCATTAAAAATCGAAATTCATATTGATTTACTTATTTCTACCAGGGACAGGCAAAATCCGTTCACTTTATTTTGCATCTCGATCTTTGTACGCTTTAACACGACGATTCTGTTCAAGTATTTTTTCTCTACTTAGTTCCCCTCTTTTTATCTTCCTTTATTCTTTCTGCATAAACGATTAATTTTCAATTGTCGCCATTATATATTTTTAATTTCGCGCATGCGCGTTGTTTGTTTTTTACGTTGTCGACTGCACACTATATTAGGGTCAATTAGGCAACGTCTGTGAGAAAAAAAGCACTATGACGCAATTTAATCCTCCAGAAATTTGGAAACGGCATGCCGTACTGTTTGCCATTCGCGCCAGAAGCTCTAATACAGAGTGTTTGGATGTCAATCTGAGGACAGTGCAGAGGACTCGGAAAGAGTTGAATGAGTGTAAAAGTTATTACGAAGGTGATCACTAGTGATGACGAAGTTATGTCTTTATTCATCTTCCCTCAGATACCACACGCAGTCCTATATCAAGTGCCTTGAGGTGGTAGTGCTGCTCTGGGTCAAGATGGTGGCTACTGGAAGACCTTATGTCTAGCAACAGGATTTTGCACTATACCATACAAGCAGGAGAACCTAGGTATGACTGCCAGACAATTTCTGCGACCACATCACCCTTACATTTGGCCTCCTAACTCCCCAGAATGCAACCTCTTTGATTATTATGCGTGGGATGCATTTTAGCTAGAGGCCAATAAAACTCCTTGTAAAGGATTATGGCAACATTCACAAACTTAAACAAGGAGACCGTCCAGAAGAGATGCAGGAGATCCCGAAGTCGTCTGGAGATCGTGGTTGAAGTCAATGGCGATTTTATTGAATAAATTTACTCTTTAGTATTTCAAAATATTTACTATAATTTTGGTAAATATAGCTTTTAAAATGAGATGTCGGTGTTATTTTCGTTTTTGAGTAATTAAGGTGACAATTTCTCCATTGCACTGTTCTATCTGCTTACTTCACAAATTTTCCAAGGACAAAAGCCCATATGAACATATGCCGGCAAATCCATCGTTTTTGAGTTATTAAGTTTAAAGAAAGTTTACGGTAGATAGTGCTGTGTTGCTATGTAGACTAGGTTACATTTGTCATTCGTGTACATTCATGGCTAGTCTGTCTGCAACGTTTAACGTGTGTAGTAGTGAGTTAACTGAGAAGTGTCCTGTTTAACAATGGCATGATATTCATATCGTGAGTAGGGAGATGTGAGTTTTTCATAAGGCCGCGGGAATGGTAATGGACGCGATGATGCATGGCTGTATCAGGTTGCGTTTCCTGACCCGAAGGTAGGCGCACGTTACAGAGACAGTATCCATGGCACCAAAAACTATGGATCGACGAAGACCGATAATATAACTTAATAAAGCTTAATAACTCAAAAACGAAGAATTCCCCCCCACACACACATATATATAAGCAAATAAAAAGGGATATAAATCCGACAGAATGAAGAAAAATCTTTGGAAAAAAAAAAAAATCCTTAAATGCAATTATGTTAATATGAATGAAATGTCAACGTCTGACGTTTCGGTTTAATAAACCTTCTTCAGGACAATATTCATTAAAATATAGTTTTGGATAAGTCTTGTTTTTATGTCCATCGTCTTTGATATGTTGAACTGATTATGTTAATTGTATTTTAATGAATATTGTCCTGAAGAAGGTTTATTAAACCGAAACGTCAGACGTTGACATTTCATTCATATTAAAACAACATAATTGCATTTAAGGATTTTTGTTTGTTTTTTCCAAATATTTTTCTCCATAAATATATATATATATATATATATATATATATATATATATATATATATATGGATTTTTCTCCATTTGGCTTGAGAAAACCGCCCCCACATTTTGTATAAGTATTTTTGATACTCCATATCTATGTATCTATCTATCTATCTATCTATTTATATATATATATATATATATATATATATATATATATATATATATATATATAAGCTATCTTTAGGCAGCATTTATCCATCCATATAAATATGATTAGAAAGAACCAAGATCCTTCTGTTTAATATTTTATTATATTTTACCAATTTTTGGATAAGGTGTTGAGTCTTGTGATTGAAGCGGTAGATTAATTGTCCGAAGTCCACATTTTGTAGTCATTATCAAGGAAATTACATTTCCAACACTAATAATAAAAAAAACATCAATAAATAATTCTGTTGGGTACACATGCACCACACTCTCTCGTAGATTTACCTGTCACATATCGAAACTTTGTGCAACCCATGCACACATCGACCCGCACAAAATGAACGAGCAAAGTAAAGCTATCAACATAATAGAAATACTAGCAGATAAAACCAAAATGCCCTGCAGTACCCAATGCAAGGAAAGCTTCACAATTCTAGAAGCTATTATTATACAAAATAAACAGCCCACAGTAAATAAAATCTAACACAGAAGATGTTACTTTGAAGTGCATATGATATAATTGATGAGCACATATATTTTATCAGTGTTACAATAATAAAAACAATTATACAGAAATTTAAATGAAATTAATAAATAAATAATTCTATATTCGCGCGGCCTCGTTTCCAGTAGCCATTTGACTTGATGTCTTCCGGGACTATTTCAAACATAAAGCGACTCAAACATACATAACCACCAAAATGGTTTTGACAGTAATAAGAAGCATACATAAATAATTGTCCGAGAATGTGAAAGGATCCAATTGAAAATAAGTAGACAACAGTTGTCTAAATTATTCAATAAAACATAACTCAATATATATATATATATATATATATATATATATATATATACACCTCATATTTAAGTTTTTTTTTTTTTTTTGGTGTAAAACAAATATATGCTCTGTTATAATAAATACATTGAGCTCTCTGTGGATCAGTTTTATTATTTGTTCTTACTCGGATCTACTTGGATTATATACCAACGAAATATATATATATATATATATATATATATATATATATATATATATATATACCCTCTGGCATTAGTAAAAGAGTGCTCAATGCTAAATAACAGAGCTATTGAGTATATATTAATAAATTTTCAACTTTAAATGTAAGTTTGAACCTAAATTTAAATTCAAATTTACATTACCTGTACTATATATATATATATATATATATATATATATATATATATATATATATATATATATATATATATATATATAAATATAAAAGTGAACATAGAAGTCAACACTTAGAGGCGACAGTCTGTTTCATGCTATATGCAATTGCATATAGCATGAAACAGACTGTCGCCTCTAAGTGTTGACTTCTATGTTCACTTTTATATTTACACACGCTCTATCTCTGATATTGAGCACTTTATTCCATAAATATAGCACACCTTAAGACTATATTTCTTTATATATATATATATATATATATATATTCGTAAGTGAACGCTTGCACTGCATTCATTTATATTCATTTATTTGATTATATTCATATATATATATATATATATATGTGTGTGTGTGTGTGTATACATTGAAATTCGACAGATATGACGAAAAACAAATAGGAAACGTTTATCAATCTAACGTGTTTCACTATAAGTGTGAAACATGTTAGATTGATAAACGTTTCTTATTTGTTCTTTATCTGATAATAGATATATGTGAGGTTTTGACATGGTTGTCTTCTCGACGGGAAACTTGGGAAAAGAAAAAGCGACGTGCCGAGTATGTCATCCTACGGATTGAATATACGAATTCACACAAAGCTTTCATGTCTCACGGTTCTGATCTTTGGTTGGAACATGAGCTTTTATGGCATTCACTCACCCTATCATACACTCTCTCTGCTTGCCTTTATCACTCACTCATTCATTCTCTGTCTGTTTCTCTCCCTCTCTCTCCCTCTCTCTCTCTCCCTCTCTCTCTCTCCCTCTCTCTCTCTCTCTCTCACTCTGCACGCCTCTCTCTATCACTTACCGCAACTTTCTATCTCTGTGTATCTCCCCCCCCCTCTCTCTCTCTCTGTACCCTTCTTTCACTCTCGCTGCTTGCCTCATTCTCACTCTTTCTGCCAAATCTCTTTGTATGCCTCTCTCTGACACTCCCACTCCTCTTTTCCTCTCTGTCTCTCTGCGTTTTTCTATCTATTACCACCTGCCCCTTTCTCTCCTCCTTTCTCTCTCTCTCTCTCTTTTCCGTACCTCTTTATGTCTTTGTACCCTTTTCCCACTTTCGCTGCTTTCCTCTCTTTCACTATCTTTCTCAGTCCTCTCTCTCTCTCTGCCTCTCCCGATCCTTTTCTCTCTATCTGCCCTTTTCTCTCTTTCTCTTTCTATCTTTGCTTCTTTCTAACTCTCTTTCTCTCTGTTCCATTCTCTATCTCTATCACTTTCTCTCTCTTTCTGTCTCTTTCTCACTCTTCCTTTCTCTCTCTCTCCCTCTGTGTTGTTTCCTGGTTGTATTTTCGCTGACTGTATTTTCGAAGTATACTCCCCCCACTTTTCTTTCTGTACTTTTTCAGAGGAGTTCATTTCTCCGCTAAACGATGGTTTATCACCAAACCCCTTTTCTTAAAATGCGACTCAAAATCCCTTCATTTGAAGAATCTATAATTCTTTCATAATAATCTTGTAAACATCTGATCACGCTCAACCCTGTGCAAATATAGTCTAACAACTTAGTTTTAACATTCAGAAAGCTATCCAAAACTATGAAATATTTATTAATATCCTCGTTTAATCTAAATTCGTCGAATTTAAAATATAGTAGGATAAAAAGAGTTTATTCTAATTTGAAGGAAAATATACGTAACCTAGCAAAATTTATCAGTAAGTTTCCATATGAAATTTCCTGAATATTAACCTTGAAGTTTGAAAATTTAAGTGATTTCGACAGTGAAGACCTCAGAGAAAACGCAGTGTCAGATGAGTGTGTCTATGATCGAAAGCTGAGACGCCATTTTGGAATAAACTTGCATATGTCTGTTGTCTGTTGTCTGTTTGTACAGTTATATATTAGGATACGTTTTCATGTACACAACGAACTAGAAAGGTTTTTTTTATCCATTACTGACAGAATATTTCATTTTTGAATTACACAGTTTTTCTCTAGCTTCCATTTATCTAAAATCTCACATCACAATGCACCTATCCAACCGATGCACATTCAACATGAATCAAGATATTGAAAAATCTTCGTCGTTTTTTTTTTTTATTTTTTGCTTTTCTTTTCTTTTCTTTTCTTTCTTTTTTACTTGTTTCTTTTTCTTTCTCTCTTTCTTTCCTTCCTGTTTCTTTCTTTTTTTCCTTTTTTCTTTGTATTTCTTTCTTGTTTCTTTTTCTTTTCGTACTTCTTTCTTTCTTTTCTGTTTCTTTTTCCTACTTTCTTTTTTTCCCTCTTTCTTTCTTCCTTGTTTCTTTTACCTACTTTTTTGACTACTTGCATTTTTACCTTATTTATTTGTCTTTTTTCTTTTATTTTTGCTTATTTCATTCTACTTTGTTTAATTTCTTACTTTCTTTCTTTTTCTTTATATCTTTGTCTTTCTTCCTTTTCATTGTTTTTTGTTGTTATTTTGCTTGGTTCTTTTTCTTTTTTCCTTGTTCATTTTCTTTTTTTTTTCTTTATTTCTTTCTATTTCCTTGTATCTTTTTTCTTGTTTCTTTTTCTTTCTTTCTTTCTTTATTTTCTTGCTTCTTTCTTTTATGCTTTATTTCTTTCTTTTTTCCTGTTTCTTTGTCTTTCTTTCTTTTTGCGTATTTCTCTTTCCCTTGTTTAATTTCGTTCTTGTTTCTTTTTTCCTCTTTCTTTTTTTTCTCTTTTCTTTCTTTTTCTCTTTTCTTTCTTTTTTCCTCTTTCTTTCTTTTTTCTCTTTTCTTTATATATTTTTTCCTTGCTTTTTTTGCTTGTTCCTTTTTTCTTGTTCATTTTCTTTCTTTTTTTTTTTTTTTTCTCTCCTGAAAGTTTATTTCTGGACCGCTTCTGTCAATCCTCTTTGCTTTTTTTGCATTCTATTTTCATTCTTTTTCTTCTTCTTTTACTCTCCCACTGTTTCAAATAATTTTTCTCTCTAACTCTTTCTCTCTCTTCTTCTTCTTCCTCTTATCATTTGCCCTTACTTTCCTCCAAAGCAATCTGTTTTTCTTTGTTTTTCTTCTTCCTTTTGATTTCTCACCGTTTTCGCTTCTGTTTTACTTCCTTTTCTTTTTTTTTAGTCGGACACTCACACTTTTTTTCTCTTCTATTCGAATCGTTGCCCTTCCTCTTTTTTTTCTCTAGTGGATCCATACTCTTTCTCCTTCTTTTTATAGGATCATCATTTTCTATCTCTATCTTTCTCCTTTTATAGAATACCCTTTACTCTTTTTCTGGCAGATCCTCTATCTCTCTTTTTTTTTTTTTGTCGAATCTTCACTCTCTACTTATGTCTATCGAAACGCCCTACTCTCTCTCTCGCGCGCTCTATCGGAGAATTTCTCTTTCTCCCGTTTTTTGTGAGACTCTCAATTTCCCCACTCTTCCCCACCCCCGCAAAAAAAAATTGTCTTTAGCGGACAATTGTCTTTCATCCTTGCCAAATGGACAGCTTGCCGGATTTGTAACAGAGCCTCTATACGTGTGGCACTGGCTGTTCAGAACCCGTGTGTTCATATATATATATATATATATATATATATATATATATATATAATGTGTTATATCTATCACTAACGTTCTAACGTTTACAAGTTTTGCTGTGATGCCAGGCGCTTTGGAAGGGAAGGCCACGTGACGGCCTTTCTCTCCAAGGGAGAGTCTCTCACACATAAAATACTTGTAGACAAAACGATTGCACTTTGGATCGTGTGAAATCTTTGAGGTGTTTGACGTTTGATTGTATCGTGGGAAAAAAATCTTAGACAAAAAGTGATACAGAAAAAAAAAAGCAAACGAGATTCTTAGGAAAATTATATGTATGTGCACACACATACACACGAGAGAGCATTTCTAAATTCAATCGTGAATATTTATGACTGTCATTGTCTCATATATATATATATATATATATATATATATATATATATATATATATATATATATATCTGTGTTTGTATATGCATATATATATATATATGTGTTTGTGTATATATATATATGTATATATATGTGTGTGTGTAAGTATATGTATGTTTGTGTATATACATATATATATATATATATATATATATATATATATATTTGTATATGTATATGCATCTATATATGTGAGCGTACATGTTTATGTATATATGCATATGTGTATGTGTGCATATATGTTACTGTATATATATATATATATATATATATATATATATATATTGACCATTACCCGTCTTACTCAGTTTATGCACGAGAATTAGTACACAATGGCTTATATTTTTTAATGCTTAGGTCTAAAATATTTCAACGTTGGTAAACTAGTAGAATTACTACATGTTTTTATACATTTATAAAATAACGTATTGTTTTGTTTAATTTTAAGTGTTTTAAGTCCCTTAAGAATTAGTTATGTTTTAGTACAACTGTATATAAATGGGTTGATTATATAAAATATTTACAATCGTAAAGTAGCTTGAGTCGGTGAAACTAACTGTTACCATGCTGTGATGATTCCTATGTCCAGCATGTCTACAAGGTCTATATCTGTAAGCTTTCCATTCTTCGTTATTGAATCAGTCTTACTCCATAAATATAGCACTTTTTAAGGAATTATTTATATTGTATATATAAGAAATGAGAAGAAAAAATAACAAATTATAATAACATGACGTCACATTATTTAGCATTCTCCCTAATTTTTCTTACCTTAACGCCGAAAAATTTTTAAACTGTTATTTTTCTAAATATTATTTGTGTGTAGTGTGTGCGTGCGTGTATAAATACAGGTTTCTAAATAAAATGTCTACATTTGCTTTAACAATTTTCCTCATGAAACGGAACATGAAGTTTTGGTTCATTTGCAGTATAAGCACCAAAAGCCCCCGTTACTGAGAATGTACCGTTCTGATTATTTCGAAAATGGCATTAAAACATTGCGCTCGATTACCGTTTACGATACATCGTCAATGTAAGTTCGATCTCTTTCGCGTTGTCCGTCCGCCATTATTGGCGTTGTTTACATGCATTTGCGTCGAGTAATAATGCGCGGAAGCTTACTTAACTAACGGTCTTTTTATGGCTTTTCGTATCTTACTCGTCTTGATTACTGCGCAATAATTATCAAGGTAGTGTTAATTAAAGCAGTAATAACATCTAAGATGACATAATATTAATTCCTCATTAAAAATTCATTAACATTTTGGCGTTAAATAATAACTCAATTTAGGATTACATACAGCCTTTATTTTTCAATTAAAAATCATTTTTACGGTAGTTGCAAGAGACCACGTGATGAAACGTAATCAAAACAATAGTTTTTAGTTGATGTGTGTAGGAAAAACATGATATAGAATCGATTTTGATATTTCTTTTATTATGAATCTCTAAGGATACAGTAACATTTCCAATAACATCATCGTTATATAATCAATAAGTAGTTGTCTTATACTGCAAGTATAGAATAAATTCATGAAAATTTGCCATATTTTTTACCTAGTCTTATTTAAAGGTCGCCTTATACAGGGAAATATACAGTATATATATATAAGCTTGAAAGCTATCCTATTGTGCAGTATTTAAGCTAGCTTCTGAGGCGGGCTCTTCGTTGAACCTTCGGCCCAAAAATGACAATTCATGCATTGAGTAAAATTCGGTTTGAACAATATTTTTCAAACAAATAACAGTTTTCATCAAAACAATTATATAATTTGTCTACTTGCAACTTATTGCAAAGCTGCATGACAAAGAACATTTTTGGGTTTCCAATTCGGGGTCAGTACAAATAGCTTATTTTCACTCCTAATTCTTGGACAACAAATATAGAGCTGGCCGTGAGAAAAGCAGAGTTCCATCAGATGAATTCCAGTTACTTTCAATGATTGTCAATGGGACTTATTGATTGACATTGCATCGCTCACTCTAAATGGAAACTGAAATCTTTTGAACTCAAAAGAGAGATCTGCAGCAATTAAGGGGATTCTTGGAATTAAAACTCTTTTCTCCTTTCCTGAACCAGTAAGGATCTCTCCTTCTAAGAGATGAGGAAGAATCTTCCTGACAATTAACCTTGTTCCATTAGAAAGCTTTGGAGGATCTAGATTTCTCAATAGCATAACTGGCACATTTTGTTTTAGTTCCAGCTTGTGTGATGACATTCCAGGAAGATTCAATGAGTTCAGGAACTTTATTGGACAATTCCCTGCTTGCTGGTGTTGAGTCACAGTATCAGTAGAAAATTACTTCAAGCTTTCCTTTGGAATTTCTTGGAGAAGTTTCCAGTTGATGCTATCCACAGTTTGATTCTTGGGATCTAATATGGCGATCACACAAAGCCAGTTTGAATCCATGGAATTGTGTTTAATGTTTGGATAAATATAGTTAATCAAGTCTTGGATACTTGAGCCTGAAACTCCACAAACATTTGGGAGTGATGTATTTCCATTTTGGTCCATTTTGATGATTCCATTGCCAATCTGCAACTGCAAAACAGCAAATCTTCCTGCTTCAAGGTCACTTGTGATTCTAACCCTCATGTTTGTTTTCCGACTGAGTCTTTGAACATGGCTCCAGATGTAAGAATTTTTTAAGCAAGCATTGATTTCATCAGCTGGAGTTCCTCTTACAAAGAGTGGTAATGTTTGTCTGAAATCCCCAGAGAGTAGCACAGTGTTATCTCTCATGATTTTTGAATTCTGTCTAATGTCTTTGACTTTTTTTGTCCAGGACCTCAAATGCTCGTTTGTGTGTCGGGGTCCCAAAAAATGAAGCTTGTTTCCTCCAGTAGCTTAGCCGAGTTGGTTTCTCTTTTGATGTTGCAAGTAGAGATTTCATGGTAGGTCAAATCCAGTTGAAGTTTGAAGATGCTGTGTGCTGTATGCCCTCCAGGCAAGAGGCTAGCAGCAATTCCAAATGATGCCACTCTGCTAGAGGTGTTTTTCTTTGAAGTCTCACTGAAGATAAAAGAAGGTTAATTACAAAAATTTTATCAGTACCTCCAGGTGCATCCAAGAAGAACATTCCTCCATTGTTGTTGCTGATGTCACCAAGGATCGTCTGATACACATGCTGTTGACCTTGGTTCAACAGGGGCTCATTTTTGTGAGCATATTGCCGCAAGTTCTTCCATGTTGAATCCTATTTCTCTCAAAAATTCTCTGTTGATTTGTCTAGTTTCTCTGTTTTGACAGACCAGAATTACTGAAATGAGCAAGTTTCATTTGAAGAAGATGAGATATTTAAAAATTAGAGAGTCGTGTCCCTTTAATTTAAAAATTGTGACACACAGAGATTTTCGCATCTATTATATAGAAGAAGATATTTTAAAGTTAGAGAGTTGTGTCCCTTCAATTGAATAAGGGTGACACACAAACATTTTTCGTATTTAATATGTAGAAGGAGATGATATATTTAAAAATTGAAAAAGTTTGACACATTTTTGCATTTATTATGTAGATATATATGTACACTACTGTTCAAAAGTTTGAAGCCATGTACGCAATTTTATTTTATTTTTGGAGATATATTGTATAGGGATACAAGTTTTACTAACTGTGGGGAGAAGAGAGGGATTCATACCTTTCCCAAAAGTATTTGCGCGGGAGTGAATATAATGAATGGAATTGGAATTCCATTCTCGGATTAACAATTATTATTATAATCCATTACACCACCTGCACATCCAAGCTTACAGTACCTGGTATTCCAGTGGTATGGAGTACGCACCATAAATAAATGAAAAGTGTATGAGCAGCTAGAAGGCTTTAAGGCCAGAAGAATACGTTTACGGATGAAAGACAATGTGGTTGCCCATCAAGATCGCGCATGGAAGAACACATCCAGAGCGTGGTTGCGTTGATCAAGGAGATCGATGAATCAGGTTTGAACAAGTGGCAGCTATTGTGGGTATCAGTTATGGATCTTCACATGTCATGGTGTATGATGGCTTTGGGTACCTGTTTGACAAATTAATCCCTAAACAGTTAAAAACATGTAACACGGAAAAAGGCAAAAAAAAGAACGATTTCTCTCAGGTCAGAAAATTTTTAATAAGTTTTCAGAATAATATACCGTACTGAGAGGAGGGCACGATTACTAGCAGGGTCGGCGAAATAGTGTATATTATACAAGGACCAAGACATACACATAAAAGACATCTTATTAAAATTAGAAAACGGCATGAAATAGACTCTTACAACACACAGGATGTAGTGGAAGAACCCATCGAGATCATTTACGACGCATTTGACCTCGAGCCCCCCCCCCCCGCAACATACGCCTGAACAAAGAAGGTCGGGGAGAAAAAGGAAATTCACCGAACCTTTGACAATCAACCCAAAGAAGAAAAGGTATTAACCCTTTTACCAAATAAAAGGCCTGGAAGTGGGGTATTGTGGAAACCTAACCTACCTACAAATGGACTATTCCACACTTATATATGTGGCTACCAACTATGAGTTGGAAAGTCACCAGTGAGAGAAGAGTCAGTCGCTTAAGTCTTGACCGGCTGTTCGGTTGAACTCTCTGCCTTCGGGCGGGGAGGAACCCGAAGGAGGCTACGCCGAAGGGTGGAGTCTCTTTCGGGGAGGAAAACCGGCCCTGAACCCGTTTATACGGGTTCAATGGGCATATTTTGGGGCCGAGCCCACCGGCTCGGAAAAAAAACGGCCTTGTGCCACATGACGCCCCAGTCGTGGGGGGAGGTGACTGAATATCGTCACCAGCGAGAAAGTACTCTCCTGTTCACGTTTACTGTTGTACTTCTTTTACCGAGAATATAGTATTAAACCTTATGTCCGAGTTCGAGTTCTCTTTTATGGTACAACACCATAATAGTACCATAATGTTTGTGCACACTGGATGCCCAAACACGCAAGCGACGCAGATGTGAGCTACCGAAGGGCATAGTGATAGTAATATGGTGGCATGAGATGTTGGGAGATTTACTTTGGAGAAGATTTACCTGGACGGAATCTATGGATTTCCTCTTGGCTCCTTTTCAGTCGAGGAATCTATAACTTAATATATTCTAGTAGAGATGTTACATATTCATATTATCGTGAATTGACACAAAACAATATATATAGGATATACAGCCACAACTCTTTCTTGTAGATTCACTTCTGATACTTCCAACCAAAGTGCTCTACGGCAAGACATCATATAAATACAGAAAGTTTAGAATATTATAATACATCGTGTGAATAAGTAAAACAAAATGTAAAAAAATACAAATTTTAAAAGCTACAGATATTAAGTCAAAATAAATTGCAACCAACAGAAGAATTTGCGATATGCACACTGAAAAATATTTAAATTCTCAGAATCCACACTGAAAAAAAAAGGTACGCTGAAAATTATTTAAATTTTCAGAATTCACACTGAAAAAAAAGGTACGCTGAAAATTATTTAAATTTTCAGAATTCACACTGAAAAAAAAGGTACGCTGAAAATTATTTAAATTTTCAGAATTCACACTTAAAAAAAAAGGTACGCTGAAAATTATTTAAATTCTCAGAATTCACACTGAAAAAAAAAGGTACGCTGATAATTATTTAAATTCTCAGAATTCACACTGAAAAAAAAAGGTACGCTGAAATTTATTTAAATTCTCAGAATTCACACTGCATCACTTTCGCGAGAAACAGGAAAGTGTTAAAAATTCAAAAATAACATCATATTCACGTGGCATCACAAACATTCAAAACTTAAAGTCCAAAATCATTCACAAACATGTAAACAATTTTGTCTCTATGGTATCCTGTGGGTGAAGAGAAGAAGAAGAGAAAAAGAGAAATGCTTTTCACTTTTTTTTATTAAATAAAGCTTTTTTGCCAACACCATTTAGCAGGAATTAGATGGAGTTTCTTCGCAGACAAGTGGAATAATCCCACGAGCAGAAACCAAGTGTGATACACTTTATTAATGCTTACATTTGTCAGCTTTTATTCATCCTCAAAGAACAAAATGGTTAGCAGAAAACAATGTGATATATTGCTAATTTCCAACTGCAATTTTCTTCAGCTGCTGACTTTTTATCGCTATTTTCAGACGAACAGTGTGAATCGGAAATGAACAGAAAGCATTTGGTAATAAGCGTATTTGTCTCCTTTTAAGCAATGGAAGTTAAGACAAGACCAATACCAGTCGAAATAAGAAAGCTGGACTATTCTCGAGTCATTCGAATTTAGTCATGGAGTTATATTCTCTACTTCTACTTCTTATGGATGGGAGTTGCAATAAAAAGCAAGAGAAATGAAGATGAAAGAAATACTAGTGAAAAATGAATAATAATTGACAATGCTTCATCTAAGAAGGCTAACCAGCAGGAGTCATTCAAATTTAGCCATATAGCTATATTCTCTACTTATACTTCTTATGTATGGGAGTTGCAATAAAAAGCAAGAGAAATGAAGATGAAAGAAATACTAGGTAACTCGACGCGTCAAGATCTCATCAATTTCCAGTTGATCTGACTTAGTTACTTTTCCTGCACTTTTCTTTTTTGGAACTGCCTTCCGGTTCCATCCTAACCCTAAACCTCCATCCTTTAATCTGCAAAAATCCAAATGCAATGTCAACCGCTATCTACTATCCTCCTGATAACTCTTTTCTATGAACCCTCATTATGCATGTTTCTGAAGGAATTCCTAATTCTTTCACACCCGTACCGCCTTGCGTCTTAGGGGCTATACTGCATTGCTTGGGGTGACAGCGAATAAAGAAAAATATTCATAACTGACAATTCATCGAATAAAATAAAATTGGTCTCCTAGGGTAAAATATTATTTGCCCTCTAAGAATTTTACAATATTCTGAACATTTGAAATGTATTTTCATTATTAAAATTTTCAAAATATCTCTCAATATTTTAACATAACATTGCGGCATCCATTCTTAGACTGTCGTTAAATTTCGACTGATCAATTTTTGCTCGTTTTAAAAAGCATGCAACCCTGAAATTCGGGTTTTTTCCTATTTTGTGAACAGTAAATTTGAAAATGTATGCGACAATTTTCTTTCTAGGGCAGGTTTACGGTATTCTTATATAAAAGCGTTTTGAAGAACACCCAATCGATGTAAATGTTAAGATCGTATAAAAAAAAAAGACTTCTTATAAGAAATTCTTCAGAAATATCGACCGACATTTCATGTCTTTTATGCTTGGATAGATTTTGTACTGGCAAAACTTTGGCATCGAAAAGCCATACGCTATGCAAGCACATTCATCTTTTTTTCTGGTATACTGAAGTGCATTTTATTTATTAAGTTAAAAATAGAAGTTGAATATTTTAATCTTTCAGTAACTATATCTGTCTGCTTGTCTGCCTGTCTTTCTGTCTCTCTCTCTCTCTTTCTCTTATACACTCACACACGCAAACATATACGCACACACACTCTTTCTATTTTTTCCTCTACGCTCGCTTTTTTTCTCTTTTCACGCTTTGTTCTATTTCTTCATTCCTCCTCCTTCGTTTCCCGTGTATCTATCTTTTTCTTTTTCTTCTTTCGCTTTATATCCTCCCTCTCTCTTATTTTCTTATCCTACTTTCTCTCTTTTTTTTCTCTCTTTTTCCTTTCTCTTTCTTTTCTGTTCTCTCTTTCAATTCTTCTCTTCTATTTCTTCTTTTCTTTTCTCGTTCGGGTTTTTCTCATTTTCTTTTTTCTTTTCTCTTTCTTTTTTCTTCTCTTTTTTTCTCTCCTCTTTTTCCATTCTAGTTATTACAAATGAACCTCTGCCACGATCTGTCTATATTTCTGAGATGTACACTATTTACATTATTCGGACTATTGTCCAAATCTTTGTCACCATATTTATTACAACGTTTCGGCCCTTCAGTATCTGTCTATATTTCTGAGATGAGGTTTTATGTACACTATTTACATTATTCGGACTATTGTCCTCTTCTTTTTCACCATATTTATTACAACGTTTCGGCCCTTCAGTATCTGTCTATATTTCTGAGATGAGGTTTTATGTACACTATTTACATTATTCGGACTATTGTCCTCTTCTTTGTCACCATATTTATTACAACGTTTCGGCCCTTCAGTATCTGTCTATATTTCTGAGATGAGGTTTTATGTACACTATTTACATTATTCGGACTATTGTCCTCTTCTTTGTCACCATATTTATTACAACGTTTCGGCCCTTCAGTATCTGTCTATATTTCTGAGATGAGGTTTTATGTACACTATTTACATTATTCGGACTATTGTCCTCTTCTTTGTCACCATATTTATTACAACGTTTCGGCCCTTCAGTATCTGTCTATATTTCTGAGATGAGGTTTTATGTACACTATTTACATTATTCGGACTATTGTCCAAATCTTTGTCACCATATTTATTACAACGTTTCGGCCCTTCAGTATCTGTCTATATTTCTGAGATGAGGTATTATGTACACTATTTACATTATTCGGACTATTGACTTCATCTTTGTCGCCATATTTATTACAACGTTTCGGTGGTTGTACGCTCCGGCCTTCTTCAGATGGTTGGTTATGGCGACAAAGATGAGGACAATAGTCCGAATAATATAAATAGTGTACATAATATCTCATCTCAGAAATATAGACAGATACTGAAAGATCGAAACGTTGTAATAAATATGGTGACAAAGATGAGGACAATAGTCCGAATAATGTAAATAGTGTTTCTACCACGATATTTGACATCCATTCTAGCTGTTTCTGCTGTTGGAAATCCTCAGGTGATGTGACTCCCCTGATTTGGTATAGTTCTTCTGTGGCTAGCAGCGCTCGACCACGAAGGTTGGTCTTCACTAAAACCAACATCTTTCATTCATTTTTTAACCATTTAAAGCGATTCTAACTGTTAACATTTTATATATTTCTAAACGAGTTTGGCGCCATGCAAGACATTCGTCTGAAAGTCTTGATCAAACGAGGCTATTTAAGAACCAATCAAGATTTTAGATTAATGTTTTGGTTTTGCAACAATTTGTGATATTGGGCGAAACTACTGGGCGTGAGATGGCTGAAATCTTTCATATAGTACATTGAGTAATGGTTACTTGCATTATTTACATTATTCGGACTGTTATCCTTATCTTCATTGTCATATTCACAACGTTTCGGCCGTTGTAGGCTTTGGTCTTCTACAGGTAAGTGGAATTTCGAACCGAATCCTTTATTTCGTCCACCGTTTAAGTCTCCAAATTTTGCTTCACCACCTCTGTGGCTTGGTATTGAACTCACAACTCTTCGGGTCAGTCAATGGATCTAACCAACGTCTTTATCAACTTGGGGAGTTGAGTTAAAGGAAAATAACTGAGACAACCTGAAGAGTCATAGCACATGGAACTAGAACAATCTACCCTCGTTGGACTAAATAAAGGGTTCGGTTCGAAATTCCAGTCACCTGAAGAAGGTCGGAGCGTACAACGGCCGAAATTTTGTGACTATAATGTAAATAATGTAAGTAATCATAATACCTCATCTCAGAGATATAGACAAACCTTATTTTTGTTGATGTATTTTCTTTAACGAAAATAAACTTGGCAATATACATATACACACACACACACATAAATATATATATATATATATATATATATATATATAGTCATCCAGAGACAGAGTGTTTCGCTGTATTACAGCTCATCAATGTGGCTAGACATCCGATCGCTTCAAGCTGGGACCGAAATGTGGCATTCGTCCGAGATTCTAACCACTATACGCCCGGCAGAGAGAAAAGCAAATTTTTGCGTATTTATTTTTTCATAAACATGCCAGTGACCTAGAGAACTCACTTCGGATAGAGAGTCTTGTATTATCACACACACATATATATATATATATATATATTTATATATGTATATATAGTAATCCGTTGGTATAATCCAGGCGAGTCCTATTAACACAATATAGAATATGAAATATGTTAAAACTGACTCACAAAAGAGCGCTACATGTTTATTTTCATTACACAGAGCAAATTTTCTTTAGTATTGGAATTAAGATACCGTTAGTAAACGATCATTTTCACCTACTAATTTTAATTTTAAATTAATTTTAGGTCCCCAACAATACACTCTCTTTCTTTCTTTCTCCAAATAAACAGTACATTATACCATAAACTGATACCATAAACAGTTTGAAAATTCCTGCGAATTTTAAAATTAAAATTCGTAGGTGAAAATGGTCATTTACTAAAGGTATCTTAATTCCAATTGTAAAGAAAGTATATATATATATATATATATATATATATATATATATATATATATATATATATATATATACCGAATGTTCACATATATATATATATATATATATATATATATATATGTGAACATTGAAGTCAACACACAGAGGCGACAGGCTGTTTCATGCTACACGCAATCGTCAGGCGGCCTGACGATTGCATCTAGCATGAAACAGCCTGTCGCCTCTGAGTGTTGGATTGAATGTTCACTTTTATACTTATGTTTACGTACGCTCTATCTCTGATATTGAGCGCTTTATCCCATAAATATAGCACACCTTAAAACTATATTTCTTCATATATAATGTGTGTGAAGAAATATTATTTTAAGGTGTGCTATATTTATGGAATAAAGTGCTCAATATCAGACATAGAGCGTGTGTAAATATAAGAGTGAACATGCCTGACGATTGCTTCTAGCATGAAAGAGCCTATCGCCTCTGTGTGTTGACTTCAATATTCACTTTATATATATATATATATATATATATATATATATATATATAAGGTTGGTGCAAAAATAATGACGTAATAATACCGTTTTTTGACGTATTTTTTAACGTCAACAAACGACATTATTACGTCATTATTTTTGCACCAACCTAATATATATATATATATATATATATATATATATATATATATATATATATTACTGAAGTCATCGTTTTGTTTGTTGTTGTCTTCCATCATCCAATATCTGTTTTTGTGTCATTTAACACCCCCAACAGAACAGGAGTCGCAAAGTGTGCCGCACGCATCGCCACACTAACTACAGTATTCGCTATTATAGTATTAATAATCTATGAGATTAAACAGTTTCTTGCCTTTGTTGGAATAGTATTAACCAGCACTACGATCTTCTTATAAGATTCATTATAACATAAAGCGAGTTTGTCTTGAAAGTCTAACGTGTTAATATCAATTTCCAACGATAATATGAACTTATTAAAATAACTCCTCTTTTTAAAAAAAAATAAACCTTTTTGCATTCGCTCATGTGAAATATAAAACATTCCTTCTTTTTTTTTTTTTGTAAATAAATTATAAAATAGATATATGATGAGAAAAAAAAATTATCCCATGTGTCGACTTTGTGTTTAAACGTCACAAGGAATGTTCAACACGACAGAATGGCGTTGCAAAAGTGTCAAAAGTTGCAGTAGAATCGGCGTGTTAAACTTAGCGTGATGTCTACTTTTATTTATTATTTTTTTCCACTTTTGAAGATTGAAAAAGAAAATGGAGGTCCCTCAAGGAAGATCTGTTATGATTCGGTCTGACGACAGCCCTCCTCCATTTCTTTTCTTTCATCTTTATGCTATACGTTTCTAAATAATCATTTTCAACTTTGCGTTTTTTTTTTTTGTTTTTTTTTTTTTTTTAAGTAAAGAACAGAGATAAAAGCGTTTTCTATTTATTTATTGTTATTCTGGAGTTTTCTGATTTTTACATTTTGGGGGTTAGGGATCATTTTCTTTAACCGCCCCCCTCCGTTTACACTGCCTATTCTTCTCAGGCAACCTCCCTCCTTCATTTTATTGACATTACTTTCGGTTCTGTGGTATATTTCCTCGGTAAACTTGGATCATCGTTCCCGCAAAAAGAAATTTAAAAAAAAATGGGGTGTCAAAATGACAGTTTTTCTTTGGTGACCATTATTATTTTAACTACCTTCACTCCTCAGCAATGTTTGTGTCAAAAAAGCATTAATCAGAATTGTAATAAAACCTAAACATATGAAACTGAATTTATACACTTTCTTTATTCTTGAATGTTAAAAACAAAAATAATAAACACAGTGGATAAAAGGCTTTAGTTAGATCCAGTGACAGAACCCAAAGAGTGTGAGTTCAATACCCGGTTAAGGCTGTGGAGAACTTTCAGAGGGAAAATTAACAGAAGATAACTGATAACCGACATCCATTAAACATGGCACGTGGAACTAGAACAGTCTATCCCAGTGGGCAAAATAAAGGGTTCAGTTGGACATTCCAACCACCTGAAAAAGGCCGGAGCGTACAACGGGCGAAACGTTGTAATAAATATAGCGACAAAGATGAGAACAATAGTCCGAATAATGTAAATAATACCTCATCTCGGAAATATAGACGGGAGATATTGGAGAGGGGAATTAACAGGAGATAACTGGTAACTGACATACTTAGACATGGCACGTGGAACTAGAACACTCTACCCCAGTGAGCGAAATGAATGGTTTAGTTCGACATTCCAGCCACCTGAAGAAGGCCGGAGCGTACAACGGCCGAAACGTTGTGATAAATATGGCAACAAAGATGAGGACGATAGTCCGAATAATGTAAATAGTGATTATTATTCTAATTTAGTTCTATGATAATTTTTATTTTATTTTATGGCAATTTTTTTAAAGATTTCTTTTGTAGCTGTGCATAATACGCACTCCTGATTTTATCTAGTATTTTTTAGAAAAAAATGCGTGTTATACATGGGAAATTATGGTAATTCTTTAATTTCGTTTCTTCCATCTGCAGAATTGCAGAACTAAACCAATCTGTTGTTTTTATCCGAACAAGCTCGAACATAACTCTCCAATTACAAATAACAACTTTAAAATAGCTCAATGAGAAAGAGACAAGTCTTCTGAGTAATCGTTGTCATTTCAACACAAAAAGAATCTACTAATAGTAACTATTTGGCGGCTTAATTCTTTCTTATGGTCGAGGCGCCAAAGTATTCTGTTTTCTTTTCGTTCTTCTTTTATTTCGCGCCCTTTTTTTATAGATTCGCGCGCTTTGTGTTTCCCACGCCGTCTGTTTTTGCATTGAATTGGACGTTTGCTTTGTTTAATGCGACGAACATGAGCGCTTGTTACTTATTTGATTTCTTTAAAAAAAAAAAAAAAAAAAAAATTCTTTAGTCTTTATTTTTAATTATACGTCTGTATTTTAAGGAAACTTTTCGCCCTCCCCCTATTTAACCCAGCAGTTCCCCAAAAAATTGTTTTCTGGGCCACATTTTCGGAATTGAAATTTGTTCGCGCCTCACCAAATTTTAATTGATAAAAAGTACATTTGAAAATAAACAAAAAAGATATAGACTTAATGGGAGATAACCGCAGATTTGAAGTCAGAACATTATCATTGATAACCGTCTCCTCCACTTTGCGGACCTTAGTTACTATATTCTTAATACTTGATATAATGCAAAAATATCACACTGATAAAATCGGTCGATAATTATTTATAACTATTTATGAAAAAATTTTCTCAGAGTTAACCTGTAGAAAAAGACAATATTTATAAATGTAAAAGACAATAGGAAAACTTTAATACGTACCGACGCGTTTCGTCCAACGTGAACTTTTTCAAGGCGAAACGAAATGAATTTATTAAACAAAGTAACTAATAACAAAAACAAAATGTCCTTAGCAACTGGAAAAATTTAGAGAACGTTATTTTCATACTGTTAATTGAAAATTACGTCATTTACTGTCACGTGTGGAGATATTGTTTTTATTGAATCCATCAATGCAGCAATAAAACAATGTACTTGGAATAAATGCATATAAATCATCATGGCAATCTTCTCTCTTCCTTTAATAAGGATACTAAGAAGCGTGTCCGTAAATATGAGGGGATCCTGTTAAAAATAGACAATGCTTGTCTAAATTATTCAATGACACGTCTTAATATATATATATATATATATATATATATGACAATAGGAAAACTAGTAATTGCTGACGCGTTTCGTCCAATGTGGATTTTATCAAAGCAAAATACGTCAGCAATTACCAGTTTTCCTATTGTCATTTTTATTCATAAATATTGTCTTCTCTACAGGTTAAATCGGAGAAATTTTCATATATATATATATATATATATATATATATATATATATATATATATATATATATATATATATATAATGCATGTATCTTCAGCTCTACAATGTTTATTCGTATATTTTCCACTGAGGAAGCGAGCGGCAACAATCTGTTTCGCGATTGAGATTGTAACTGTTATTATATAGCAAGGTGAGGGAAGATAATGGTTTTTGCTATAAAAGTCTTACTAATTAACCCATACTTGGGGAGCGAAGGGGTGGGTTTATACCTTTCCCAAAGGTATTTGAACGTAAGTGACTATAACGAATCCGACTGGAATTCGAAATCGGCTCTCCGATTAACAATTCCACGTTCCATTATCCATTACAACACCCGCACATCCAATTTTACAGTACCTGATATCTCCGAGCGGTCACCCATCTAAGTACTGACCTGGCTCGGCGTTGCTTAACTTCAGTGATCATACAGGAACCGATGTTTCAATATGATATGACCGTAAGCCTTCAATAATCGGATACAGTTTTTTTCTGTGGTTTCGAATGCCCTTTCATGTTATTTTTGCCACACTGCAAAGAAGGCAATAAAAAAGGATTAATGGCGGGCCTTCACCCCTGACGTCGTTGGTCAACATAAAAAATAGGAGGTATTACTCGTGGATTGACCCTCAAATCAACGAGGGTCTGCTAAGAAGTCCGCCCAAGCAAGAATCCATTTAGAAAACGAGAAGGGACAACTCAATATCGCCGACTCAACACCGGAACAACTCAGGACTGAGACAACTCAGCACCAGAAAAATATAACTTTTTTATAGCCGAATAAAAGTAATTTGTTAAGGGTTAAACCTTAATTATTGTTGGGGCCTTGTTAGGGCCAGAAATAAAGACACAAGAGAGAAATTGAGTTAAATATATTAACAGAACTTAAATTTATAGAAACATATACAAACGAGAGTGTTACAGCCAGAATGTTCAGTGCGACTGTCAAGGGCTCACTGCTGGAATTCCCCATCACCACCAAAAAAGCAGTACTTGCTCCTATTTATAGCTGGGAGAGTCCATGCGTGTGTCGGTAAATTACCATAACAATTAGTGAATATTTTTTTAATTATTTTTAATAAAGTAAATCGTAAAGAAATTTATTTGTTAATAAAGTAAAAATATTCACTAATTAAGGTTTTAAACCTTAATAAATTCCTTTTATTCGGTTATAAAAAAAAAAAAAAGTTGTGTTTTTCTGGTGCTGAGTTGTCCTGGCGTTCAGTCGGTGGTGTTGAGTCGTCCTGCAACCTTAAAAAAACGACTTATGTCTTTTTTTTAACAGTAAGACTTATACTGTACATGGCTCGGGGGTCACTCGAGGTAGAGGGTTACATTAGGAGGTAGTTTGCACGAATAGGAGAGTAAGATAACTGTTAACTCTAGACTTGAGCAAGAATTCCTTTAAAAAATATCATGTTTTTTTAAAAACAATGCGGTTCACCCTATACAAAGACCAGTTAGTAGCCTCTCAAGGTAGGGTTTTACAAAGTAAACAGTACAGTTTATGTGGATATGTGAGGAAGATAAGAGTTAACCCTAGCCTTGAACAGGTTAAGATTGTGTGAGATTATTGGGAGTCGCTTCCACAGAGCAGTAGTTCGCGGGATGATGGTGTCTGAGTGGAACTTAGTTCTCATCGATGGAATACGTAAGGATTGTGGGTTGTTGGCTACAAAGTGAGTGGTATGGCGGATCCTGGACGTGAAGGTTAGAACTGGGTGGGGACCAAGGAATGTTGTTCATCCAAGCACTTTATGCGGCAGGAGCGTTAGAGCAGCGACAGTCTTGCCTTCTCTGTTTGGTCAGATTTTGGGCGGTGATTCGGGACAAGGAGTTTTGATCACCCATTCTGTGTGAGCAACTATATATATATATATATATATTAACGAGTTCTTTTTCGCTTCTACCCGTAGTAACTATCAAAGGAATCGTAGAAATTGTTCCTGGCCCTAGATAGGGATGAAAAATACAAAAGAAAACAAAACATGAAGCAGAAGACTAACATCTCATATGAAAAATGTGTCCCCCACCCGATAACCAATCCGTGGCCCACCCGTCCACCCACATCAAACAGGATATCCCCTTCTCCGACTCGCCACTGGTCGGTGTAAGATGACACCTCATCAAATATTATTATTACTCCTATCTTTATTGCAATTACATGACTTGCCCGCACCTGTCTGTAGACGAATCTGTTTCTGTTCGTGTAGTTATGGTGAGTGTGGCATTCTCTCTCTCTCTCTCGCTCTCGCTCTCTCTCTTGCTCTCTCTCTCTCTCTCCTTTTTTCTTTCTTTTACAACGTTCTTTCTTTCACTTTCTTCTTTATTTCATTTTTCGCTCTTTTTTTACAACCTTCTTTATTTTCTCTTTTTCTTTTTTTCTCTTTTTCTTTGTTCTTTCTTCTTTTCCCTTTCTTCTTTCTGTTTCCCCTTTTCTTTTTGACTTCTTTTGCAACATCTTTCCTTCTTTTTCTCGCACTTCATTTTGATCACTTTTCTTTCTTTTACCACATTTCTTTTTTTTTGTCCTTTTTCTTTCTTTTCTATCCATTTTCTTATTTTCTTTTCTCTTTTTTTTGCACTTTTCTTACTTTTTTCTCACTTCTTTTCTATCTGTTTCTTTTTTTCTCTCTTTTTCTCTATCCTCTTTTCTATATTTTACTCTCAAATTTTCTCTCTCTCTCTTTCTTTCACTTTGTTTTTATTTCTCCGTTTTCTTTTTTCTCCTTCTCTTATTTTCTAACCATGTCTTTTCTCGTTCTTCTTTTTGTTTTCCTCCTTTTTTTCCCCTTCTGTTTTCAATTCTTTTTCATCTGTTCTTTCTTTTTCTCTTCTTCATTCTCTCTATTACCTCTCCTTTTTTACTTTCCTTCCTTTCTTTTACTTACTTTCTATTTACCCTTCTTATTTCTTTCTTTCCTCCTCTTCTTTCTCTCCATTTCTCCTTCTTTTTAGTTTTCTTTTCTGTTTCTTTCTTTGTCCTCTCTAATTCTAATCCTTCTTCTTTATTGCCATTTTCTCTTTTCGTCTTTCTTTCCTTTTTCCCCTTCTCTCATCTTTCTCTCCATTTTCCCTTCCTTCCTCGTTCTCTCCTTTTTACCCTTTCTTTCTTCTTTCTCCCCATTTCCCATTCTTTCTTTTTTCTCTGTTCTTTCTCTCCTTTTTCTCTTCATTTCCTCTTCGTCTTTCTTTGTCTCACTTCTTCTTTCTATACATTTTCCTCTTCTTTCTCTCTTTTTCCCTTTCCTTCTATTATTCAATTTTTCCCTTCCTCCTTCTTTCTCTCCATTTTTCCCTTCCACCTTCTTTCTCTCCATTTTTCCCTTTCTTCTTTCTCACATTTACCCCTCTTTCTTCTTTCTCTTGATTTTCCCCTTCTTCCCTCTTCTCTATATATTTTCCTCTTTTTCTCTCTTTCTGCTCTGTTTCTCTCCTCCTTCCTTCTTCTTTCTATATATTTTCTTCTTCATTCTCGCTATTTTCCTTTCTTTCTCCACTTCTTTCTCTTTTTTATTCTCTTTTCTTCTTCAAAATATTTGAGAGACTTAACAACTGATGACAAAATAAGTAAAGAAAACTTCTTATGTTTTTACGAAAATAATAAATTACTAGCAATGTTGTTATACTTATGTTTGTACTCTTTGAATCTCTCAACGTTAATAATAACTGAACGCCATGTCGTGTAATGGTTAAAGAGTCACGCAGATCATTATTACTTGATAGTGAGTACGATTCTCGATAGGCGCTCCATATAATTTTCACTAGGCTTAAACTACGTTACAATTAGTAAATTAATCTAAATACTGGAGCTCAAGTAACATTAAGTCAATCCAGCACCCTCCTCAGTATCCAACTGTTTTGATAATGTTGTCGTCTGAATGAGTGTAAAGAAAGTATCTATTTGACATTAAAATTTAAATTAAAACTTCGGCAAAGATCGACTTTCATCAAAGGACGATTTTTCCCATGACACCGTTTTATTTCAACTACCTTCACTCCTCAGCAATGTTTATTGTTTAAATAGTGATTATTAGAATTATAATAAAGCATGAACGTATAAGAAAAGGGAATTAATACATTTTTGTTCTTGAGAATTAAGAACAAAAATAATAAACACTATTTATTGGATTGTTTATTTAAATTATTTATTTATTATATTGTTTATTTTATTGGTTCGCAAAACATTTGCTAATTGCTGAGTGAATCAAACTTTATAAAATGGTAAATAATAAGGATTTCTTTATAGTTGGTTCACATATTTTAATAATTTAGTAAATTTTTATAATCTATAAATAAAAAATTGTTTTCATATTTATTTCTTTATAAATTGGTAAATGATAAATATTGCATTGCATTCGTTTTAAATTGTACTCATATTTTTTGGAATGTTGTAAATATAAAATTATTCGTGTAAATAAAAAATGTAATAAATAAATAGTGTTTAATATTTTTCTTGTAAATTCTCAAGAACAAAAATTCGCTTTCATCATATGTTTAGGTTTTATTACAATTCTAATCATTGCTTTTTAAAACTATATAAACATTGCCAAGGCGAAGGAGTAAAAATAATGGCGGTGTCAGACGAAAAACAGTCCTTCTGACACTCTGTTTTGTTTTGTTTTTTTTGTTTTTTGTTTTTTTTAGCGTATGAACGTCCATGTTTGCAAAAAAGTTGCTTGATTTTACAATGTGAAATTTGTTTCTTTTTATATTTATTATTTAGATATTTATTTTATTATATTTTACTGGGATTTTTTCTCTTGTCGTTGGTTGATTGCTATTGTTTACTGACATATCAACACCTTTATGGGTTATTTAATGCCGAAATCTAAATAGTTTAAATGCAATTCTAGAATTTCTTTGGAAATAGTAATGGTTTTCGTGATACAAGACAGATTAATTAACCCGTAGGTAGGGAGAGAACAGGTGGATTTATAGCTTTTCCCAAGGGTATTTGCGTGTAAGTGAATATAACAAACCCGACCATTATCTATTTCAGCGCCTAGTCTTCCCAAGCGGCTACCCATCTGGGTACTAACCATGCTCAACGTTGCTTAACTTCGGTAGTCGTACAGGAACCAATGTTTCAACGTAATGTGGCCGTAAGCCCTTCTTTTTTGGAATAACAGGCTGTGATTTTGTGCGTTGTGTTTTAGTCCGTTCCGTTGACTTTTAAAGCACTTTCTTTAAGATGTAAATTTTTGACATGATTGATGTTAATATCACCAATTCCTGACTCAGATCTTGGAAATATGTCGCCAAATATCATAATCAAGTTTAATTCATTAGCATTTTTGTTGCTCACACGCTCAGTCCAAGATATCCTCAGCATCCTTCTGTAGAACTACATCTCCGTCGCCTCGATTCTCTTCTTCATATTTGAAGAAATCGTCCAACATTCGCTGCCGTAAAGAAGGACAGATGTGACGTAACAGCTCAGTATTCTTTACTTCGTTATTATTATTATTATTATTATTATTATTATTATAATCATATAATAATAATAATATTATATAAATATAATAATAAATTATATAAATATAATAATATTATGGTATCCTCAGCATCCTTCTGTAGAACCACATCTCTGTCGGCTCGAGTCTCTTCTTCATCTTTGAGGAGATCGTCCAACATTCGCTGCCGTAAAGGATAGATGTCACGTAACAGCTCAGTATTCTTTTCTTCGTTATTATTAGTATTATTATTATATCCTCAGCATCCTTCTGTAGAACCATATCTCTGTCGCCTCGAGTCTCTTCTTCATCTTTGAGGAAATCGTCTAACATTCGCTGCCGTAAAGAAGGGCATATGCCACGTAACAGCTCAGTATTCTTTTCTTGGTTACCAAAGAAATCCTCCTGTCTTGCAATACTCTGCCCAGCTTTTGAAATGCGTCCTTGGCCATCCCAGTACGTCTATGGATCTCGGTGTAGCATTTACCGTCCACTGTCAGAACGCTTCCCAGATATTTAAATTTCCGCGTCTACCTGAGATGCTGAAAATATGAATTAAATCTCACAGAGTGACTGAATAAGAAAAAAAAAAGGAAATCTTTATAAATTGGTCATATTTCTCTATTCTTATAACTCTAAACGTCATTTTAATGAATCCCTGTGTTTGAATAGATACTTTGTTTTTTGTAGTTTTTTAACAGATTTTTTTAAAATTTTCAAACAGTTTTTAAACATTCTTTTTTTAATTACATTTCTATTCAAGAAACTTAATACAGTAATTGTGCTCTCCGGCGGGTTTCGAAGATTACAAATATCTACAGTATGAATTATGTCTACCGGACTGTGCATTCGAGAGGCATACATACGGTAGACGTAATTCATACTGTTTTTCCCCCTCTCTCCTTCTTCCTCGCCTTCTCTTTTTTTATCCTTCTCCTTTATCCTTCTCATTTTTCTTCCCTTTTCTCTGTCTCTCCTTTTTTCTTTTTCTCATCCTCTTTCTTTTTTCTCTCTCCTTTTTCTATCTCATCCTCTCTTTCTTTTTCTTGTCCTCTTTCTTTTTTTCTCTCTATTTTTCTCGCTACTGATTTTTCTTTTTGTCCCTTCTTTCTTCTCTACTTCTTTCTATCACTGTTTTTCTCACCCTCCCTCATTCTCCCCTTCCCTCTTTTTCTTTCTCCCCTTCTTTATTTCTCTCTCTCTCTCTCTCTCTCTCTCTCTCTTTCCTTCGTCTCACTCTTTCTTTTTTGTTTCTCTACTTCGTATTCGTTCTTTACTTATTTTTTTCTATTAGGTTGGTGCAAAAATAATGTCGTTTTTGACGTTTAATTTTATATGAGAAAACGACATTATTTTTGCACCAACCTAATATATTTCATTTTTCTCTCTTTCTGGCTCTCTCCCCTTTACTCTCACATTTTCTCTTTCTCTCGTTCACTTTCTTTTTATCTCTCCTCTTTCTTTTTTCTCCTTCTCTTACTTTTTTTCTCTCTCTACTTCTCTTTTCTGTCTACTTTTTTCGTCTCTACTTTATTCTCGCTACTTCTTTTTTTTTCACTTCTTTTCCTTTTCGTTTTCTCTTTATCTTTCTATTTCTTTCTTTCTCTCTTCTTCTCTCTCCCCTTCCCTATCTTTTACTCTCACTTTTTTTCTCTCTCTCTTTCACTTCCTCTTTCTTTTTTCTCCTTCTCTAACTTTTACTGTCACATTTTTTTTCTCTCTCTCTCTCTTTCACTTTCTTTTTACTTCTCTTTCTTTTTTCTCTTTTTCTTATTTTCTTCTCTCTCCACTTTTTTGTCTATATTTTTCGTCTCTACTTTTATTCTCTTTACTCTTTTTTTCTATTCTTCGTTTCCCTTTTCCTTTCTGTCTTTCTTTCTGTTTCTTTATCTCTCTATTTTCTTTCTTTCTCTCTCACCCTTTCTGTATCTTTTACTCTCACCTTTTCTTTCTCTCTCCTCCACTTTCTTTTTATTTCTCCTTCTCTTGCTTTTTCTCTCCCCACTTTTTTCTGTCTACTTTTTCTTTTCTACTTCATTTTCTCTTCTTTTCCTTAGTTTTCTATCTCTCTTTCTGTTTCTTTCTTTCTTTCTTTCTCCCCTTCTCTATCTTTTACTCTCACCTTTTCTCTCTCTCTCTCCTTCACTTTCTTTTTCTCCTCCTACTTTTTTCTCTCTCTCTACTTCTTTTTTCGTCTCTACTTTATTCTCCCTACTTCTTTTTTTCGCTTCTTCTTTTCCCTTTCGTTTTCTCACTTTCTATTTCTTTCTTTCTTTTCTTCCTTCTTTCTTTCTTTCTCCCCTTCTCTATCTTTTACTCTCACCTTTTCCCTCTCTTCCTCACTTTCTTTTTCTCTAACTTCTTTTTACGTCTCTACTTTATTCTCCCTACTTCTTTTTTCGCTTCTTCTTTTCCCTTTCGTTTTTTATCTCTCTTCCTGTTTCTTTTCTCTCTCTCTCTCTCTCTCTCTCTCTCTCTTTCTCTCTCTCTCTCTTTTCATAATAATAATAATAGCTCTTATTTTTCTTTCGTTTTTAGTATTAGTACTACCCCCCTCCCCGCCTCGCTACTCTCAATCTTTTCTTTGTCTCGTTTCTTTCACTTCTGGTTGCTTTCATCTTTCAATTCTTCTTTCTCCATTATTGTGAGTTGAATCGAGTTCATCGGGTTATTACCAATTACGACCGTCGTCTGCTGCTCCCCAAATATGTATCCTCGCTTTATAATGAGAGCTTCATTTTTTTATGATTGAATGAACAGGGGAGAAGGGGAGGTGATTAGACAGTTAACGGATCCAAGACATACTCTTCAAAAACAGAAACCACAAAAAGAAAAAAAAAAAGCCGCACACCCCGGAATGAAGCAGTTTTTATTTATTTAGGAAGATCAGAAGAGAAAACGTTGGTGACAAACGTTGAGAAATGAAAACAATTACTGATGTATAAGTGTAATGGAGAACTAACGGAGAGACAAGGGAGACAAAGTAAGAGGAAAGGAGATAAGAAAAATAATAATAATAAGGCGATAGAAAGAATAAGAAACAGAGGGGAAGCTTTATTTTCTCTCTTCTCTTTATCTTTCTTCTTGTTTTGTTTTTTTTTTCTTTCTCTTTTTTCGTATATTATGCATGTTTTTTTTTCTCTTTTTTCCTTTGCTTCTCTATTTTGCACACCTTTTCTTCTGTTTTATTTTCCTTTTTATCTTTTTATCTGCTTCTTTCGTCTCTTTTCACTTCTATTCTTTCTTTGTTCCTTTTTTCTGTCGTCACTTTGTTCATTTGTATCTTCCTTCCTCTCTATGTCCCTTCTTTCGTATCTCTCCCTCTTCTTTCAACTCTTTATGCTTTCTTTCGTCTATTTTCTCGTTTTTCGTCTCCTTTTCTCTACTTCTGTTTATTTTTCTTTCTTTTTTTTTTTCTACTTTCGTCTGTTTCCCTCTCTTTCGTCTCTTTCCCTCTCTTTTGTCTCTTTCCATCTTGTGTCTTCTTATTCCTATTTTTCTACTTTCGTCTGTTTTTCTTTTTTCATTTTTTGTCTCTTTCTTCTTTCGTTTCTTTTTCTCTTCCTTAGTCACTTTTTATTTTCTTTTTCTTTTTTTTTTTTTTATCTTAATCGAACGTGTTGTACAGCAAGAACTACAGAAAAATTGAGACGAAAAAAAATCAATGCCATAAGTTTTTTTTATTCATTATTTTTATTATCTTTGTTTTTTCTTATTTCGGAGCGGGTGCAGAAAAATTCTAGGCTCGCTCCATTTTCCCTAAAGTAGCATTTTAGTAACAAAATATCAGAATACTCGATAATTTTGTAAGTATTTACTAGGTATCTATTTTATGTTGTATTCTACCAATTCTACATTTTTACTTACATTAAAGATCTATTTCTTTTCTGTTAGTTAGATCCAAGCATAAAATATTTAAGCAACCATTTCAGCTAATTGAGTACTAATTCTTGCGCCAGAGACAGAAAGTCGTTGAGAGCCATGACCGTCTAGAGGGCACATAAAGAATGATGACTCAAATTTGACAGTCTTAAAAACACTACTACTGACGTCATTGGAGCTTAAGCCACTAAAAAGAAAAAGAAAGAACGTAAAATTTATATATATATATATATATATATATATATATATATATATATATATATATATATAACATATGAAAAAAGGCGGAAATTTATATTTTTATAATATTCGATAGTGACACTTTAAAGAATTTTCCATCTAAGTAAATTACTTTCTCTTTTAATAAGTGTGGCATTCTTTAGACCAAAATTGTGGTTGAACTTATTTATATCTATGTCTAATGCATTTGATAAAGTGCTACGAATAAGGTTTATATATATATATATATATATATATATATATATATATATATATATATATATATATATAATGTTTTTTCATAAAATGACGACAGGCAAGTTACTACAATTAAGCTTTTTATTTATTTTTTCTTGTGCTCGAACAAGTGTTTTTATGTTTTGGACACAGAGTATATAGAAACTGTTCAAATGTTCTATAATTCCAAGCGCTTTCGGCTATGCTTTTAGCCATTATCAAGGATGATTTTATTTTGGCTTTTTAATTAGCTGTACGGGTTGTGTGTATGTTTTTTTAAGTAATAGGGATGTTTTATTTTCCGAACACCGTTAGCACATTGTGGCCGTGTTAGTAGCTTTTTAATAGAAAACACTTGTTCGGGAACAAGAGAAATTAAATAAGAACCTTAATCTTGTACCTTGTCTGTCGTCTTTAATGAAACATATATAAATGAAGGATTGCTGACTAAATACACACGCACTATATATATATATATATATATATATATATATATATATATATATATATATATATGCGCTTCTACTCATATATCTAAGCTTACTCGTGAATTATTTGAGCATAGAAGATTTACAGGTGAGAAGATAATGTAATGGCCACCATCAACTCGACGTTGTTTCTTATCTTCATCAACGACTTTATCGATTTCATCAGTGCCCAACAATTTCATGCTGATGACAAAACTACTTACTCCTGTCTAATAGTAAATTTGATACGTTCCGACAAATTAAAACTGGCAGCTGCTCTTTGAAAAATAATCCCCCATTAGTTGTTAACTGGGGCAAGAAATGACTTCTAAATTTGGACGCGTCTAAATCGAAACTACTATCTTTTAATAATCAGAGAGAACCATTTTTGTCTTCCAACAGCATGACTGATCTTAAACGAATATATAGAATCATTTGAGAGGTTTACTGCTAAGAATGTTCGTTTTTTGTTTTTGGTTTTGTTTTTTGTTGTTTTTTTGTTTTGTTTTTTTGGTGGGGGTGCCGTGCCAGACAATTTTTCTAATTTGAATCTATCATGCGCATTTATAAATCTATCATTCGTCGGTGCATTGAATATTGCTGCCGTATCTGATCTTCTCCTCTGCCACCTACAATCTTCAAAAATGTGTCAATCGCTATCTTCTGTCTCCTTGAACCCAGTTATTTTATTTTCCTTTCTCCTCACTAAAGTCATCTCATTCTCTTCCACTCCCAGTAACCCCCTGTGTCTTAGAGACATTATCGCTTTGCATTGGGTGCAGAAATACAAATACAGATTTGTTCTATGTAAAAGCTTTCACGAGAGAGACAAAAAAAAACCTCACCTGGGTTTCGTGCGAATCTACGATACATCTCCACAAATCTTTGATACGTGGCCTCACATCTCAATTTTCATAAGGTAGCATTGATATAGAATACAAATTTTATGGTAGCTAATTATATACCATAATGGATCATGTGCAATATAGAACATTTCGAAAAATTGAAAATACTACGTGCGATGAATAAATTGTCGTCTAAATGACTCCAAAATGAAAAGCATCATTAACATCTAATTTTAACAGTTACGTTCACCAAATTTACACAAAAATATCTTGAAATACTAAAGAGTAAATTTATTCATTAAAATCGCCATTGGCTTCAACCTCCAGACGACTTCAGAATCTCCTGCAACTATTTTGTACGGTCTCCTTGTTTAAGATGTCTTAATCATTTCCTTCAGTTCATCTTTGATGTTACGAGTAGTTGGTGTCTCAATCAAATACGCCACACACATAATAATCAAAGCGGTTACAATCTGGGGAGTTAGGTGGCCAGATGTAAGGGTTGATGTCGTTGCAGAAATTATCTGATAGCCATGACTACGTTGTCTTGCTTGTGTAGCATGGTGCAGAGTCCTGTTACCAGACATAGGGTTTTCCAGCAGCCACCCTGTTAACCGAGAGCAGTGCCACTTCCTGAAGGCACTTGATGTAGGCCTCCGTGTTGAGTCTGAGGCCCACACCAACAAATGTAGTAGTTCTTTTCTTATCAGAACGATCTGAGTGAGTTTTCCGTGCTGCCGTAACTTCGTAATCACTATTAGACTCATCCAACTCTTTCTAAATCGTCTGCACTGTCCTCAGATTGATATCCAAATGTTAGAATTGGAGTTTCTGGTGCGAATACCAAGCAGTACAGTATGCCGTTTCTAAATTTCTGGCAGTGTGAATTGTGCCATGATGCTCTTATTCTCACAGACACTACCCAACTGGCCCTAAGTGAAGTCGACAAAATCAAAAACAAGCAACGCGCATGCGCGAAATTAAAAATATAAAATGGCGACGATTTATGCATCGGATCCTGTAAATACAATGTATCTAAGTACAAATTTGAGACATATCTTAATAGATTATTCCATCATTAATAAATCAACAATTTCTTAAAGTTTTTTAACATCAACTTGAAATTTTTCTCGTTAAAAAGTTGAATAATTTAATACATACAACATTATAAATAAAAATAGTGCATTTTATATAGTTTTTTTTTTTTTTTTTTTTTTTTTTGCTTGTTTGTTTTTTTACAGACTTAGCATGAACAAAACAATAAAAAAAAATCTCCAGACGTCAAAACCCGGGAAAATTTTTCAGCTTTTAATAGTCGGTTGTGCTTCGTTTAATTTGTAATGTATATAAATGTAGATAGAAAAAATTATAGCGAGGATCATTTACTAGTTTATAAATAGTATAAACAAACCATCTAATAAATAATGTTTAATATTTTTGTTATAAAGAAATAAATATGTAAACTACTTTTTATTCATAAATTTATAAACATTTATTAAATTATTAAAATATATGAACCATCTATAAGGAAGTATTTATTTGCTATTTAATAAAGTTTGAATCTATTGGCAATTAGCTGATGTTTTGCCAACCATTCTAATAAATAATGTAAATAAACCATCTAATAAATAAATAAATAAATATATAATGTAAATAAACCATCTAATAAAGTGTAAATGAACCATCTAATAAATAAATAGTTAAATTCTTTAATAATTCTGCTTAGTTTACTTTGTAACGTATATAAATGTAGGTAGAAAAAAACAAATGTTGATTAGATAGCGATGGTCACAAAGCACAGTCCAGGTTTGGGTTAAACCCCGGTTGAGGGGTTCGGTGGTAGTACACACTGGCCCTAGACCTCAGTCTTTAGACTTTCGTTTTTATAATAGAGCCACACTTGGATGAACAACAATTTAAGCATGAGATCTCTTGTTCTCCTGTCCCGTACTCTACCGATTGATCAAATCCTCTGAATTCTTCCATCTCATTACTCTTTCCTTTTCTTTCTTTCTCTCTCTCTCTCTCTCTCTTTTGTACAGTCTTTTACGCACGATTTCACTTTCCAGCATTCTTTGCGGCTATCTTTACGGCGAAAAAGATTAGAAAAAAAATAAGATACCTCCATAAAACGATTCGTAGAAAAGGCCCTCAGTTAATAAATAAACTAATAAAATAAAACCTTTTGCCCGCCTTTCTAGCTAGAGTTGAAGTATTCATTTATATTCCAAAGGCGCCATTCCTTCCACACTACATCACCAAAGCCTCTAACACTAAAGGATTTGATATCTCGATCCGGTTGTTCGCTGTGGCCAACCAGCTTCTCCCCAAAGAAACGAGATTGTACGAGAAAGAATTACTCAACGAGATTTCCCAAGGGAGACCAACTCTATCGCTTGTTCAATACGATGCTACTCAGGAGAAGAATAAAATACGAATGAAAGCTGAATATACAGCAACTGTTAGATATTTTTCTTTGCTTCTTTCGAGTATTTAATTGTGTATTTATTTCAAGCTTTTCTTTTACTGATGGCCACTTCTTCATTCATTCTGACTTAACACTTTTTTTCCTTCCTTCGTCGCTTCTTTTTTTCCTTCTTTTCCAAAATCGTTTCCCCTTTTAAAATATTTTTTCTTTCCCTTTAGTCATTTATATTCCTATGATTTTTCTTCATCCGCTTTTGTCGCTTATTTTGAAGCTTTCTTATATTTTTCCCGCATTTTTTTTAAATCTCGTTCCCCGTTTTTATAGCCATTTTCTTCACTGTATTCTCTTTACCGCCAGTCGTCAGTCTTTCCTCCTCGATTAGAATTCGTTTATCCATCATTCTGCTTTGTATCTCGAACCGGCTTCAATTCTGAGTATTTAAACCAAAAGAGAATCTAGGATCGAAAATGTTGATTTTTATAGCCCGGTTCGCACTCCTCACAAGTCTTTTGACCTGGAATAGAGGCTTATCCCTTGTTCCCTGTTTAGGATTAGGTTTCCGGTTGCTTCTAAAGGCTTTTCATTCTCTTATTGGTACTTTCGCCTTGTTTGAAGTGAGTTGTTTAAAAAAAATTATGCTCTCTCTACGAGAAATATTGATGCTACACAATCTTAACTCTATTCTCTATTTGTAACAGTGGAATAGTTTTTAGAGTATACTCACGAACTATTGCTACGATATAGAAAGGTGCCCACACTTGAGGGTTTGTACTGTAATCTAAAAAAAAATATTAGCAATGGGCGCCTACCGTGGTGTAATGCTAAGCAAGATTGTCAGGCAGATTGCTTTGTGAGCTTGATCTTCACTAAGTGTTCCACTATTGTTTTTAGTAAACAAGAGAGCACTTAGTGAGTGCATATCTCTTCCATCGTCACAAAGATAAATGAATATCAGTTTATAGGTAGATACGGTGCAGGAAAGTTAGTTCTAAGTTCAGTTTTTTTGTTTTTGTTTTTGTTTTGTTTTTTAATAGACTTACGAATGACATATCTGTCAACTCAAAAATAAAACTGCAAATCTCTGCTCCCGACCACAAATTTAATCAACTGTTATTTCTACCATGACATTCAATGGCAATCTGCTTTATCATTTGAGGACTTGTGCCTGACTATTTTCCCCTATCGCCCGATTCACACTCCTCCCCGGCTTTTGAATAGGGGTAGCGACTTATCCCTTGTTTCCTGTTTAGGACCCGATTTCCAGTTACTTCTACAGACTACATCAACTCTATACTTCTAATGTCTCCGATTGAAATCTGAAACTGTTATTCACTGTTATACAGGAATAAAGCGTCGCTGCCGACACTTGAGTTTGAACATAGATCGCCATTGTGCAAACACAGCAATCCCATTATTGAACTAAGTAGACTACGTGACCATAGAGGAAAAGCATCAGTAGGAAATGTTCACTTGATCGCATTTCTGTTCAATCCTCTATACTATACGGATCATCATTTCTAGTCTATCCTCTATTACTAAACGGACCGCTATTCTCTACTCTAATCATTATACGATTTCTCTATTCGGATCACTATACCGGTTACTATTCGAGCGAGTATTATCGAGCAAGTACTATTAGTGCAAGTGATATTCGAAGGCGTCTGAAACCAGTAATGTTCAACGGCGTTAGTATAGTTGTATCTGCGATTACAAAGTCTCTACTACAATGAGCATCACGAAAGTGGCAACGAGTGTTCGTTGACATCAGAAAATCCACTAATTAAACCTTGACCACTTAGAGTTGGCCGTTGTTTTTTTATGCATAGACTCGGGAATCCACTTCTTCCCTTTTCTTGCACTAATACAACACCACACAGTAGCCCTTTACCTTGAAAGACTCTTGGGCCTTATATTAACCGAACATTAGTAAAAAAAAAAAAAAAGAGATATACAGGATGTCCATAAAGTCTCTTTGCAATTTAAAAACTTTATTAAAAAAGCAAATGAACTGACAAATATGTGGAAATTCTTACAAAATGAGTAAATATTGAAGGTTTTTTTTTTTAAACTAATTTAATATACTTCTATATGGGCGCCATTAGTTGCAGGAAGGATATTATGACGCTACTCGCTTTCTTGCCACATTTGCTGTAGCATAGCCTCATCAATGGTGGCAATGGCATCAGTGATCTTTTGCTTTAGATAAGTGATGTCCCGATTCTTTGTTCGATACACGGTATCTTTAAAATATCCCCATAGAAAGAAGTCCAGGGCTTTGATATCTGTTGAACGAGGGGGCCAGGAAATTGGGCCATCCCTTCCACTGGTATGGAAATGTTTTGATTTAGGAACCCACGAACATGCAGCCTCCAATGTGGGAGTGCTCAAACTTGCTGGAAAATCGTGGTTGGTTGAAGGCAATCAAGTTAAGGTACTACATCAGTTGTAATCATATCTATCTATCTATCTTAGTTTCCTTATTAAACAGCGTATCCATAAGACTTTATGGACACCCTTTATATATATATATATATATATATATATATATATATATATATATATATATATACACAGGATGTCCATAAAATCCTTGTGCACTTTAGAAAATTTATAGCATTATTTGTATTTGCGATAGAAATAATCTGTAAAAAATTTTGTAAAGTTTAATGTACCTAATTTTAAGCATAGTTAAAATAATTAATGTGATTTCAGGCATTACTGTAAATCAGTTGGCAAATGTTTTCCGGGAACTGCAAAATCGTATTACCCTTTGTATTGCTAATGATGAATGACATGTGGAAACTTAAATAAAATTTAAAAAAAAACCTTTATGGACACCTTATATATATATATATATATATATATATATATATATATATATATATATATATAAAGTCATTTTACAAGTTTTTTTTAACTCATTTAATCCACTTATAAATGGGCACCATTAGTTGTGCAAAGTACATCAAGACGGTACTCGATTTCTTGCAATGTTCGCTGTAGCATAGACTCATCAATGGTTTATCATTTGGCTCGAGTGCCTGTAAACGTTGTTAGAATTTTTGGGTACTGTGTACTAGTGAGCCAGTCAAAATGAGCTGACACATTTTATAGTTCACCCATAGAAGGGTTAACCAATCAGAAAGCTCAAAATATTCAATCCGACGTGTATTAAGGCATTTTGTTTTTTTTCTTCCAAAATATCTTCACTGCCAACCTGATATCGAAGACTTAAAGAATTACTTAACAGCTGCTACTTTCTCCGAATCTTCACTGCCAACCTCTGATATTGAACACATTACGGACTTCACTGGATTCTATATTCAGAGACTACAGCAAACATGGTTAATAAGCGTTACACTCTGCACTTTATAAGCGTAAAATCGCAAGTTCTTGCGTCGGACTTTTTGTACTGTTGAACGTGGCAGCTGTAACTTCCTGGCAGCTGGACATTGTAGGAGAACGATGTTTACCTCAGATGTTCTTGGTCGTCCCCTCCTTCCTTTATCCAAAACTGTTCCTGTCTCCATAAATTTCTTGTGCTACGCATGAACTGACGGACATGACAGTAGATCCCTTCCATACTTCGTTCTGTACTTTCGCTGAGTCTGTGTATCCAATTTTGTTTCAATAAACCACAACACACATTATGCCATTTCTTGAGGAGTGGCCATTTTAGGGGTTCATTTAACAGTAACAAGGATACCTGAAATACAAAAATGCAATGTGATTAAAAACATTGATAACTACTGAGCACACAGAACAAATCTGATTAAGAAATCTCATCAATTGCCTTTGTAATATATATTTTTAAATTG
>OZ010611.1:38844055-38849055 GCA_963932145.1 Acanthosepion lycidas
AAGAATTTTTTTCTAACTAAACTTTGACCTTTTGAATCAGTACAGACAATTTTTTTTTTTATACAAGTAAAATCTGCTTTTCACGTTATTAAGGAGAAGGGACAATAAAAAGAACACAATTCAAGATGGCGATTGATGTTTCATTTAATTTTTTGCGGATTGTAGTTAACAGGAAAGCAAGAAGCTGGAAGAAATCTCCATAGACGAGAGAAAAAAACTATTAGAATAGAACTTTACGGTTACATCTAGCATTTTCAACAGTTAAATGATGAAAGCTAACTGCTATTGTTTTTAACAGCTCAAGTAATGAATGACTTATTGAACGGCAACGTCTCTAATTCATTTCGCATTAGTGTTGCAGATTGGATCTCCCAGGGCGCTTTCCTCGCATCTACGTTGTTTCCTATCTTCATCAACGACTTTCCTAATGGCAGCAGTGCCCAGCAATTTGATGCTGATGACAAAACTACTTACTCGTGTATAATCGTAAGTCTGATATGTCCGACAATTTAAAACTGGCAGCTGCTCCCCAAAATATATTCCAATCATTTGTTAATTGGGGTAAGAAATGGCTTGTAAATTCGAACGTGTCAAAAATGAAACTCCTATACTTAAATCATCGTATAGAAACATTTGCTCTTTATAAGTATGGCTGATGCTAACCTCTAGAAGAGTAACTGACTCTTCATTCTCTCCCTCTTCTACTCACATGAAGTAGAACGATTATTTTGATTCATTTGTTAAGACTGTTTCTCGGAAAGTTGCTTCGCTAAGTCACTAAAGTCTCTTATGCCAATGTTTTGAATCTACCATTCGTCCGTTCGTTGAATATTGTTGCCATTGATTGTGTGGTGCCCCTGCTATATATCTAGCGATTCTTGACAAAATCTAAAATAAGAATCTGCAAAATTATCGGTCGTAGCGTGGTATCTCGACTAAAGTCTCTTTCCCACCGGCGTAACGTAGCCTTTTTGTGCCCTTTGTATAAATATTTTCACACTGTTTTTTCCTCTTTAGTACCTGGAATTTAAACTCAGTACTAGATTGGGAACTAGGTCACATAATTTCCGTGTTGAAATTGCTAGATATAACCGTGAGTTCCATGTCAACTGTTTCTTCTCCCGCACTTCTCGCATGTGTAACACTCTTCCGGCTTTTTGTTTTCCTGTCAACTTCGATCTTTGAAGATTTAAATGCCATGTCAGTTGTCATCTTCTGTCTCCCTGAATCCTGGTATTTTATTGTTCCCTTTGTTTCTTTGACCCTTAGTAACCCTTTGGGCCTTAGTGGCTTTATCGCCTTGCTTGTGGCGAAATGTTTGTAAAAAGATTAAGTGTTTGAGAAAATTGAATCGAAGATTGACAGAAAAAGAGACAAGAGGAAAACAACGCATTACCTGCCAAGCGAGCTAGAGTAAAATGGTTGGCAAAACAGGGTTTCGGAGAGCTAAAAAGACAAAATTTATTAAGCGCTACAAAGGACAGGAAATAGTGGAGAGACAAGATCGCCCACATCCTGAAGAGACACGGTGCAAAGAAGTCTTGTTCCTACAATTTGCTTAAAACTGTTTCTACTCACCAAAGGAAAACTATATCATTGATTGAAAATACAATGGACCTAACATGAAAAATGGAAACAAAAAAGGACACATCTGCTTAACAGCAGCAAGAGATAGTTGAAATTTCTATAGCATATAATAAGGAAAGAGGGCCTGGAAAATCTGATACTCATAGGACAGATTGAAGGCAAGAGGGACAGAAAAAAACGACGCATAACATACCTAGCAAGGTTAAGTAAATGGATGGCAGAACAGGGTTCAGGGAAGATAACAAAAAGACAAAATTTATTAAGCGCTTCAAACGACAGGAAGCTGTGGAGAGCCATGGTCACCAAAGACCTAATGGGATACAGCGCATAGAAAAAGAAGGATGTTGTTTAAATGGATGTCGGAACAAGATTTAGGAGAGATAACAAAAAAGATAAAATTTATTAAACGCTACAAAAGACAGGAAATTGTGGAGAGCCATGATTGCCAACGTCCTGATGCCATACGGCGCATAGAAGAAGGTTTATGAAAGATTACAAAAAAGACAAAATTTATTAAACGCTACAAAGAAGAGGAAATTGTGGAGAGCCATGATCGCCAACGTACTGAAGGGATACGAAGCATAAAAGAAGTAAGAGGCTGTGTAAATGGATGTCGGAACAAGATTTAGGGAAGATGACAAAAAAATCAAAATTTATTAAGCGCTACAAAGGACAGGAAATTGTGGAGAGCTATGGTCGCCAAACCCCTGAAGGAACGCAGTACACGGAAGAAGAAAAAAGAAAGTATTACTGTGTTGGAAACTGTAGAAACAAAGAACACTGGAATGTTGTCTTAAACATCTTCATAATATTGTATGTTGGACCTTACAAATAAAGATATATTTATACGGCAACCATGCTGAGCGGACCTTAGTTACAGTTTCTAGATGAGACCGCACCATCTGGCGTGAGCAACAGTTTGAACAAGGCCAGAAAATTCAAATCCTTGGTCATAATGACTTGTGATTTTGTTCAAGCGGACACAATTGAGTACCTATCTGTAGCGGCCTAAATTTCCAGTGCCTCAGTATAGCGGCCTAAATTCCCAGTACCTCGGTATAGCTGGCTAAATTTCGAGTGCCTCGCTATAGTGGGCTAAATTTCGAGTGCCTCTCAATATAGGACTCATTTTTGAGTGCCTCTCAATAACGGACTAAATTTCATATCCCTCTCTACACCGGGTTAAATTTCATATGCCTATCTATGGCCGATTAAATTTCATATGCCTATCTATAACGGGCTAAATTTCACATGCCTCTCTACAGTGGGATACATTTCATATGCCTCTCTAGGGCCGGCTAAATTTAATATGCCTCTCTACAGCGGGCTAAATTTCATATGCCTCTCTGTAGCGGACTAAATTTCATATGCCTCGCTATATTGGGCTGAATTTCATGTACCTCTCTATAGCGGGCTAAATTTCGAGTTCCTCTTTTACTTTTAATATGTGTCGTACCTCTGTATAATCCCAATATAAACGTGATTGAATATTTTGGATTTTGGAGAAAATGGAAACCAAAAGGAAACTCATACTTAACATCAGGAAGAGGCAGTTGAAATTTCTGCAGCACGTAATGAGGAAAGACGGCTTGGAAAAGCTGATACTCACAGGGCAGATTGAGAACAAGAGGGACAAAGGAAAGCAGCACGAAACATACTTGATGATCTTGAGCAAATGGATGGTAGAACAGTGTTTGGGATAAATAAAATGACAAAACTTATTAAGAGCTACAAGGAAGACGTGAAGGGCCATGATTGCGTACGTCCTGAAAAGACACGGCACATAAAAGAAGAATGTAATGAGTTAAATAAACAACCAGAATGAAAAAATAAAAATCGACTAAAAAAAATAGAAAATAATTTTCATGACCTTTATAGCGGAATCGATATGCCCTCATCTGTCATTTATTCATAAATTACTTTTGATTTCATTTTGTAGTCATATGGCGTAGCTGCAGCAATTGTTCACTGCGTGTTTGTTTTTCTTTTGTCAATAAAGATTAAAATCGTGTAATGTGCACAAGAAAATAATATAAGGACATGTAAGTCTGTCGTCTGCTGGATTGAAAGACTCCCATGATGCTTAGCGAGTTTTTTTTTTAATTATTATTATTTTATTTTCTATTTATTTAGTAGGGAAAGCGGTTTGAGGGTGATGACGTGTAAGGCGGGAACGGTTCGTATAGGGTTAGGATTTAACAACAAAGTGGGTGGCATGCTTTCCCCTTTGTGTGTTGCCAAATCTTCGGAATTGGATTTTTAGACGACGTGTCAACAAATGAAGAAGAAAAAAAAAACTTAAAAGAAATAAAATCACTGATTTCTTTGCTTTTTCTTGTTTCTTTCTCTGTTCCTTTTATTATTAAAACAAGACTTGGAATCTTTGAATTACAACAGGACAAAAAACGGAACACAATAAAGGTTTTAAAATAAGAAGGAAAACAAAAGAATGTTATTCTGGGATATTTTCCAAATGAACTGCTATAAATGTCTTGCCAGGTCTGAAGGAATGAAAAGGAATCAGAAAATGGGAAAACAAACGTACACTTACTATCAAAATGAGACAGATGAAATTTATGGGGCACATAATGAGGAAAGAAGGTCTAGAGAATTTAGCGCTCACAGGACATCGCGAAGGCAAAAGAATTAAGGAAAAACTACATAACAAGTTTGTGTAAACGGATGGCAGAAGAAAGACAAAGAGCTATAGTAATGGTTAAATAAGACAAAAGAAAGGAAGGTGTGGAGAGCAATGATCTTGAAAGAAAAATCGTAGCTCTTGGACGCTGCCCTAATGGAAGCCTATTTCTACCTCAAACTCTCTTTCTCTCTTTATATCCATATATATATATAATAGGAAAGAACTTACTAGGTAAATAATCCAAAGTTCTTTAGTATTTTTGTTATTATTTTTTAAAAATAGTGCTGGATACAAAAGTAGAGCATAAATATAATAATTTATTTAAAATTATGATTCCAACACGCTACATAAGAGTTCTCATGTTTCAAAACAAGAGCCGAAAACTTCAATATAATTATTTGAATTAAATTGAATTAAAGTAAGCTCTGTTTTCGGCTCTTGTTTTGAAACATGAGAACTCTTATGTAGCGTGTTGGAATCATATTTTTAAATAAATCATTATATATATATATATATATATATATATATATATATATATATATAATGTAAAAGAACGAAGAGTAAGATTTCAGCGTTCAAAACATTAATTTAAAACAGAGCTCAATACAAAGGTAGAGCAATAAATATTTAATTGTTATGCAGTGTTTTTTATTCTTTTATACCTTTTATGGGAAACTTTCCAATGACGTAAATGGAAGCTATGCTTCGATAACTGCATTTCTGAATAAAATACTTCAGTCGCATCTTGTTTCCCCACCTGATGAAACGTTAA
>OZ010611.1:38851555-38894055 GCA_963932145.1 Acanthosepion lycidas
ATATATAGTATACTTTATATATATATATATATATATAGTATACTTTATATATATATATATATATAGTATACTTTATATATATATATATATAGTATACTTTATATATATATATATATATATAGTATACTTTATATATATATATATATATATAGTATACTTTATATATATATATATATATATATATAGTATACTTTATATATATATATATATATATATAGTATACTTTATATATATATATATATAGTATACTTTATATATATATATATATATATAGTATACTTTATATATATATATATATATATATATATAGTATACTTTATATATATATATATATATATATATAGTATACTTTATATATATATATATATAGTATACTTTATATATATATATATATATATATAGTATACTTTATATATATATATATATATATATAGTATACTTTATATATATATATATATATATATAGTATACTTTATATATATATATATATATATATATAGTATACTTTATATATATATATATATATAGTATACTTTATATATATATATAGTATACTTTTTATATATATATATATATATATATATATATATATATAAAATGTATATACGGGGTGTATCAAAATATATTAACAAACTTTGGGCTGGGTTTCTCACAGCAAAATAAGGACAAAAGACAAAAGGATAAACATGTCCGAAAATTTTTTGAGCGATTAAGTTTAAAGAAAGTTTACGATAGATAGCGTTGTGTGGTCATTTAGACTGGGTTACATTTGTCATTCGTATACATTTGTGGTTCGTCTGTCTTCAAAGTTTAACATGTGCAGTAGAGAGTTAACTGAGAATTTACGTTTAACAATGGTTTGATATTGATAAGAATAAAAAAAATATCCAAATGTTGGACAATTTTTTATCATTATTTTCACCAGAAATTGAAGCAAACATTTGAACATTAGAACGGCTCATGATCAAACATAATAGGCATTCTTTGGTTGTTATATTTAATATGTTTAAATATATATAGATATACATAGATGTGTGTTTGTGTTTGTGTGTAGTAAAATAACCGATATTTTTTTTTAAGCATTTCATCCCTAGCAAGGCGGGAAGCTACTATCACGCAAGGGGTTACAGAGGATTTGGAGCTAGAGCAGATAGGAATGTTAGAGGAAAGGATGAGAAGAAGAATAGTGGATAGATCAAGGCAAGTGGAGATGTCGATTGACATTACTTTTGAATAGTTGGAGATTAAAGCTATCAGGGAAACAGTAGTAGGGAAGGGAGTTCCACAGGCGAGAGGTGCAAAACATGAAGCTATTTGAGTAGAAGAGGCGGCTACATTTAACAGTTTCAACAGTGAAAGGGTGAGAGCGGGATGCCAGCCTCGTAGGACGCTTGAATTCGCGAAGTCTTGGAGCCAGCGAATGCAGCTTATCGGAGCAATTGCCATGAAAGTATTTGTAAAAAAGACAGAGAGAGGCGACGGAACGTCTGTGAGAGACCGACTGCAGGCGAGATGCCAGATCAGGGCCAATTATATTGTATATCCGTCTCTGGATCTTATCAAGAACCTTGAGACAAACAGAGCATATATTGCAGCAATACTCCATGCAAGGGCGAATGGTTGACTTGTAGATTTGAAGGATCGATTCCGGGGAGAAAAATTTCTTGGCGCGCCGGACAAAGTATTTAGGATATGTGAAAAGCAGCTGGTTGTTTAATTTCTTTTAATTCTGTTGTCAATGATTCTTTCAATAAGACATGATCGGGGAAAAAATGAAAAATCACTAACATGACAAGCTCGCTGCTTAGAAACGCTGTTTTTAATTTGAAATATTTTTCAACAATTAACAGTTTATAAGATTAAATATAAAAAATACTATATATTTACACCAGACTAGACCCAAGAGCCACTCAAGTTAGAGATTTACTGAATGAGCTTCTTCTAAAAAGTGGGTAAAAAAATTCAGAATCTGCTGAATGGATAACGGTTGATCCGAGACTGGATGAGGTTAAGGTCATAGTGATCAGGTTGGTGGGTGGGGTGCACCGTGAATATGTTTTACAAAGCAGCGATTCTTGGGGAGAATCTTACATGGTGGTTCGAAAGTCTTGTCACCACTCTACATAATATAATTTTTTTATTTCAATGCTCTGTGGGGTATTATCAAGGAGAGAGTATCACATGAACGATACCAGAATACCCATCAGTTGAAGGACGCTGTTCAGAGAGCCTTTGCAACAATCAACGAAGCACAGCTTCGTAAAATATTACACATGACATGGCGCCGCATCCTTTTGTGCCATGAAAATGATGGTGTTCATACAGACTTTCTCGATGTGTAACAGCGTCAATGAAAGTGAATAAACTGAACCCATTACATGTGCTTTGTATTACTTATTGTTCTATTGTTCTTTTTTTTTTTTTTTTTGTAGGGGGTGACAAAACTTTCGGATCACCATGAGGTGGGAATTGACAAATTCTGGACGCGAACCACGTTCCAAAATCTGACTAAATGACCCAACATCAGATATTGTGTGTGACGAATTTCACCCAAAATGAATCACTCCTGTTTTTATCATGTCAGGTCTCGATGCTTGAGGCAGATGTTAAGTCTTTCGAAAAAGCTCATAAATTTCTTTGGAGCCTCACCACATGACGCTGTTTAATGTCATAAACAGAGCATAGACAAATGTAGTTGTGTATATATGAGTTGAAAATATAGATTAAATCCGACAAAAAGGTTAAATAAGAAACAAATAGAGACATTTTAATAAATTTAAAATGTTTCGCTATTTATTCAATTTGATCTTTTTTTTCTTTTTTTTTTTTTTTTTGAGCGGGAAGTAGAACCATGAGGAGTTGCTTCGATTTTAAACTCAGTGTTGTTTCGTGTTCATTGGTTGTGTAGAAATCACGTGTTTATTTTATGGCGTCAGGGCGTATTTACATATGTATCTGTGTTGACGTCATGTGTATCATTAGGTACTTTAATGAGATCACTAAAAAAGAGTCTGGCATGACGAAAAAGACGCCAAACTTGACGAAAACAAAACTTTATCATCTAAATATTTATGTTATTATTAACAGGAAAGATCAAAGTATTTGGGGGGTATATTTTTACATTTTTTTAATCGTTCCTAGCACGTCCAAAATTTTCGTTAAAAATCTTGTCTTTTAGTCAGCAAAATTGACAGATAATCGATACCATGACAGCCATTTTTTCCAATTTATAAAAAAAAAGAAAATCACAGTTTGAAATTCTTTTAAAAATCAATTATAATTTTTTCAAAACTTATTTTAAGAAAATCAGAAATTATAATGTTTATTTAAAATATTTTGAACCAAGCTTAACTTAGTTTCTGCGCCGAAACGACGTAGTCTGAAAATAAAACAAAGCAGGTCATAACCTTTCGCGTCACTTGATAACGTAACGAAAGACATTCGTGACGTTTTGATAGCTTACGTGAGGATAATTCCTTCTTCGGAAGGAGAGATGTGAAGTTATTTAGATTTAGGTGAACAAATTGTTTACCTCGTTATTTTTAAGGAAAACTTTCAGCGTTCTAATTTTTTTCATTTTTTGTACTTAGCTTTCACCTTTACGTTTACGATGCTTTATGGAAAATATATCATAAATAAATTAAAATAAGACTGTGATAGTGAGATTAAATTTCATAAGAAAGTTATCTAATTAATTTATAGGTACCTTTCATGGAAATTTTATCAGAAGTGTACATAAAATACAAATTTAAATTTCATAAGATGATACTGATAATTGTAGGTCCCCTTCTCAGTTGAAATTGAAAAATGTATTATATATACACCATGGCGTGTGTAAATTCCTCTCGAGGAGTTTCTAACAGATTACTTATCATCTCTCGGTTGCGTCCCTGTCTTTGGGCAGACTGCGCTCAGGGGCTACTCTGTCAGAGTGGCAACTGAGGAAGATTATACTGAGAGGTGCCCAGCCCTGAGGAACAACTGCCTGAGGTCGCGTCCTTCCATTGCACCTGAAGGAGGGACGGTGCTCGCACCGTATACATCATGACGTCTGTGTGCGTCCTTAACCTTGAAACGTTAGCATAAATTAAAGATGTATTAACAGTGACAGATCTATTATGAAAACAATGAAGCTTAAGCTACAGGGTCCTTAATCCCCCCCCCTCAAAAAAAAAAATAAGGCCATTTTAGTGATAGAATCAGAAGCCATCAGAATTGGGGCACTTGGACCTGTGGTAACGTTAAGTGAGCTTGTCCCGCTAGATCAATTACGACTGACTAGTGAGTTCGATCCTCATTGGGTTCAACATGCACTCGGCCTTGTGCTATATCCAAGCTAAGCTTATAAAATCATTAGGGCACTTCGACGTGGTGTAATGGTTAATAAGCTTGTCTCGCGCGTTCAATTACAATTGAATAGCGAGTTCGATCCTCGCTGGGCGCTCCACATTTTCGACTTTGCTACGCTTAGAAAATTATTAGGGCACATAGACTTGTCAATATTTGTGAAAAGGAGCAAGGATGAGTCTACTCACTGGATTTATTCAATGAGATGATCCTAAGAGAACTCAAAGTCCTACCAGGATTTATTATTGCTGGACACAGTCATAATGTAAAACACTGTGTGGATGGTAGATACAGAAAAAAATCTCTAGGAACACTTAGAGAAATGGAAAGTAGGAAAAAAGGTTGGTTGATTTTTTTTTTTTTTTTCTAGGAGCATATCAACTTCTATGGTTTATTTAATGCTGAAACGTAATATTTTGAACATAATTTAATGGCTTCAACTAAATATTAGGTTGGTGCAAAAATAATGTCGTTTTCTCACATAAAGTTGAACGTCAAAAAACGACAACCTAATATATTTTGAGTGCTGTTGTATGCCTTCAGCTACAGATAAAATCTATTGATGGTCATTTTACTATAAATAGGTATTGTTGGTAATTTTTTAATAGAAAAATGTATTGCTGGTATTTTTAGTATAAAAATGTGTTTATACTTTCATAGTGTTTTGTTTCTATTTGCCCATATCTGGGATCCTATCAATAACCTTCTTGCTGATTATAACCCCCAAAACCTTACTAAAGACAGAAGATAATAATTGACATTGTATTTAAATTTTTGAAGATCAATGTTGACTAGAAAGTAAGAAAGGTAGAAGAATGTTCCACAATTAAGAGGTCCATTAGAAGAGACTTTTAGCATAGAACTTATGGGTTATATCTAGCCATTTCAACAGTAAAAGGATGAGATCTTGCCACCAAACTAATATTGCATTTAAATTCATAAAGTTTAGGTACCATAGAGGAAAGTTTGTTAGAACAATTACCATGAAAATATTTATAGAAAGAGACGCTACTTTATGGTGGTGAGAAAGTAGCTGAAACCGATATGCCAGATCAGGACCAATAACATTGCAGATTCTTCTTTGCATTTTATTAAGAATCTCTAAATACATAGCAGAAGCACCAGACTAGATGTGGCAGCAATATCCATTGCTTAATTTCTGGATTCTTTCTATTAAATTTAATTTTCTTTATATAATTTAAAGTCTAGTTTTCTTTGTAACATGAAATTAGTAGTTTGGTTGGCCACTTTCCTGTACTGATTTATCAAGAGGTGTAATTAATATATTGCTTTTTGCTAACTAGGATTTATTATTGCTGGGCACAGTCACAATGTAGAATACTGTGAGGATGGGATATATTAAGTAAATTCATTTTATTTATAAAATCATAAGTCAATGGATGAGGTAGCTAATGCTGGCCTTAGAAAATACTCTAATAACCATTTCATATGAGCTCAAAATTCGCCTGTAATTGGTCGAATTTCAAAATTTTCTTACCGGCTTGCAGGGCCCAAACCCTAACCTGTATGGACTCGTTGAGCTCTCCAGTACCTATTCATATCCTACATTTTGGCAGTTGGCGCCCTGGGTAAGACGATAAACCACATCCGCGTTCTGGGTAAGACGATAAACTACGTCCAACAGCACGGCCTCTGATCAGGAGGTTTTGAAGAGCGTGGAACCACCTCTTAATTGCTGATGTCCCCAGGTCCACTCTGACCCGGTGTGGTAGCACCTGTTAGAGTCCCAACTATGGGCAAATAGTTAACCCCCAAACTCTGGTCAAAACACTATACCAGAAATAGTTTGTAAAAAAAAAAAATTGCCAACAATACATTTTTGAAAACACATTACCAGTGAAGGAAAATTCTTACCAGAAATAGATTTTTGGAGGAAAAAATATTACCAACGATGAAAGTTTTGTTGGCTTTAAATAACCCATTGAGGTTGATATGCCGTAAAACAAACCAAACTAAACCAAACATTCTGGCAGTTGGATCCTCACATATATTGTTTGTGGTTGTGAAGGGCTTCACCATATATGTTGAAGCTTCAGGTCTCCCACAATATAGATCCACCACTGTGTCGTAAAAATTAGGTATTTTAATTGCACGTAAAATATAACGTTTATTGGAAGTGAATGTTTAATATTAGATTTCATTATCTGCAGAAGTTTGTATCTTACAATCTTTAAATATATGTTTTATATATGTTTTACGAATATTGGCAATATGAAGCACGTTTGATGGATATTTATTGTGTTGATTATATATTAATATCCCTTCTATGTATTTTCTTCGTAATGGGCTATGTTAATATTTTTCTAATACACAATTTTTTTAAGCAAAATTATGACTTATTTTATTTCTTGATGATATTAAGGAATTTAATTCGACTTTTCTGTAACGTATTGATTTGTTTTTTATGGCTTATCAGCTTTTTGCAGGTTATTTAAAGCCAGAAAATATTTTTAGATTTTAAGAAATTTTTGAAGATCATAAAGATTTAATTAACCCCTAGCTGGGGTGAGAAGAGGTGAATTCATACCTTTCCTTTTAAGAGATATATTTACTAAAATTACTCAAAAATATCTTGAAATACTAAAGAGTAAATTTATTCAATAAAATCGCCATTGGCTTCAACCATGGCCTCTAGACGACTTCGGAATCTCTTGCAACTCTTCTGGGCGGTCTCCTTGTTTAAGTTGGTGAATACTGCCATAATCCTTGTCTTCAGTTTATCTTTGGTTTTACAAGGAGTTTTGTTGGCCTCTCGCTCAACTGCGCGCCCACACAATAATCAAGGAGGTTGCAGTCTGGAGAGATAGGTGGCCAGATATAAGGGGTGATGTGATCGCAGAAATTGCCTCCTGCATGTGTGGCATGATGCAGAATTCCGTAGGCAGATATAGATTTTTTTCCAGCAGCCACTCTCTTGACCCAAGGCAGCAATGCCTCCGCAAGGCATTTGATGTAGGTCTCCGTGTTGAGTCTGAGAGCCTCACCAACAAATTCGGGAGTACTTTTCTTATCAGAACGAGCTGCCTTACCTTCGTAATAACCATTACACTAATCCAAATCTTTCCGAATCATCTGCATTGGTTGACAACCAAATACCCTGAAATGTTCGTATTTATTTATTTATTCGTCTAAATTAAGCAAAAATGAAAATATCACCGATACCTCATTTTAACAGATATATTTACCGAAATGACACAAAAATATCTTGAAATACTAAAGAGTAAATTTATTCAATAAAATCACCATTGGCTTCAACCACGGTCTCCAGACCACTTTGGAATCTCCTACATCTCTTCTGAGCGGTTTTCTTGTTTAAATTGGTGAATGCTCTATAATCCTTGCCTTCAGTGTCACAAAGAATTTCGTTGGCCTCTCCCTCACCTGCGACCCACACACAATAATTAAGAGGGTTGTAAGCTGGAGAGTTAGGTAGCTAGATATAAGGTGTGATGTGATCGCAGAAATTTTCTGACATCCATCACTGTGTTCTCCTGCTTGTGTGATATGGTGCAGATTCCTGTTGTCAGAGTTTGGATCTTCCAGCAGCCACCTCTTGACCCAGGGCAGCACTACGTCTCCAAGGCACTTGATGTAGGCCTCCGTGTTGAGTCTAAGACCCTGTGGGGAGATGAATGGCGGCATAACGTGGTTATCACTAGTGATCATTCCAAACACCTTCGTAATCACCATTAGACTCATCCAATTCTTTCTAACTCTTCACTGTCCTCTGAGTGATACCCAAACATTCTGAAATGTCCGTATTGGAGGTTCTAGCACAAATTCCAAGTTTTTGACGAAGTGAATTGCGTCATGGTGCTCTTTTTCTCACATACGGTGCCCAACTGTCCCTATTATTCGGTGCTGATGACATTCATCAAAAACACATTGCGCGCATGCGCGAAATTAAAAATATAAAAGACCGACAATTTACCCATCGCATCCTGTATATAAAGCTGGCCTGGTCCTTTGCCCATTAGGCGTGATGACTTGCAGGAGGAAATGTTGGCTTGGGAACAAATGGGAAACGGTAACTTTCTAAACTTCAGCGAGGGTCGAATTATGGTCGACTTTAATCGATATGGGTAGATATTTCAGGTAAATAGGGACACCAGTGATTAATGTGAAAGAAATCTGACTTGCAGTGCCGATGCCAATTCAATGAATTAATTCCAACTGGCCGCGGGAACGAAACTGTCAACTAGTGTGCGTCGCCATTTTGCAAGCGGAAGTGAATGCGCTGATGAAACAGAAATTGTACATAATTTGGTAAACAACTGTCGACCGTGTAAATAATTATTTCAACAATAATAATGTAAGAAGAGTGAAATTATATTTCCATAATGCCGCTTTGTCATTTAATATTTGAACATAAACCGATTCATCTATTAATAATTTTTTTGTCATTTGAATTTCTTTTATATTATATTTTAATTTTTTCTTCATTTCAATTTCTCCCCTGAGTCTATCTTACATATTTATAAATCTACCATTCGCCCATGCTTTGAATATTGCTACCACATATGGTCCGGTGTTCCTGCTGTATATTTAGAGATTCTTGATAAAATCCAAAGAATAATCAGCAATATTATTGGTCCTGACCTGGCGTCTCGGCTTCAGTTATTTTCCTACCGACGTATAGTTGCCTCTCTGTGCCCTTTCTGTAAATAATTTCAGGGTAACTGTTTCAGATAAACTCTTCACTATGGTACCTCTTCTTTATGAAGTGCAATACTAGATTAGAAAAAGGCCTCATCAATTTACAGTTGAATTGGATAGATGTAACCGTAAGTTTTTTTTTTATCTCGCACTTCTCGCTCAGCGGCTCAGATTGAGGAATTGGAGAGTCGAGTTCGAATTCCAGTCAAATCCATTACATTCACTTACATGCTAATAAAATTGGGAAAGGTATGAATCTTGTTCTCCCCACTCCCCCAGGACAAATTCTGTAGCCTTGGATAGCAACTAGTCTACCGCAGAAAGAAATGGAAACTTACTGCGGGGAAAAAACCTGCCTCGTCAGTCATGTATCGAAAGATACATGATCGCCTAAGCGTGTATCACGCATAGCACATAACTGACTGACTGATTTTATCTTTTAAGAAACTATTTTTTTTTACTTATTTATACGAGTTTCGTCTCGGGAAACAGCTACCCGACCCCGTTTTATTCGGGGTATACGAGGAATTTTTGACCGAGTCTACGGGCCCGGATACCCCATATTAAATTCGGCTTTGTGTTCACATCTGACTGCGTGGGGCGGTTGGTAGATATCCTGCAGTTGGAGATTCATCTCCGGGTGTGCTAGCCGAAATTTTTATCGAACGTTTCGTTCGATAAAAATTTGAACAAACATAAGAATTAATTTTTTTGAAAATGTATCACTGTGTCTTTTCAAGAGAGAAACCAATCTCTAAACTTTTTTTTTTTTTTTTTTTTTTGCATATTGGAAGGAATTAGCTAGAATTTGAACTTAGTTTCCTTTGATGAAGAAATCCAAATATCTAGTACGCACCGTAGAGCATAATATTACTCGTTTGTCGTTCCGCAAAAGAAAAGGAAATCACTTCAACTGAATCACGTTCCATATAGTCGCTCTCAAATATTGTCGGCCATTGAAAGAAGAGAGAAAAAAACAGAGAAAAAAAAACCTCTTTACATCCGGAGATAATAAATCATGAAGCTGGTATTCCCGAACATTACCAGTTATTAAAACGAGAAACTCATTTTTCATTTGCTCCCAAGATTATAATTTAAGTCGTCTGTTATGACTGCTGAAGTGGCTATATGCAAAACACAGAGAAATCAGAAGCCGAAGCAAATGGTCAGAAATTAATACAAATATTGCTGCGAGATAGAATAAGAATATATATATATATATATAATTGAAGTCAACACTCAGAGGCAACAGGCTGTTTCATGCTAGACGCAATCGTCAGGCCGGCTGACGATACCCCACATTAAATTCGGCCTTGTGTCGCATCTGACCGCGTGGGGCGGTTGGTAGATATCCTGCAGTTGGAGATTCGTCCCTAGCTATGCTGGTCATACTCTCTGACTCCGAGCGCAGAGAATCTCCAGACGAGGATATGTCGAAGGGTAGAATCTCGTCTCAGGAAACAGCTACCCGACCCTGTTTTATACTGGGTCGACGTGGAATTTTTAGACGAGCCTACGAGCTTTGATACCCGACATTGAATTCGGCCTTGTATCACATCTGACCGTAAGGAGCGGTTGGTAGATAGCCTGCAATTGGAGAATCATTGTGGAATTCAGTTAACTGACTTCTAACAGTTGACTACTTCTTCTACGCGCCGCTGGCGAATCTTATATGTGTTGTTTTTGTCCTAAGTATTATCGTTCATTGCCAACTTTTGTTTGATTATTCTCATCAGTAACCTTCTCTAGGTTACAAGATATATACAGGGTGAATCAAAAATGCTTTTACAAACTTTAGTGGCGGGTTACTGACACCAAAACAAGGTAAAATACGCCCAGAAGGCTATAGTTGTACCTCATTACAACAAATCAATAAAAAATTAAAGGGTAAGATTCAAATAGAGAGTCATCGATCGACATAACATTTAAATTTTTGGTAAACTAAGTTGACCGGGAAGACGTCGTAAGAGAATTTCACATAAGATAAGTGCGAGAGAAGAAACTATTAGCAAGGCACTTACGATTACATTCAGCCATTTCAACTGTAAAATGATGAGACCTAACTGCCAATCTAGTACTGGGCTTAAATTCGCAAAGTCGAGGTACCAAAGTGGAAAGCTCATCAGAACGATTGCCATGAAAATGCTATATGCATGATATAAATGCGCTGGTCATGATTTTATTATAGATAATTATTATAAATGATTTTATGATAGAGAAGTAGTTCTAAGCGGGATGCCTGGACGAAAATGGCGTTCAGTGCACAAGAATTGCTATACGATGTTCTATCAGGCTTCGGCTATTAAAAGAAGACCGTCTCTAATTCCGCGATCTTTTGCCTGGTTATGCAGTAAATTTGGACTGGAATTTTTATTCTATTATTTATTATTTATGCGATTAAAGTCCTATTGAGATATCGATATTGGTGTGTGGAATAAATATTTACTTCAGGTTACATTTTTGGTGTAGGAATAATTTGGCAGATTTTTATTCAGAATAATGTTGTCGTTGTCGTCTTCGCTGTCGTTGTCGTCTTCGATGTCGTTGTCATCGTCGTTTTTGTTACCGTTGTCGTCTTCGATGTCGTTGTCATCGCTGTCTTCATTGTCGCTGTCAATGTCGTTATCGTATTCGATGTCGTCGTTGTCGCCGTCATCTTCGTTGTCATTGTCGCCGTCCTCTTCATTGTTGTCTTTTTTGTTGCCGTTTTCGATGACGTTGTTGTCTTCGTTGTCGTTGTCATCGCCATTGTTGTTTTCATTGTCCTCGTCCTCTTCAATTTTGTTGTCTTTTTCGTTGTCATTGTGGACGTCGTCGTCGTCTTCTTTCTGTCATTGTTGTCGCTGTTGTCGACTTCGTTGTCGTTTTCGACGTCGTCGTCCTCTTCATTGTCGTCGTCGTTGTCGTTTCATCGTCATTGTCATCTTTGTCACCCTACTCATCATCGATGTCGTAACTTGGCAGTACTCGGCCGATTCCAATAAATATTTAAAGTCGAAAGAAAGTTCTTCTATGAGCCGTGCCTCTTCAGGACGTAGGCGATTACGGTTCTCCACAGTTTCCTGTCCTTCGTAGCTCTTAATAAATTTTGTCTTTTTGTTATCTCCCCTAAACTTTATTCCGCTACCCATTTACTGAAGCTCACTAAGAAGGTTATACGTGGTATTCCTCTTGTCCCTCTCGCCTTCAATTTCTCCTGTGAGTATCATATTTCCCAAGCCCTCTTTCCTCATTATATACCCTAGAGATTTCAACTGTCTATTTCTGATGTTAAATGCTAAGAGTCCTTTTAGTTTCCATCTAAAGACCTCGTCGTTTCTCGCAACTTTGGTTCATCCTGTGCTCAGCATCCTTGAAATTATTGATTGAGTAACGCACACAATCACAGAAAATTCCAAAAAGAAACAAGGATAAAAATTAACAGGAATTTTGTGCGAAATGAATGCAAGGGTGACAAAAGAAAATGGCTATGATTTCAGCTTCATATTTCACATCGCTAAGGGCGGGAAACTTTAAATCGCAGACACATTTCCAGAAAACTCTCACTCTCTTTATTCATTTCTTTTATTTACTTGTTTATTTTAGAGACTCTTTCCTGAGAGATCTGAAGGCAGAAATTCCTTTGGCTGTACACGTCGGAAGGATTCAGAAGCAATTAGATTGAAAAGCGATAATGCTTTGATCCTTGTACGAAATGGAAAATGCTTATGTATGTCTGCAAAATATGCCATTCGAGTGTTTGATTACCTATATATGTAGGTAAGCATGTAAAGACGTACTTTTTGTGATCTATATCCCTGTAGAACGCCGTCTTGTGAGAAAGTTCTTTCTTTTAGTATTTTAAAAGACTCATAGACATGTAGAAATATATTTAAATCTATATGCGGGTTGAGGGTGTTCATATATATAATGCACATACACGCATACATCTACATATTTTGTCTACATAGATTATGTGTGTATGTGTATAAACGTCCCTCTAGTGGGTCTCTGTATTTCTCTCTCTCTCTCTCTTTCTTTCTTTCTTTCTTTCTATCTATCTATCTGTCTCTTTCTCTCTCTGAAACTACATTATTTCTTTTTTTGCTACTCTCTCTTTTTTATTCTTTTTTCTTCACTATTTATTCTTTTATTATTCACAACTTATTCTTTTATTCTTCAAAATCTATTCTTTTTTATTCTTCAAAATCTATTCTTTTTATTCATCAAAATTTATTCTTTTATTCTTCACAATTTATTCTGTTAATCCTCACAACTTATTTTTTTTCTTCACAGCTTATTCTTTTATTCTTCACAACTCTTCTCTTCACAAATTATTTTTCATTCTTTAAAATTTATTCTATTATTCTTCACAGTTTATATTTTATTCCTTACAATTATTTTTTTATTCTACAAAATTTATTCAGTTATTCTTCAGATTTTATTCTTTCATTCTCCACAATTTATTCTTTCATTCTTCAAACTTTATTCTATCATTCTTCAAAATTTATTCTTTCATTCTTCAAAATTTATTCTTTCATTCTTCAAAATTTATTCTTTTATTCTTCACATATTAAACGCAATATTTTGCTCTTTTTTTGCGAATCCTTACTTTTGAAACTTTTATTATTTTCGTTCTTTTTCAGGGATTTTTATTTTTTTGTTTTCTGTTTTGAGCAAGAGATGGAGAGAGAGAGAGAGAAAGAGAGATGGGGTAGTGGGAAGGGGGTCATAGAAAATGTACCGTCTTATTTTTTTTCTATCCAACTCTATACATTTGACTTACATTTCTTCAAACATCAGAACCCAGGAATTCCGATTTTGCTATCAAAAATTCCTACAATTTTCGGTAACGATAAGCAAGTACTTTTGTATATTAGCGTTCCACCATTTTTTTCCTCTGTGTGTGTATGCGTGTATGTATGAAAACAAATAATGTATGTGCGTAAGTTCACATCACACCCCATCTTGTAAACGAGTGAGACAATACAGAGTTTAAAAAAACAATTTGCTTTCATTAAAATGAAAAGTGGAAATATATACACCTACACAGAATATATCTTTTTAAATTTTTATTTTTAGTAGATACCCATATTTGAGTAGACGCTCCGTTTATTTATTGAACAATATACAGGGTGAACCAAAAGTAGGTAGACAGTAGGTTGAGATGCATTTCAAGAAATGAATACACAAAGATTCTTGTGCAAAAATGTTTCGAAGCGTGGAAGGTAGAATTCAAAGCTGTGTAAATTATGATGGAAAACAGTTTTGAACACCTGTGTTGATAACATTTTCGGTGTTTTTATATTGTATTATTGTATATCACAAAATTTAATTGTATTAGGTTGGTGCAAAAATAAGGACGTAATAATGTCGTTTTTTGACGTTACGTCAAAAAACGACATTATTACGTCCTTATTTTTGCACCAACCTAATATATGCAATAATTGTTTATCAATATTTAATTGTGTTAGTATGTAATTTCAAAAATAAATGTTACCATTTATTGTCCACCTACTTTCAGTTGACCGTGTATTTATTTATTTTCGTCTACCGGCCTGAATATTGGTGAAATCTTATTTAAGAAAAATGTGAAGCATAATTCGAGCCTGCGTCCCTCTTGGCAGGAGAAACCGTCGTAGATCCGACGTACTTTAGACCATCTCGGTCATGAATAGAGCCTTATAAATCTACGACAGTTTCTCCAGCCAACGGTGACGCAGGTTCGAATCCATCCGGAGAGCGCATATTTTTCTCTAATAAGATACGATAAGCAAGGCTTGGGTCTTACTAACGTGAAATGATGTTTTCTAAACGGAATGTTATGGTAAACATGACAGAAAGATAACGTCAGCAGTGTTAATGGCGGCCTTAGTTACCCATCTGTCCAAAACTCTAGATCAATTCGTAGGATCTGTTCCCCACTCCTTAATCAGTGGAGACGATGCCTGGTCCCCGGGGATTACTCTATTGCAGCACCTTCCTCATTGTACTAAAAGATCGAAGTTCAGTGAAATATCGACGGCAGGGTGACAGTGATTGCGGAAGCCGAGAAGTTTTCCGACTGACCGATGTTACCCCCACCTTGTGTCGTGTGGAGGTGGATGTATATTTCTTTCTAATCATTTCACACCAAGCAAGGACGCTAAGACGCTAAGGGTTACTTGAGAGTGAATAAGAACAAGAGCATTTTAATCTGGAGAATAAATGGACAGATTGAAGGAGGAAGGAAAATGGTGACAGATGTTATTACGTTGGTGCAAAAATAATGACGTAATAATGTCGTTTTTTGACGTTAAAAATACGTCAAAAACGACATTATTACGTCATTATTTTTGCACCAAACTAATACATTTAAATTTTTGAAGATTTTAGAAATGAAAACTAGGGGAGATATTTCCACAGCTGAGAAGTGTGAGAAAGGAAACTGTTAGTATAAAGCTTACTGTTACATCTACCTATTTCAATAGTAAAAAGATGAGACCTAATTGCCATTCTAGCAGTCCGCTTATCAAGAAGTCGAGATCATTAGAACAACTGACATGAAAATAATTATGGAAAGATGCAATTTATATATGCAACTTACAGATGCATCGACGTGTATATATATATATATATATATATATATATATATATATATATATACTCAGAGGCCACAGGCTGTTTCCTGCTAGATGCAATCGGCGGCCAGACGATTGCGTCTAGCATGAAATACCCTGTTGCCTTTGAGTGTTGACTTCAATGTTCACTTATATATATATATATATATATATATATATATATATATATATATATATATATATATTTGCTGTATTTATGAAGCACGATTTCCGTGATAAATGAACAAAGGAAAGTCACGTCACCGTTGTAGGGAACTAACTGGAGTCGAGATGCCAGGTCAGGACCGATAACATTGGAGATTCTTCTTTGGATTTTGTCAAGAATCTCGAGAGATATTGCAGGAGCACCAGACCAGATGTGCCAGAAATATTCAATGCACGAACGAACGGTAGATTTATGAATGTGCAGAATGGATCCTGACGGGAAAATTTGTATTACAAAGTGTAATTACAGAACTAAACAACATTTTTTTTCAAAGATTGCTTTGTGAGTAAATTTATCACTACACTTAGAATGATTTATTTTAAAAGCTCCACTTCAGACGTTTTATATTTCGCTACAAAAGATTGATTATTTTAATTTAGAGCAATTCATCCGCGGGAGGAAAAACAAAACAGAGAAATGCCGAACAAATTATTTTCACTTGCGGGATAGACATGAAAAGAACAACGAGAAAAGCGCTGTTCGTTAAACATCCGATTTGAATAATAAAACCAGCAGAGTTCTTTAGGCCAGTTGTGATGCCGATGTTGTCGGGTGTTATTTCTGATAACACTCACTCAACTTTCCGTCGTTGCCAAACATGATATGAACGTGTTAGGCTAAAGGCTACGAAAAGCGAGCAATAAGCAGCGACTGTTTTTCCTGACGATCTCTGTTAAATGTACACTACAATTCAAAAGTATGAGTCAACCACTGGTAATTTTTTAAATTGACTCCAAAAGTAGTGGTTTTGTATTCTAAATATGAGAAAATTATTATACATGTTTAAAAAAAAGTAATTTTTTATTAGAAATTTTATTATGACAAAAAGAAAAAAAAAACAATTTATCAAATTTTGCTCTCGTCAAAATATCCTCCTTTAGACTTGATTATTGCAGCACATGTTTTTGTTTCTTTTTGTTTTTGTTTTTTTTTGCATTCGTCAATGTATAAGTTTAATGATTGATTTAATTCTTTTTTCAATGATTCTGTTTTTTAACCTAGGGAAGGTTACTGAATAGCATGTAAGGTTGGTAATGAACGATATTACTTAGGGCACGAACAACACTTATAAGATTTGCCAGCGGCGCGTAGAAGTAGTCAACTGCAGACCAAAATACAGTATTCACTACTGTATTTTGGGGAATGGAGACATACCCATTATCGTCCGTAGGTATGCTACAACACTGTAAGATCGCTTATTCTCTTTTTTTTTTTTTTTTTTCTTCTTTTATCACTCTTCTGTCAAGTTCATCCCATGCTATTTTGGGAGGTTGTTTCAAACTCTTGAACTGTAGTGTATATAGTAACGAATTTGTCGGTGAAGAAAGTTCATTAATATTTATCAATAAATTCTAACAAATTGGACAGTGAAACACTACGGCATCGTCTTCTTTTTTCATGTCCCTTCATATTGTGGGCATGATCGCCAATAACTTCAAAACCCTTCCAGTCTCTGTCCTGCGATTCGTTAACACAGGTTAGTTTAATAGGTTACTCGCTAATTATGTCCGCCATTTTTGCTTTCAGTATGTCCTGTTCATGCTAAATTCTCCAAGCACTCTTTCCTTACCATGCGTCCCATAAATTTCAACTGTCTCTTTCAGATTCAGATAAGTGTTATTTTTCTTTCCATTTTCCTTAAAACTATCTCAATGCTCAAATGCTCCACACATGGTATTCTCAGCATCCTTTTGTAGAATCACATCGTTGCTGCTTCAGGTCTTCTCTTCATGTGCGAGGAAATTGTCTAGAATTCACTGCCTGTTCAGCACCTTTTTCATTGTTTCTGTTGCCTCGTCTCCTTTCAACTGTTATGAAGTCGTCCAGAATTCACTGTCATATAGTAGGATTGATATTACATTGCAGTTATGCACCCTTTTTATTGTTTCTCTTGCTTCAAGTCTCTTCTCAAATGTTATGAAGTTGTCGAGCATTCACTGCTATATAGGAGGGTTGATATTACTAAGTAATTCAGTACTCTTTTCATTATTTTTGTTGTCTGCAAACTTCCTTCATCTTTGAGAAAATTGTCACTGCTACATAGGAGGGTTGATATTACATAGCAGTTCAGCACCCTTTTTATTGTTTCTCTTGCTTCAAGTCGCTCCTCAAATGTTATGAAGTTGTCGAGCATTCACTGCCATATAGGAGGATTGATATTACATAGCAGTTCAGCATTTTTTTACGTTTCTAACGAAATTTTCTCGTTTCTTGATATTTTATTTAGCTTTTTGATAAAGTGTCGCTGTTTCTGTAACAATCTAAAGATGATTTTTTTTTAAATTTAATGTTAATTTGATTTTAAAAAACCATTAAACAAGCCTCCCTTTTTTTATATTCAATAATAAATAATTACAAATTTTGCTCGAAGAATTTAACTCCTACCAAATTTAACTCCTACCAAATGTTCCTGATACTTGTGCACCGTTTCGCTCGACCCATTCTCCAAGTCTAGTCAATCTGTAAGAAAAAGTAGTGTTATAACCTTATATCTCTCGGAAAAGTAGCGATAAATAAAAAAGGTTTCCTTCATTTTCTCCTCCGACTAAAATCAGACTCATCCATGTTGGATAGTAGTGATAATATTTCCAATATTAAAAGTAATCCAAAAACAATGAAAGACTTAATTCGTACAAAGCAAAATAACTGCAACTTAAAACCTGATAAATTCCGGTTCAGTCTTCTGCATTCACTTTCGCACAAATCCCTTTGTCAAAAGGCATGTATCTACCGTATATACCCGAGTAGAGGATGAGTTTTTGTAATCAGTTTTTTTTACGCCCAAAATAAGGGATATCTTGAAGAGGTTAAAAATCATGTATTTTCGGTAACCGATTGCCCTATACACAGGTAATTCTTTTCTGGATGGGTTAAAATTTATGCATTTTAGGTGACCATAATCTCCCAAGTAGATTCTCACACTACATTTGCTTAACCTTAACGATACAGATAAGATCCTTTAGCCTGCTTCCTGTGGTCTAGATTCTTTCTTTCTGTTGTTAAATGAACAGCAGAACGTCATTCATTCTGCGATAGGGAAAAAAAACTATTAATTCTTCATTTATATGAGGCATTTGTTGATTTTAAGTGGCACATATAGTGGATGTGGTTTTGCTCTTCGTGTAACAACAAAAAGAGAAAAAACTTAAACTATGTAGGAGGGAGGCCCAGGGTAAAGGAGGTTACCGTAGTCAGGCATGAACGGAAACAAAAGTATGGTATCTAAATCTTTGTATCAGATATTTTACGGTAAGTGGATTTGCTCAGCATTTTGTGGTTAGCTTTGTACGAGAAAGAACGAAGACAATTTGTTTTAAATTTTCTCCAGTATGATGCCTAGTACGGAAATGTTTGAATACGATAAGCCTACAAATATTGCTCAGAAGCTGGGATCACATTATACACAAGCTTTATGTAAAAAAAATCAGGGGACGTAATTTACATGAAGTAGGCATGCACATGACAACATCCGGTATTCTTCAACCTTCTCCTTGCCACCAACGATGAATTAAATGGCTTTCCAGGTTTGGGTGGCGGCCTGACAAAAGTGAAGCACACTTCTGAATTCCAAACCGTGAAGAAGACAACAGGAAACCACTCCCCTATCTTCTCCAAGAAGTTATGACAACAGATAATAAAAAAAGAATCTGTGGAGAGCCATGATTGCCTGTGTTCTGAAGGGAGAAATATTTCTCTGAATTCAAAACCGTCGAGAACGCAACGGAAAACCATTCCAGTATCTTCCCCAAGAATTCATGACAAGTCACAGATCAGAAAGAAAAGGAATATATGAGAAACCCTGATCGCCTAAATTCTGAATAGAGAAAGATTACTCTGAATTTCAAACCATGCAAAAGGTAATACAAACCATTCCACTATATTTTCCAAGAGCTCACAGATAATAAATAAGAGGAATATCTGGTTGACTGCTTTCTCTCCAGCTTTAGGACGAGAAATACCCTAATTTTAAACTAAGGGCTCAGAAATGTTCATCTGAAAGCCAAGTTCCAATTCCAATTGGGTTCATTATATTCCTTTACGCGCAATAGGGAAAGGTATGAAAATCCACCTTTTCTCACCCAACTATGGATTAATTAGTAAGACTTGCATCACTAAGTCATTATTATCTCCAAAAAATTCTTACAATCTAAAAATGTTGCCTGGCTTTAAATAACTTGCGAAGGATTGATAAACCGTAGAACACCAATCAATCAGTCAAAAAATTCTTACACTGTAAAAATTGTTTTCTGGCTTTAAATAACCTGGAAAAGTTTGACAAGCCATAAAAAAAACAAATGAATCAATCTATAAATTGCTGAAAAAAAAAACAAATTAAATTCCTTAATATCACATAAAAATAAAAGCCATAATTTTGATTTAAAACAAAATGTTACCCTATGAAAAAAAATGAACACAACCCATTATAGAGAAAAAACCTTAGGAAAGGTATGAATCCACTTGCTCTTCCCCAGCTATGGGTTAATTAGAAAGACTTGCGTCACTTAATCATTAAAAAAAAAAAAAAAATTTACAAATTTTCAGGCTTTAAGTAAGCTGCAAGGGGTTGATAAGCTGTAGAAAACGAACAAGTCGATCAATCAAATACTGATTAGCTACACAGGCATGTCATTTAGATTTATTTACATTCTCTGGAATATAAATCTATAGAAACTACAGTGGCCACAAAATGAGGGGTCAGGTTATATATTGACTGTAATATAGAATTGATCCTCCATTTTATATCCGCATTAAAATTTCCTATCAAATTCTGATTAGATATGAATCCACTAATTAGTAAGATTCGTAATTTATTCTTTCTTTAATGTGCCGTGTCCTCCGCATCCTCCTATTCCTTGTAGTTCTCAGTAAGTTTTGTCTTTTTGCTACTTCTCCCAGACCCTGTTCTGCCATCCATTTGCCACCCACTTGCTTAAGTCCGATCCGTATGTCACACGTTACTTGCCCTTGTCTCTCTTCTCCTCTATCCGCCCTATGAGTATCAGATATTCCAAGCCTTCCTTTCTCATTACGTGTCCCAGAAATTTCAATTGCATCTTCCTTATGTTAAGTATAAGTTTCCTTTTTGTTTGCATCCTCCCCAAAACCTCATCGTTGTTCACACGCTCGGTCCATGATATCCTTAGCATCCTTCTGCAGAACCATACCCCCGTTGCCTCGAGTCTGTTCTTCATCTTTAAGGAGACCGTCCAACATTCGCTGCCGTAAAGGAGGGCAGATGTCAGGTAACAGCTCAGTACTCTTTTATTTGTTACCATCGAAACCCTCTTGTCTCGTAATACTCTGCCCAGCTTTTAGAATGTGTCTTTGGTCATGCCATTACGTCTTCGGATCGCAGCGTCGCACTTACCGTCCTCTATCAAAACACTTCGCAAATATTTAAATTTCAGCACGTGCTTGATTTTAATGTCCCCGACCTGTAAATCGCACTTCGGGTTCATCACTAAAACATTATTATCTCCAAAAAGCAAAACAGAAAAATTCTTACAATCTAAAAATATTTTCTAGTTTTAAATAACTTGCAAAGGGTTGATAAACCGTAGAAAACGAATCAATCAATCAAAAGTCCGTAGTATATCTTGTTCATGCTTTCGCTAATGTCCGTTGTTTATTTTAAGTGAATATTTAATTTCATTTAATTTATTATCATCATATAATGATTGTGCTTGTCCCTGCCTTCGTTAGTTTGCACAGCCGTTACGTCCTGCCAATAACTCATAAATAATGGAAAATTCCGTTTTGACCGCGTAAAAAGACAAGACATATCGGAGACACTACGAAAAAGCAAAGTAAAAAGATGGAAGTATTAAACCTCTCCTGCTAATACTTCATAAATAATGGACCATACTGTTTTGATCACGTGAGAAAAAAACAGATGACATCAAAGACGCCACTTGGTTTTTGTGAGAAAATGAAAGATAGAAGGAAAAATAGACGTGTTTAACGTCTGTTTCACTAAAATGGAAAATGTTACCAATTTGAAATATTTTTTCATTTGTACCCCCTTACTTCTTAAAATAACGACAAGCATTAATATTTATGATTGTTATTGCAATATTTTGTTAAAGTTGTTAAGCTCAGATGTTTAACGATGAGTTAGGGGGATTTTCTACGGATATTTTATTGTCGTAAAATTCGCTATGAGCTTATTCAATCATTAATTAAAATTCAACAGAAGTTTCAAATAGGAAAACATGTGACATTTTGAATAGAATTCAATATGGCTTTTAATCAAACCGTTACATAGCGCCTTGAGTGGACCGATCTCTGTTTCGACGAGAATAACACATAACTGAATTGCAGCACTACGTAAGAAAACAACTTTTGAGGTTTGTATTCGATGACGGAATTTCTCGATAGGTGTCCTGCAAGGTCTCAGTTGGGATGGGGTCAATGCGGTCGATTTGAACGAAGCTAAACCAAAATGAAAAGAGTATGTCGTCTGGGCTTGTCAGAAATGGGTTGGCTGGTGAAGTTGATAAAAACTTGACTGGCATCAACAGTTCGGCCTGTTATTGTTTTTATCCCCAACGTTCGTTCCTCTCCGGACTTTTGGCATTATTTTTTTTTTTTCTTTTACATTTACTTTTCTCTCTCTCTCTCTCTCTCTCTCTCTCTCTCTCTCTCTCTCTACTTTTACCACCATTTTTTTTTCTTTTCTTTTACATTTACTTTTTTCTCTCTCTCTCTCTCTCTCTCTACCTCTCTCTCTCTACTTTTACCACAATTTTTTTCTTTTCTTTTACATTTACTTTTTTCTCTCTCTCTCTCTCTCTACCTCTCTCTCTCTACTTTTACCACCATTTTTTTCTTTTCTTTTACATTTACTTTTTTCTCTCTCTCTCTCTCTCTCTCTCTACCTCTCTCTCTCTCTACTTTTACCACCATTTTTTTCTTTTCTTTTACATTTACTTTTTTCTCTCTCTCTCTCTCTCTCTACCTCTCTCTCTCTACTTTTACCACCATTTTTTTCTTTTCTTTTACATTTACTTTTTTCTCTCTCTCTCTCTCTCTCCCTACTTTTACCACGATTTTTTTTCTTTTCTTTTACATTTACTTTTCTCTCTCTCTCTCTCTCTCTACCTCTCTCTCTCTACTTTTACCACCATTTTTTTCTTTTCTTTTACATTTACTTTTTTCTCTCTCTCTCTCTCTACCTCTCTCTCTCTACTTTTACCACCATTTTTTTCTTTTCTTTTACATTTACTTTTTTCTCTCTCTCTCTCTCCCTACTTTTACCACCATTTTTTTTCTTTTCTTTTACATTTACTTTTTTCTCTCTCTCTCTCTCTCTCTACCTCTCTCTCTCTACTTTTACCACCATTTTTTTCTTTTCTTTTACATTTACTTTTTTCTCTCTCTCTCTCTCTCTCTCTACCTCTCTCTCTCTACTTTTACCACCATTTTTTTCTTTTCTTTTACATTTACTTTTTTCTCTCTCTCTCTCTCTCTCTACCTCTCTCTCTCTACTTTTACCACCATTTTTTTCTTTTCTTTTACATTTACTTTTTTCTCTCTCTCTCTCTCTACCTCTCTCTCTCTACTTTTACCACCATTTTTTTTCTTTTCTTTTACATTTACTTTCGTCTCTCTCTCTCTACTTTTACCACCATTTTTTTCTTTTCTTTTACATTTACTTTTTTCTCTCTCTCTCTCTCTCTCTACCTCTCTCTCTCTACTTTTACCACCATTTTTTTTCTTTTCTTTTACATTTACTTTCGTCTCTCTCTCGTTGTCAGATGCGTTCTTTTTTTTTTCTTTTGTGTCGCTCTTAGGATTCATTTTCTCCTTATTGTTCGCCATTCATTTTTCATCGGTACATTGCCTTTTCATTTTCGATCGTCGCCAGTTTTCAGTTTTTTCTGTCACCCGTAGCGTTCGCTTTTCTTTTTTCTTTTTCTATCATTCTGTCGCCTTACCGTTTACTTTCCCTTTTTTTTTCTGTCACTCTGAGCGTTTGCTTTTCTTTTCCTTTTCGATTCTCATAGGTACACTTTTCACTTTTTGGTCACCCGCTCAGTTCCCTTTTCTTTTTTTTTTTTTTTTTTTTTTTTTTTTTTGTCGCCCTTACCGTTCCCTCTTCATTTTTCGTCGCCCTTACCGTCCGCTCTTCAGAAATCACATCAGCTCTCTTCAGGCCAATGCCCTAAAGTTAGACTCTCGATTTATCGCCGAAAGTTAAAAGCCATCTTTTCCCCAAACGAATGTGTAGAGTCTGTATCAGCCAAATCTTATTGTCCGCAGCAGGAAAATGTTGCCGACCACTCGTCAGCGACGAAAAGGGTAAAGAGAATGAAAAAACTTACCACTCCTGCATTTGTTTTTTATTTGCTTTGTTTTTTAACCATCTGCTTACTGCGAAGGCAAAAAACTCACTAAGGAATTTTGGAGAGAGGGACTCCTATTTTTACCAGGAAATCTCGCCTTCGAAGTAGAATTCACAGACAAAGAAAAAGACCCCCACCATATCGCTACATTCAGCTTCTCATACTTTTTTCTTAAAGAACTTCTGACCGTCAACTGACCTTTTTAAATATATCGTATTTTAGAAATACAGTGCCTTTTCAACAAATTGTGTACATTTTATTAGTTAGGAGATAGTTTAATGTAGGTACCTCCACTTTTTCGCGGGAAAACAGCATAGCGTAATAAACAAATGCCACAAACTTACCGAAAATAAATTTTTATCGTCAAAACGCTTATGTTATTATTAAGATGAGAGACCAAAGTGTATTTTAATTATTTTTTGATATTTTTTAATATTTTTTAACACGTTCGAAATTTTGGTTAAAGTTTTCTTTTTTTTACGTCATCGCGGTGCTGTAAAAATAACATTGTTTTTTTTTGCGCTTTTTTCCCGTTGAAAACCCATTGATTTGGAAATTCTTGTAAAATTAAAGTAATTGTCCGATTTTAATGAAATTTTCAGGACTTATTTCACCAATGAATGAAATTATTTTTGAAATATTTCTTTTTAGTAAATTTTAGTAAAAAATATTTTTTTTTTTAATATGTTACACCCCACTTACTTATTTTCCCGAAATTTTTTTCAATTCTTTTTATTTCCTTACAATTTTTTTTTGTTTAAAGTAAGAGTCATTGGAGATGGTAAATCACCTACTTTTTTTTTTCTAATTTGTTCCAACTTTTGTAAAATGAGCTTTGAATAGAAAAATAATGAATCCAATAAAACTATGATATTACTTAATTAGAAAAGCTTTTAATTGCTTTTGTAAATAAGTAATATTAAGGTCATTATTGCCTGAAGAAATAAATTTTTTCTGATGAATAATTAAATTTTACAAGAATTTTTTATTTGTTTTACATTTTGATTATAATAATTTATAATAGTTTAAAAATCGTGCAAAACTCTGTATTAGCTTATTTCCTTTTGATAATTAGTAATTAAGTAGAAACAAAATTTACGAGTTCAAAATTGCCAAGTTTAATAAATTTAGTGATTCCACTTTTTTTTCAAATAATTTTTTATGTTGTATTTTTCTACTTAATACATTCCTTATTTCCATGTACGGTAGACTGAAATTGCCATTATTATAAAAAGAGTTTTGTCCCTTTATTCTAATAAATAGACATAACAGTAAAACTAAAAATAAAAGGGTTCACTCAGATTTCTAGTAATTTTCATTTATGGTCATCCGTCGTAGCTGTCATCACTTGTCAATCAACACGTGGATCAAGTATCGGGATCAAAATTACGGTACCAATCGTTAATAATTCGTTGTATATTTCTTTTTTATGCTATAATTAAGTAATATTTTTTTTAAATCAGATTAATTTAACATTAAATTTTCTAATTTTACTAAAATGACGTGTCAGAAATTTTTTTAAATATTTTTAAAATCGATAAATTTGTGTTTGTTTACAAATTTCTTAAAATTAAGAAAATGGCGGGTTTTTTGAAAATTTAAAAATTTAAAATTAAATTTGACCTTCCAATGTATATAGTTTCTATCTGAAATATACCAGAATTGTTTACTTAATGGAAATAATAAATTTAATGATTCAACTTTCAAGTAAAACTAAAATGAAATATTCAAGCATATTTTTTCATTTTAAAAAATGCATTTTAAACTCAGGTATCGATAATTTATGCCGAAAAAGTGGAGGTACCTAGTTTAATGTGTATGTGGCAAGTAGACGAACGTTCGCTTTCTGACCATGTGACCTGGATTCGAATCTCACCAGGGTCGATTTGTCAGGTAGGTGAGATCTTGATGTTGCCGGTTTGAAGGAGCTGATCCCAGTGTGCGGCACCTTTGGAAAGTAACTGAAGACCATATCATTGTTTGACGCAAGTCTTGTGTGTGAAATTGGATAGATTGAACTCTTTTGTTGGGCTAGCATGGAGTCACAAGTCATCGTGACCGAGGGTTTGAGCGTGCTGGCCTTTTTTCAAATTGTTGATAGCGCTAGAAAGTACGCTCCTTCCCAGAAACTTTAACTAAGGTTTTCTCAGTATAGTTGCAGTATAAACCACAGGTGGACTCCGGGAGTGTTAAACAAACACAAATATGCCTAATAGACGAGCATTTTCGGATACGAGTGGCCATTATTATTATTATAACTTTTTATCCGAAATTCTGAATTATGCTTGCTTTCTCTGTCAATTAAATGATGATTTTAGTAATAGAAATATCCATTTTGATGGCAGAAGGTAAGGAGACTGAGAAAGCTCCTAGAAAAGGTAGTAAAAGAAAGCAAGAAGAAAGGACTAACTATTAACTGTAAGACACTAGAATTCACAGTCGTCAGCAAAAGAGACAATCAAAGTCAGGAGCTACGAATTGGAGATGTCAGAATCAAGTATGTACAGAAAGTCAATTATCCAAGCAATCTAATCACGGACAACGGGAAATGAGACACAGAAATCCGAAGTCGGATTGAAAAGGCGAAATATGCCTTCCAAAAGCTAATCAAAGCATCAAGAAATTGGCAAATGTCGTTAGAAACAATGAAAATTGTGCTGAACTGCTACGCAATATATATCCTCTTATATAGAAATGAATGCTGGATAATTTATTCACGGATGAAGAGCAAACTTGAGGCAACTGAGATATGGTTATACAGAAGGATGCTAAGAATGCAATCGACAGAGCATGTGAAGAAAGAAGAAGCTTTAAGGAAAATAGAAACGAAAAGGACACTTATAGTTAGGATCAAAAAGAGATATTTGTCATTTCTGGAACACATAATGAGAAACGATTGCTTGTAGAATTTGGCACTCAAAGCCATAATAAAGACAGAATGAACAGCGATTTAACGACCTTCTGTAAATGGAATGTAGAACAGGAATTGGGTTTAGTTAGTAAAGCGACAAGAGCTATGAAGGATAGGAAGTTGTGGAGAGCCATGATAACTCGTGTCCTGAAGCAGCCGTATATCTCTTCTCTCCCTGTTGCTATTATTATAGATTACGTTATTTTCATTGCCAAAGATTTTGTTTTCCCTCCTCCCTCTTGCTCTGACAGCTTTCTTACCATTACTATTCCCTATCAGTTCGATATTTCCTTAGACGACCTCCTCCCCACCTCCATCTGTGAAATAAAGCATCTCTTACTTTCCTGCTTACTACATACCATGCCACTCAAAACACCTCGGCTTTAAGCACATCCACACTCATATACGACCAACTGATTCTATCATAATATTTATTTGAACTGGACATCTTTAAATCCATTAGCTAACGTATCATATGGTGCGCACTCTAAATCTTCATAACAGACCGACCCTCTCTTGATACAACCATATATATATATATATATATATATATATATATATATATATATATAAACATCATTCAACTCAAGTCAATGGGAAGGACTTTCTGTTTGGTCGGCGAAAGAAACTCAGTTATTTTTAAATCCTACCTTGATGTTTACTTTTCTCGTCCATTTTGTTTGTCTTTTTTACTCCTTTATTTTTCATATTTTCTTTTCTTACACATTCCCCCACATCATGCTCTCTCTCTCTCTCTCTATATATATATATATATATATATATATATATATATTAATTTCTCCTTTTTTTAAATCTCTTCTTATCTTTCATTTTCTCTTTCGTTCTCTCTCTCTCTCTCTCTCTTTTTCTCGTTCTCTTTTGCCCTTTCACTTTCTCTCTCTTTTGCTTTTCGTTTCTTCAGATTCTCTTTCTTTTTCTTTCTCTTAATTTCTCTCCTTTTCTCTACCAATTTATCCGATTTTCCCTTTTGCTCTTTCACTTACTCTTTTTGTTTTTCTATACTTTTTCGTTTCTCTCTCTCTCTAACTCTCTCAATCTTTTGCCTTGTCTCTCCATCTCTCTTGCTTCGTCTGTTTTTCTTTCTATCCTTTGTTTTGTCTTTCTTTCCTTTTTTCTCTCCCTTTGTCTTTTGCTCTTTCGCTTTCCCACACTCTCAGTCTCTCTCTCTCTATCTCTCTCTCTCTCTCTTTCTGTTTCCCATAAGTCTCTTTCTTTCTCACTTTTGATTCGTCTCTGGCTCTTTATCCTTTGTTAATCTCCCTCTCCCTCTTATTTCCTTCGTCTCTCTTTCTTTTGTTTTATTTATCTATCTTTTTTTTTCCTTTTCGTCTCCCCTTCTCCGTTTCTCTCCATCTCTCTCGTTTGCTCCATCTATCTTTCTTTTTCTCCTTTGTTTTATCTGTCTTTCATTTTTTTTCGTCTATCTTTTTCTCTCTCTCTCTCTCTCTTTTGCTTCGTTTCTTCCTGTCTCTCCATCTCTCTCATTTGATTCGTCTTTTCTCTTTCCTTTTTTCGTCTTTCTCTCTGTCTCTCTCTCTCTCTCTCTCTCTCTCTTGTTTTTTCCATCTTTCTTTCCTTTTTTCGTCTTTCTCTCTATCTATCTTTTGCCTTGTCTCTCCATCTCTCTCATTTGTTTTGTTTATTTTTCTTCCTCTTCTTTATTTTGTCTTTCTTTCCTTTTTTTCGTCTATCTTTCTCACTCTCTCTCTCTCTCTCACACACACACACACCCATACACACTTAATCTTTCTCCTTTGATTTCTCTCTCTTCTCTTTTTATGTTCACAGGGAATCTATTCTCTAACAATCACCTCTGTCTATATATTTTAAAATTTTTGACTCTGATTGCATCTAAATACGTTTTGTGGTTTGCCAAAACCTATTGACATCGTATTCCACCGACCCGAAATTAGACGATACTGATTCGATTCCTGTTTCTGGGTGTGTTCGTTACCAAGACACATCGGTACATCTTAGCAAGAATTTTCCTAGGGCAATACCGTTAAAATGAAGAAGAAGAAGAAGAAGAAAGCAATTTCCCATCCAATTTGCAACTGAAAACGGAGACAAATGAGAAGATAGAGAGACAGGGAGAGAAGAAGCAAAATAGTAATAGAGAGAAAGATAGGCAAAAAAGGAAAGGAATAAGGATAGAAAAAACAAAGGCGAGAAAGAAAGATAGACATAGCAAACGAAAGAAAGAAAGAAAGAAAGAAAGATCCATGTTGACGATATTCAGTCACCCCTCCACGAGGGTGTCATGTGGCACAAGGCCTTTTTAACGTGGGCATTCCGAGCCCGTGGGCTCGGCCAAAAATATGCCCATTGCACCCGTATAAACGGGTTCAGGTCCGGTCTACCTCCCCGAAGGAGACTCCGCCCTTCGGCGTAGCCTCCTTCGGGTTCCTCCCGTCCGTAGGAAGAGAGTACAACCGAACAGTCGGTAGTGAACTACGGACTGACTGACTTGTTGACGCATACAAGGAGCTATATTATAATGATTCGAGTTTTCAAGGTAGATAACTACATGTATACTAAATGCTATTTATAGAATATTTTTCCGGATTTACTTACTTATTTATTCATTTGCAAATATTTATATGCTGTAATGGAATGTCCCACACTCCCTATCTCCTATGTGGACTGACTATATCTGTAGCTATATATAATGAGCACAGGATATAAATGGGGAGTTTGCTTCGGGAATTAGTTGGAAATTCGTCTCCGGCTGAGCTGGTTGAACTCTCTGCCTTCGGGCAGAGAGAAACCCAGACGACGCTCTACGGAAGGGGAGAGTCACGTCTGGGGTGGTAGACAGCTACCCGACCCCGTGTATACGGGGTCTGCGGGGAATTTTTCCCCGAGCCTACGGGCTCGGTGTTTCCCCGCATTAAAAACGGCCTTTTGCTACATCCTGCCTCGCGGATAACGTTGCTTCGGGAATTACTAGCCTGCCACCCGATTCCCTGTCTTTCAGTAGTATATTATCTTTTACAATAAATCTCTCTTCTTTCATCTACGCGCGTGTGGCTTTTGCTTCACTCGAGTACCACCTTTTTCTGTTTGTAACCTCTTTATAGATACATTATACTATATTCTCTAAGATGAAATGATTCGATATTGAACTTAATGACCACCAATGGCGGCCTTTAAGCAATATTAATTTCTTTAAAACAGTTACTGTTATTAAAGTATTTTCCTTTTTTTTATATTATTTTTATATGGTTTTAACTTTACTCACGTATTGCATGACAACAATCTGAAGTTTTATCTGGGGCGCAGATGTAGACATAAAATCGACGCGCGTGCACACATACGCACAAACATCGATGCACATACGTACATAGATCAAGACATGGGTACGTACTCGCACAAACATGGACACATACGCACGCACTCCCATGCTCAAAAAACGACACATATGCACACACTCAAACGCCCAAGCGTTGACACATACGCACACACTTGAAAATTCAAATACCGACACATATGCTCTTCCACACTCAAACAGCGACATATCTACGCACACTTGCACAAGCAACCATATTTACACATGCACTCACATAAAAATTGACTCATACACACTCACCTGCACGCTAAAACATCGATACATACACAGACACTCAAGCACCGACACATACGCACGTATAGCTTCAAAAGCCGTCACATACGTCTTTGTACTCTCAAATATTGATTGACTAGCAGTATAACCCGTCATCGCCCGGGTGTTTCATTACTGAGAATTTTTGCTGTTCAATTGGAGCAGTTTAAGCTTAAAGTCAGCCCACTCGAAATTCAATATTAGTAACAACAATGGGGGGTTAACATTTTGAATGGAGGGGTGGCTCTGAAAAGGGCCGTTTTTGCGTTCTCAATCTTGCAAGGAAGAAACCTCTTCCATGGACCGTCATAATAATAATACACGATAATTTTTATTTATAATTTTAATAATCTTTTGCGTTAGAATTGAACTCTCTAAACTGTACGCTGTTTTTTACAGACATTAAATTTTGCCTTTGATTTTTGCGCAAAGTGTAAAAAAATATGTTTTTTCGATTTTTCAGCTTTAAGGTTGTAATTTTTTCCATCCAATTTGGACTCAAAACCGGTACTGAAGAATTATCTATCAAACAAAAAAAGCTTTCATCGAAATCGGATGAAAACTGTGGAAACACATAAACAATTATCCCATCATACACACACACACGCATACATATATACAAGCACACATTTTGGGAATTATAGATATATAAAGATACATACACACCCATACGCCCAACCATCGATACATATGCACGCACTTGCATGCCCAATCAACGACATAAACACATGCGCTCGCCCAAACATCGACATATACGCACGCATTCGCGCGCTCAAAAATCGACACACGAGCACTCGCGCTCTCAAACATTGACATACGCCCGAATGAAAAAACACACACGTCCAAACACTGAGATAAGGAGATAAAAAAAATAGATGAAAACATTAACACACGTTACCTCAAAGCCTGGCAATCTACGTTTTTGACGGCTGGTTAAAAAAAAAACATCGGAAACCTAACATCCCTCAACTCGTCCCATTCAAGTACAAATTTGTCTATTTTTTTTAAAACGCGTTCTATTAACACACCTTTATTTTTCTAGGAAACCTTTCTTCGTCTTCAAGTTTAGGATTGAGGCTTCATCTACATTTGCCTTTGTATGGAGTCGATTTCACTCATGAAATATCATCTACTCACCATCCTTTAAAGGTTAGAAAACGTTAGCGAATGATCCCGGTCTATCTTTGCAAGTAGATCGATCGAGACGAGCATTTAGATCAGGGATTGCCAAAGTAGGCCGTACCGTTCCCTCTGAGGCGGTGGTAAAAAAAATCCAGAAAGTTGTGAGGAAAATAGGGGTCGGTTAGAAAAAAAGAGGGGTTGTAGGAGATGACAGGGTGGCATTAGAATTAAGTAAAAATATTTTCTTTTTTTTTTCTACATCATATTTAGTATCTGTCTATATTTCTGAGATCCTGGGTAAAACGATAAACTACGTCCAACAGCAAGGCCTCTGATCCGGAGGTTTTCAGGAGCGTGGAACCACTTCTTAATTACTAATGTTCCCAGGTCCACCCTGACCCGAGGTGGTAGCACCTGTTAGGGTCCCAGCTATGGGCAAATAGTTGACCCCACCTCCTGACTCAAAACACTATGAAAGTGTAAAAATGGATTTTAATACCAGAAATACTTTTTTTTTTAAATTAGTATCATCAATAAATATTTGAAAAAAGAAAATATTACCATAAATAAAAATCTTGTCAGCATTAAATAACCCATTGAGGTTAATATGCCGCAAAATAAACCTCATCTTTACTGCCACATTCACGATGTTACAAGGGTCCGGCCTTCTTTAGGGGATAATTTGTTTGAATTTCGAACCGAGCCATTTATTTAGCCCATGGCGGGGGGTAGATTGTTCTAATTCCACGTACCATACCATTTTGATATTTTAATTTTTAGTTAATTCGACTTAATAACTCTGCAACTAAAAATCTAAATGGTGCAGCAACTTAGGATGCCAGTCTACAAGGCCGGCTAGTTAATCTCCATTGCAGACGCCTGCTCAGGCACATCTTGTGTTTGTTCAACACCTGTGCCCACCCGTGGTTTAAACTGCAACGAATCTTAGTTACAGTTTCTGGGAGAGATCCCACTATCTAGCATGATCAACAGTCTGAACGAGGCCAGCACGCTAAAACTCTCGGTCACGATGACTTTTCACTTCGTGCTAGCACAGCCACTGACGACTCCCAAGGGCTCCAAACTCTCCAACTATATACTTGGTAACTCTCCATTCTGGATAGTTATTTTCTAAGCGTAGCTTAGATGTGGCACAAGACCGAAAGTTTGGGGCGCCCACTGAGGATAGAACTCACTAATAAGTCGTAATTGTTCTAGCGAGACACGCTTGTTAACCATTACATCACCTCGTGGTTCCCCTCTCCATCTTCTATATACTCTCTCTGCGAAAGAGTATATACAATGTGGGTGGGAAAAAAACCCTATCTAAAATTGTTATTAATTTCATCTGGTTGATTTTCATAAAACCCGTTTTACTTTGAACAGTATAATGGTAGAATTCCAGTCCAGTGTTAGAATTCTACCTTTTGCACATTTTTTTCCAATCTGGATGCTGAAGAATGACCACTTCTCTGGGTAGCTACCACAGATCCTGTACTCATCAGCTTGGAATGAAAATTTCTGATCTTTTTACCATTTACTGAGGCATGACATCCATGAACACTGCACTTGTACCATGGACTGCTACACTTCATACTGGGGGATAATTTTCTAAGCGTAGTTTAGTGTGGCACAAGGACGAAAGTTTGGAGCACCCCATGAGGATTGAAGACACTTTATATTGCTGTTTCCACATATTTGTTATATATATATATATATATGTGTGTGTGTGTGTGTGTGAAAAGTGTGTGTATATAAATAAATATATATATATGTATAATTATTTATATATTATATGCGCGGTACTTATTAGAAAGCGCTCAATATCAGAGATAGAGCTATCGCTAAAGCGTGAAACCCAGGGTCACAAGCTCACATCTATCCAACCATATATATATATATATATATATATATATATATATATATATTCCTAAAGGTCAATATTTATATATATATATAAAAACGCCCATGTTTTTATATAATTTATCATCCGAAAAGAAAAAAAAATATTAGATCGCATGAGAAATTGTATAATAAACTAAATAAAAGCACCTTGTCTGTCGTATTCAGTTGAATATATTCCTGATGATTGCGTTTAGAATGAAACAGTCTGTCGCCTCTGAGTGTTGACTTCAATGTTCATTTTTATATTTATATTTACATATGCTCTGATATTGTTCACTTTATCCCGTAAATATAGCATACCTTAAAACTACATTTCTTACGAACAATAAGACATTAAAAGAACATGAGGAAAATTTATTCCTTTTTGGAAGTTATTCCTTTTATTTGCCTGAAGAAGATCACGAAACTGGAAACTCGTGTAGCAGAAATATGAAGAATAATATATAATATATATAGTAAAACAGATCTACATTATAACCAAAAACGTTTGCGGTTTCTCTTTTTTTTATAAAAATGTACATTTTTCTCAAACGTTCCATATATATATATATATATATATATATATATATATATATATATATATATGTGGGGGGGGGTCTGCAGGGCACTGACTCTTTCCCATAAACCAGAAGTGGACGGTGGACAATTTTCATGATTGCTGCTCACAACTCATGATCCGGACATAAAATCACTTCCAAGGCTGTATCGATGCTCTCATCGATTATTTACGTGCCGATAACGGCTATCCTGTCCGCACAGACATATCATGTGCATTAACATGACGGTCTCCAGTCTGAGACAGACACTGAAAAGCCAGCCATGTTTGTCGTAGTGAAGGCGAACGACAGTGACTAAGAGATAGCAATCCTCTGGAGATTGACAACGTGATTAAAAGGATACGACAGGTGATTCCGTGCGGACGCACATAGGTATTAACGGTGATACACACGTCATACCCCCGTCTACTTCTTACCATACGACCTCAGGGTCAATGCTATCGCGTACCACGACTTGCTAGGCACAATGCTCAATCCCTGGATCGATGGAGTGGCCGTATGTAATCAGGCAATAGTTGTCAATTTCAAAGCATATGGCCTCCTGGTACCACGGACATTTCGTTGTTTGGATCAGGGTAATTTTCATCTGAAAACAGATTGATTGATTTGTTTGTTAGACGGCATATCAACACATTCATGGGTAATTTAATGCCGAAATTTAATGTTCTTGGGAGCTTTGAAGTAACAAAAATATGACATCTATTATTCTGCTTTTTACAATTGAATCAGTCGGTGATGTTCCATGCGTGATACACGCTTAGGCGATCATGTACCTTTCGATACTTGACTGACGAGGCAGATTTTTACCGCAGTAGGTTGCCATTTCTTTCTACAGTTGACCAGTTGCCATCCAAGGTTATAGAACCCGGTCTGTCCTGCTAGGGACATAGCTGGGGTGGGGAGAGAAGAAGAGGATTCCTACCTTTCCCAAGGGTATTAGCACGTAATGCAATGTAATGGATTCGACTGGAATTGGAACTCGGCTCTCCGATTCCTCAATACAAGAATACAGAGTAGATAATAGTCAGCTTTTGAGCATGTACATGTTTGTGTGGACATTAGAGTCACTAGAGTCAGTGATATGTTTGCTTTATGTTGTAAGTTTTTTTTAAGCTTTATTTTGGAATATAGTTTGATTTCTTTAAGAAATTATAGGACATTATATGGATGAATGTCATGAAAGAGTTCTTTCATGTTGATTGTTTGATTTTCTATAGCGGCATATCAACGTCTACAGGGTATTTAATGCCGAAATGTAAATATTTTGTATATCATTTTAGGCTTTCAACGACAGATATTTCGTACATCATTTTATACTTTCAGAGTAAAGGTATGTTTTTTTAGATATATATTTTGTAGATCATAAAATGTATTATTGGTAATTTTACTATGAAAAGGTACTGTTTCTTTTTTTTTTTTTTTCTTTTGGTGGTTCGCTATATGCCCATTGCTGGGATCCTAACAGGTGCTACCACCCAGAGTCAGAGTGAACACCAATTCAGAGGTGGTTCCACACTCCTCAAAACCTCTAATCTCCCGATCTGAAGCCTTGCCATTGTGTCTAGTTTATCATCATATCCAAGATGATTTTAGTTGGTAATATGTGCCTAAATAGGCCTAAACCTATATATCTGCAGTATAAAAAAATTTGTCTGTCCAGTTCTTAATGAAATTAATTCACTACACTAAATTCACTAAAGTACTATATCGTACTGATATTCTTTAATGACTAAAAGTGCTAATTAAAATTGATTTAACAACAAATCAACTCTTTATGCGTCATTTAATGCTGAAATGTAATTTTCTTGTGAGCTTTGAAGTAATAAAAATTAGATGTTATTCTGCTTTCACAGTTGAATACATGGTAAATGATACTCAACTTTTGTGCATATACATGTTTGTGTAGAGATAATTACTAGAGGCGTTGATATGTGTATTTTATGTTGTTTTTGGAATACAGTTTGATTTATTTAAGAAATTTTAGGACATTATATGGATGAATGTTATGAAAGATTTTTTTTTTTCATGTTGGTTGGTTGAATTTGTTTAGCGACATAACAACGTCTATGGATTATTTAAAACTGAAATCTAAATATTTTAAAAACAATTTTATTGCTTCAACTACAGATAAAATCTATTGTTGGTAATTTTGCTATAAATATGCATCGTTGGTAATTCTTTTTTTTATATAATAATGTATTGCTAGTATTTTTAATATAAAATGTATTCTTATATTTTCATAGTGTTTTGTTTTTGTTTTAAATGGTATTTTTCCCTAACGGACACATTTTGTTTATCACGTTTTCTCGGGTACTTAGGACGAAATAAATACTGTGATTTCACTATATGCCCATAGCCGGGACCCTAACAGGTGCTACTACCTTGGGTAAGGGTGGATCTGAGAACAATAGCAATTAAGAGATGGTCCCACGCTCCTCAAAACCTCCAATTTCCCGATTAGAGGCCTTGCTAAAGAAAAAAAAACTATCAACTTACAACTGAATTGGATAGATGCAACCGTAAGTTCTATGCTAACAGTTTCTTCTCTTGCACTTCTCGCTTATGGAACTCTCTTCCGGCTCAACGCTTTCCGTTCAAATCTTCAAAACTTTAAATGCAATGCCAATCGTTATCTACTGTCTTCTTGATTCCACTTCTATTGTTCTCGCTCCTTAATAATGTTTCCCTTTTTTCTTATTCTTTCACACTCAATAACCCCTTAGTGGATTTAATGCTTTGCATGGGGTGAAATGATTAAAAAATATGAGGGACCTAAAAAAAATAATTTAAGATAAATTTTCTTATTTGAGTAGATTAAATATCAGAACAGAACAATCCACTGGCACCACCAGAAAACTTAAATACATAGATTCACTTGCTAAAATCTAAAGAAAGATCGGTGATATTATTTGTCCTGACCTGGCATCTCGGCTTCAGTCACTTTCTCACTGCCAGAAATGGAAATAGATGGATAGGCTAAAAATAATTGAAGAAATATTAATAAAAAAAAGAAGCCATCACTCAATCATATCAACTATGAACACGGCTATAATGTGCTGACTGTGTTTGGAAAATAAAGCCTTCCTATAACTCTAGATACCTACATAAAACAGTCCGTATAATCAGTTAAAAGGAAAATAAAATTTATCCTTGATAATGGCTAAAAGTATAGCCGAAAATGCTTGGAAAATATTCGGACAATTTTTATATAATTTATATCCTGAAAAGAAAAAAAAATTATACGAACACATGAGAAATTATATAAAAAAAAACAAACTCAACCACTGCACTTCTTAACCTTTCCCGAGGAAATTTGCACTTAAGACCATTATCCGTTATACCACTCACATGTCCATGCGTATAACACCTGGTATTCCCAAGTTGTCTCCCATCTAAGTCCAGACGAGCCTCGGCGTTGCTTAACTTCGGTGAATTTCTGAGATGAGGAGTTATCATTATTTACACTAGTTACATGCAGATTCTTTCCCTCATCTTTGTTGTTATCACAACGTTTTCGGACATTCATCAAGTGTCTATCTGGGTAACCTACGGGACATACACCTGATGAAGATCAGAGGATACAATGGCCGAAACGTTGTAATAACAACAACAACAACAACAGCAAATATAAGGGCAATAGTCTTAATCTAAATAGTGTAAATAATAAGACTTTATCCCAGACATTCAGAAAATAATTTATAACTTTTGTTTTAATGATTTTCTTAGGGACCTTTCTCTACATTTATGATTTACTATTTTTTTAATCCTCTAAGGTAAACTTGACTCTTAAGAGTCTTGATTTTTCTTAGCATTGATAGTGGAGACGTTTCCAGTTGTCTTCTCTACGTTGATTTATTGAAATACCATCTCTAGTCAGCTGGCCGTTGACTAGTCTAGATAGGTTTTGTTTATCATCATCTAGGGTTGCTAGACACGCAGGACAGATTGAAGGTGAAAGCGAGGCACAAGCTACCTGGCGAGTTTGAGCAAATGGATGGCGGAGCAGGGTTCGGGAGGTGATGGCGAAATGACAAAAGTTATTAAGAGCTACAAAGGCCAGGAAATTTGGGAGAGCCTATGTTTTGCCAACGTCCTGAAGGACACGGTACATAGAAGAAGAAAATGAAAAACTCCTTTCTTCACAAAACTACTACTGATAAAGTGTAGGATAATTAAAAGGCAATAACGATGAAAATAAAAAAAAAAATACTTTCAAAATCTGAATGAGATCGTCTAAGTTAGACTTCTACATTTTTTTTTAAAGAGTTTCACCCCAAGCAAGGCGGGAAGCCACTAGGACGCAGGGGTTACAGAAGAATTGGGGCAAGATCAGATAGGAGTGATAGAGGAAAGGATGAAGAGAAGAATAGTGGATAGATCAAGGCAACTGGAGATGTCGATTGACATTACATTTGAATAGTTGGAGATTATAGCTCTCAGGGAAACAGTAGTAGGGAAGGGAGCTCCACAGGCGTGAGGTGCGAGATATGAAGCTATTGGAGTAGAAGAGACGGCTACATTTATTAGTTTCGACAGTGAAAGGGTGAGAGCGGGATGTCAGCCTCGTGGGGCGCTTGAATTCATGAGGTCTGGGAACCAGTGAATGCAGCTCCTCGGGCATGTAAAAAAAAATGTTTCAAACAATTAAAAATACAAAAACTGTAAAATATGTTTGGGTGAAGTTTTTTTTTTTTTGTTTTTTTGTTGTTTTTTAATCAGTTCACCCCAAGCAAGGCAACAAAGCCGCTAAAATGCAAGGAGCTACTGCATATAAAAGAAATTTAAATTACTATGAAAGAACAGGATTCAAGTTGGTGGCTAAAATATATTTTCAGGAAAATGAATAATTTTTACGATGTTTATATAAAAGGTCTGAAAATGTGAGGAGATTTGCATACAGAAAAAGAGAGAGAGAAAGCGAGAGAGAGAGAGAAGTGTGCGTTGAACTTTCATCAATGCTCTTGGACGTAAGCTTTTCGTTGAAAGGAGATAGACGATTGGAGACAGTTTCTTTTAAGTCGCCGGTAGAAAAAAAAAAAAAAAAAGAATACTTCTGAAGTGTGTCCGTCTACAGACTTTTTTGATTTCCGACTTTATTTCCATTTTCTTAGAGGTTCCAAGCTTCTGAGTTTTAAACAATAAAATAGAACGGTTCTATGAGTCGATTATTCTTCCTCTTTGACATTTTGGATGCTTCAGTGCCGAAACAGTGTCAGTGAAACTAATTTTAAAATTTATAAAATAGAGGGCGCAGTTGTTATATCTTGTATGGCTATGTGTGTGTAGCTTTCTTTTCTTTCTATGTGCCGTGACCTTTCAGGAAGTTGGCGATCATGGCTCTCCTCGTCCGTCTATCCTTTGCAGCTCTCAACAAGTTCCTTCCCTCTGCCACCTCCCCCACACCACGTTCTGTCATCCATTTGCTTAAAGCCACTAGGTATGTCATGCATTGTTTTTCCTTGTCTCTCTCTCCTTCTATTCGACTCGTGAGTATCAGATTCTCCAGGTCCTCCTTCCTCATTATGTATCCCAGGAACTTCAGCTGCCTCTTCCTGATGTTAAGTATAAGCCTCCTGTATGTTTGCATCTTCACTACGACCCCATCGTTGCTCACACGCTCGGTCCATGATATCCTTAGCATCCTTCTGTAGAACCACATCTCCGTTGCCTCGAGTCTCTTCTTCATCTTTGAGGAAATCGTCCAACATTCGCTGCCGTAAAGAATGCCACGTAACAGCTCAGTATTCTTTTCTTCGTTGCCAAAGTACTCTGCTCAACTTTTGGAATGTGCCATTGGCCATCCCAATACGTCTACGAATCTCAGTGTTGCACAAAACCCTAACATGGGGAAATGGGTCTAGTCGAGAACTTTTCAGCACCCCCTCATATATATATATATATATATATATATATATATATATATATATATATATATATAATGTTAATTCTGTGTTTATAAATTACTTTACTTATTAATATACCTACACCCTAATTTATCAATTTATAGAATAACAGCTATTTTTATTTCTTTTCTTATTGACGAACCAAATTTATCTTTTCTCCCTTTTCAGGTGAGTAAATCTTTTCCTGTCTCTCGTTGACGTATGCAATTAAGTAAGTACTTGTTCTTACGCGTTCTATCGTAAAGGATGAATGAAATGAAGAAAAATAAATTTTAATCCATAAAAAAGTTAATGAAGACCTTTTTGCGCATCTTTTCAAACGATGTCATTTGACGATGTCATCAAAACCAAAGTTATCATACTATTAATTTAAAAAAAAAAATCTTTTTATGCGCTTTTAAATCATTTTTAAAATTTGTCTTTTTCGTTTTTCAATTTTTTTAACACTCCATTATTGACGTCTTTATTTCAATTTCAAGGCAGAACGAATCTTCCTAAGACGATGTTAGTAATTTAATGAAATCATTCGTTTTAGATAATTAAACGAAAAAAAATGGCTCGCCTTGCCGTAATAAAATCATTTACACAACAGAAGTTCATACCTATTTTTTTTCTGTTAGCAATAAACGCCATTTGTTTATAGCATTTATTTATTTTTCATCGTCTGCTCAGACATTTTCTTCGTTTTTATAAATAAATTGGAAAAGTAGGAATAAAATTTTTATATTTAAAATATAAATTTGCAATTTATTTTAATAATGTTAATTTTTTAATCATTAATATTAAAAATCAAAGTATTGTTTACTCGGCAAAAAAGATGTTTCAGCGAAATTAACCGAACACTTCCGAACTGATACGAAAGATGCTTGATATAAACTCATTATTGAAATTTTATATAATTTTTTTAAATATAAATGTGGGAATATTTTTTAACGCCAGTAATATTGAAGACATTTTCTGTACTTTAATTCTGATTCTTTGTGCATTCAGACGGAAATGTGCAGAGTAATGTAAAAAGCTGACGTTGTTGTTGCTGTTGTTGTTATTGTTCTTTCAAATGGCAGACGATCAATTGCTCGCCAATTTAAGGAGAAAAACAAATCACCACGCGAAAAAAATGCAAGTAAATTATTAAAAAAAACGGCATTTAACAACTTCGCAATTTCTATTTGTTATCACCCATCTCTCTCTCTCTCTCTTTGTACCACTAGTTTTCTTTCTTTCTTTTTGCCTGTTTCTTTCTTATTGTCTGCTTCTTTCTCTCTTCATACCTGCTTGCCTCTCTCTCTCTTTTCCTGCCTCTCTTTCTCTATGTCTGCCTGCCTGATTATCAGTCTCTCTCTCTCTTATTTTGTCTTCTCTCTCTCTCTCTATTTACATGATTATCGGCTTATTCCACTCCCTGTCTCTCTCTCTCTCTTCTTATCTCCCTATATCAGTCTCTCACTTCGTTTGCATCTTTCCCTCTTTCTCATTCTCCCTCTCTCTCACTGTTTCTGCCTGTCCCACTGTCTTTTTCTCTCTTTACCTAACTGATTTTCTCTCTCTCTGTCTTTCTCTTTGCCTGCCAGCTTCTTTCTCTCTCTCTCTCTGACACTCTCTCTCTCGCTCTCTCTCTCTCTCTCTGCTTGCCTACATGTTTCTCTCTCCCTTTCCTGCCTCTTTGTTTTTGATTCCTACTTTATTTCTTTCTCTCCTCCTACTCCTCTCTCTCTCTCTCTCTCTCGTCTTTTCTCTAATTTACCATTTTTTTAAAAATCATTTTTCGACCGTAATTTATTGGAAACAAAGGAGCGAGTGATGAACAACTTCAAGCAATAAATAGCGCATATGTCGACTCTGTTCAATTAATTTTATCTCGTTTCCACAGGGTTTCCACCACCCTGGATATCGAACGTTAAAATATAGACAAAACTGATAAATCCAATAAAAAGATTGTAAAGCTTTTAAAAAATGTGAATAATAATAATAATAATAATAATAATAATAATAATAATAACAATAATAAAATAATAATAAAAAGAGTGTCGGGAGTGGTTTGGCGTTATTTTACAAGTGGTGATGATGGCGTTGCAGTATATGACCTTGTTGAGATTCGTTCGCGTCAAGAAAAATATTTTTTTTTTTTTAACCCACCATTACTTCTTACAAGATAAACAAAAAATCACGCTGACGTTGGAGGAACAGTTAACAGCCAGTGTTGTTTAAGTAAATGTGAATTTCAATCGTTAGGATCAATACAGAAAATTTGATCACACCGATTAAAAATCACATTAATTTTAATGCAGAAATTACGCGTTTTTCCTC
>OZ010611.1:38896555-38914055 GCA_963932145.1 Acanthosepion lycidas
CAAATACAATTTAAATGCTGGAAACATCCCTATAGAGGAGTTCGAATTTTCTGTTGAAAACCGAGGAAACTGGAGCAACACTTGCCGCCGAGGTATAATTAACTTTGAAAAGAATCGTCTCAAACGTGTAAAAGAATTAAGAACCAACACTAAATCTCGGGCTAATACATCAGCCCATCTGACGGTCAACCCTTCCGTATGCCCTTCGTGTGGACTTCATTACAAATCCCGTGCAGGATTGTTTTCTCATAGGAAACAAATAAAATACTGAACTGAAAACCACTCATACTTAGAAATCGACGGAAGAGTCCTTCATATCATTATATATATATTTATACGTTTATGTGGGGCGAGCGTTCAGATGCTTATTTTCAAGTCATGTCCGTTTGATGGGATTGGAGTCATATTGACTCGCAATGCCTCTTTTCATCCTGGCCATTTTTCAGACTAATACTGTAGTTGAAGGCATACAAAATTCATTCAAAATATTTAGATTTCGACATTAAATGACCCATGGAGATTGATATGTCACTAAATAAAACCAACTAACATAAAAGAAACTCTTTTATGACATTAATTCATATAATAGCCTAAAATTTCTTAAAGAAATTAAACTCTATTCCAAAATATAATTTAAAAATCTACAACATAAAACACAAATATCACCGCCGCTAGTAACCATGTCCACACAAACATGTATATGCATAAAAGCTGAGTATTATCTACCATATATTCAATTGTGAAAGCAGAATAACAATTATATTTTTTACTGCAAAGCTCCGAAGAAAACTATTAGGTTGGTGCAAAAATAATGACGTAATAATGTCGTTTTTTGACGTTAAAAAATACGTCAAAAAACGACATTATTACGTCATTATTTTTGCACCAACCTATTACATTCGGCATTAAACGACACATAGACAATGATAAGCCACTAAACAAATCCAATCATCATGAAAGAACTCTTTCATGACATTAATCCTTATATCCTACGATTTCTTAAATCAAATTGGATTACAAAATATAACTTCAACACAACTACAACATAAAACACACATATCCCTGCCTCTAATAATTATGTCGACACAAACATGTATATGCATAAAAGCTGAGTATCATCTACCATTTATTCAACTGTGAAGCATATTTTTATTATTTCGGCATTAAATGAGTCATAAGGGGTTGACATGCTGTTATACAAAACAGAAATCAAATGTGATCAATACATTGAACCTACTGACCACCTAACTCAGATGATCAACACTCTCACCCAACGAGCACAAAAACCTTCATGCTAGGGTGGGTCAATATCTACATTGGAAGATCTGTCATTCCTGCGGGATAAAAACACCTTTTACCTAGTATGAAGATTATCCTGAATCTGTAGTTGAAGGATCAGACGCTATCATTCTCTGGGATTTCTCTATCAACACAGATCGAACAATGCAAGCAAATCACCCAGAAGTTATTATCAAAGCCAGGAAAGAAAAAGTTTAAAACACAGATTGACATGAGCGTGCCGAGTGACAAAAACAGTTCTCCGAAGGTTTTTGAAAAACTGGGTAAGTAAAACGAACTGGTTTACTCAAGTTCTGTCGAACTCTCTGCCTTTGGACAGAGAGGAACCCGGACAAGGCTGTGCCGAAGGGCAGAGTTTCGTCCGGGGAGGTAGGCAGACCCGAACCCGCTTACGCTGGTTCTACGGAAATATTTTTGGTCGAGCCTACAGGCTCGGAGAACCCAGGGTAAACTCGGCCTTGTGCCACATATATCCCTCGTGGGGGGGAGGGCTGTTAAATATTAACAGTCTAATAGATTGAACGCTGATCAACCGACACACACTTCCAAGTCGTGTAATGCTCTTCTGCTGTGTTTACTGTTCAATACACGATTTATCTGCAACCTCTTGTTTTGTTATTTCTCAATACCAAATCAGAAAATCTCCCGTAAACCATCTATCCAGGAAATCCACCAAAATAGTTCTGACAAGCACAACCCATTTAAATAGTTGCACAAAAGATATTACATATGTCAAATGATTAAATATCTATATCGATCAAGTTCAAAATTTTAAAACATTATATTCCCGCCATCTTTAACTTGAAAAAAGAGATGCGTTTACTTTTTTTTTTTTTTTGAATGAGTACAAGTTTTGTTATAACGTTTCGCAAACTGCTTCCAACATTAACAGTTCATGGCGTGAAGAATTCACTTTTAGTCGGTCAGTATGGTACTGGTTTCTGAAGTTCTGCAATGGTTTAACGAGTCTTGAAGATGAAGTTAGTACATCATGCAATTGACAATCAACATTTGTTCACCAGTCGAACGTCAAATTGTCAGAGAAATGTTTCAGATAATGTGAGCCAGCATGTCAACATCTCAAGAAATTTGGTTAAAGGAGAAAAGTCGGTAAATGTGTTCCACATAAATTAAGCGAAAATAAAAGAGGTCTGTTTTGAATTGTGTTCGGTGTTGGATCTGAGAAATTTCAATGAAACGTTTCTCAAGTAAATAGTAACTTGTGATGAGAAATGGAATCTTTGACAATTGTAACTAATCGGCTCAATGGATTTTTCATAACGAAGGGCCCCAAAACTTTCCAAAACAGAAGATTATGGCGATTGTCTGTTTGTCCTGTATTGTTGTTGTCCATTAGAGCTTTCTGAATTCTAACCAGAGCAGCAATGTTGAACTTGATTGCTAGCAGCTGAATGAAATGCACATCCAGTTAAGCAAAATTCGACTGGTTAATCGACGAGGTACAAATGTCCTTCATGACAATACTCGGCGACATGTTGCCAAAATCACACTGTAAACACTCACCAACTTGTGGTCTGACGCTTTGACACACCCACTGTATTCTAACTACAACTTTTTCAACCATTTTGACAATTTTTTTAGCCAAAAGACACTCCGATGCAAAGGAGATTCAGAAACGACATTCAAACATTTTTTAGCGTCCAGACCTCGAGAGTAAATACATAAATAAAAATGAAACACGATGGGACAAATGTACAAATGATAAAGGTTCCTATTTTAACTGATTTCAAAAATAGTCGACCGTAGTTGAGATCATCGAGTCAATATGAACGATCATTTCCTTAGCTGCATAATATATGCTACGCCAGGTCTTCATACGGTTTTGAAATCAGAGTTTTTCTTCTCCTAGTGTTATGGAGTGGGTTTCACAGAAAGGCTTGTATTTGTACTAAGTAGGTCCTAAAATAGGTTCGACGTACAAAACATTAGGAACTTGATATAATAGGTAATGACGCAGAGAAATCTAGTTGTGGTCGCTGATACTTTAGTATCCGACTAACAGTCGTCCTGCATCGACTGACTGACCCACTGAGCGACTCAGCGACTATATTTAGTCACCCCACCACGAGGGCATCATGTGGCACAAGGCCGGTTTAACGTGGGATATCCGAGCTCGTGGGCTCGGCCAAAAATATGCCCATTGAACCCGTATAAATGGGTTCAGGGTCGGTTTACCTCCCCGAAAGAGACTCCGCCCTTCGGCGTAGCCTCTTTCGGGTTCCTCCCCGCCCGAAGGCAGAGAGTTCAGCTGGTCGTCCGATTTTCAGACTGAACTCAGACCGAGCGACTCAGCGACTGCCTCGTTACTCTTACTACTCCTACTTGGGAGTGGGAGAGTCTATTAACTATAGAATAGGTGTATTCCAGTATAACACTTAGACCAGTTGTCACCCAAGGCTATAGAACCCAGACTGTTCTACTATTTACCCATAGATTTTTTTTTTTGGGGGGGGGCAGGATTCAAACTTTTTCCAAGGCTAAGTGAATGCGATGAACTCGACTGGAATTCGAACTCGGCTCTCCGATTCCCCAATCTGAGCTACACTCCACTTCTCTACCGTGCCTCACAAATTTAAAATTATTTAAGCACTGTTTAAATTCAAGATTAAGACATAAGTTACATTTATTTCCTTTCTCGTTATAAGATTTGGCTCTTGTTATAATATCCCAAGAGATAAAAGGTGTATTACAGATTATCTTTAATAGCCAGAAATTACTTAGAGAGAGCATATATTCGAGTGTGTTAAAATTCAGATGAAATAAAATATATTTGTAAAGACAATACTAATGAAAGAAATGAAAAAAGAAAAACCTTTTATGCCAACATGTTTCATTCCTTGAGGAAGTTCATCGAGGCAAGTGTAGAAATTTTATATTATAGTCGACACCCACTCGCGTCACCGTTTGTTCTTATTCTATTATTCTCTTTCTCTCCTCTGATGAAGGTGACAGAGACAGCTATGAAGGCCCAGCCTACTCCTAAAGAGTCATGAGCAGGAGTCGTAGGGGAGTGTGGGTGGTGGAAGCGGCTGGGTGAGTCGGAATCTTTTGACAGCACGTCGCAGATCTTCTTCCTGTTGATGGCTGGACACAAAAGCCTCGCCACTCCCCTTACCCCAGATCCTACGCCGGGAAGGTTGATTTGCAGCAACGGATTCCCAGGTCTCGGGGTCGATGCTGGACTGTGTTAGGGATACCTTCATCTGATCCTTGAAGAGTCGTTTTGGGCCTTAATGTAGCCTCTTGCCGCTGGCGAATTCTCCAAAATAGGATGATACGCAGGAGTAGAGTGGGGCGCATTCTGGACATGTGATCCGCCCAAATGAGGCGATGTTGAAGGATAGTAGCCTCGATTCTGGCGAAAAATGTCCATGGGTACCTCGTTGTTGGTGATGCTGAAGTTTTTTTTTTTTCATTACATTTTTTTCATTAAGAGTAATATATATATATATTTTTTTTTTTTTTTTTTTTTGCATTAAGAGCAATGCTTTGAAATATAGTAAAAACATACTGAATGAAAGAAAAATAAACAATGAAGGACTTTAGATGTAATTTTTTCGGCATGTTTAACGAAACAAAATTAACGTTGTTATTGGGATGACATTTTTATGTAATTATTATTTGCTTATTACTTTTTATATTATTATATCTTATTGTTTATTTTATTTATTTTATTTTTAAAGGTCATTGTTTGCCCATTTTATTTAATCTCTTTTTTAATATCTGTTAATGGATATGCAAATAATGGAATAAATATCGGCTCGGAAAATTCCAGTATAGTCTGTCATGTTCAATTGGAATTAATGCCATTGGTGATTCCAACTCTATTTCCTGTGGCTATATATTAAATAGTAGGGTAGACTAGTCTCTCTAGCCTTAGGTGGCAGCTGCTCTAAAAGAATTCAAGAACTCCATAGCGAAAGGAACGGAAAACTTCTGAACTACCTTTCTCAAAAGTCATGACAATTCATAGATAAAGAAAACTGTGGAAGGTCATTATCACTTACGTCCTCAAAAGAGAACTGACTTAGAAAATCGAATCTCGGACAAATATTAGAAGATATATATTTTTTTAAAACAAACTACACAGTGGTCGTGGCCTCTTAAACGGAAGTGAGGCAGAAAAGACCATTTATAAATTAAACCCGCGTAATTCATATTTTTACTTCGTATTTAAAAAGAAAAATGGCGGAGAAACTCATTGACGTAAACGGTTGATAATATTTGTGGAAATATTACTCTTCAAATTCGAAAAGCAACGCGTTTATTTCTTTCGGCATTTCCTCTTTGATTGAATTTTAGCTGCGAATAAAATTTCCTTTTATCGTATACATCGCCAACCCATTTGAATTTTAATAGCCATTATGTTGCAGTCTCATTAGATTGAATTGTTTTGTAGACTTACGATTCATAAACTTAAAGAGAAACAAAATATTTTTCATATGCACTCTCACTCTCCCCCATACATATTAACGAATTACACACACACACACACACACACACACACATATATATATATGTGTATATATATATATATATATATATGTATATATATATATAACTCACTTTTGTCAGCTTCCATTAATTCCTAACCAGTGGCACTGATTTCTTTCTCGTTTTCAATGTTTCTTGCGGCAAATTATTTGCAAAATTTTCTCGATTGAAATCATTAGCAAATCAGTTATAATATAACAACATTATTCTATCAAGAACATATTTATTATTTCCTAAGCAACTAGCAGTCATTTTCGTTTTTTTTCTTCTTTTTTGCCGATTTTTTTCTCTGATTTTTTTTGGGGGGAGGGGAGGGGTAATTGTATCACCCCATTCAAGGGAGTAAAGCAACTAAGACACAAAGGTGAGTGTGAACGAATAAAAAAAACAAAAAGAGAAACATTAATAAGGAGAGAGAACAATAGAAGAGTAATCAAGAAGAGGGTAGATAATGATTGACATTGCATTTAAATTTTTGAATACCAAAGTTGGCCGGAAAGCATGGAGCCGGAAGAGAAATCCACAAGCGATAAGTGCGAGAAAAGAAAATGTTAGCATAGAACTCACAAATGTATCTAACCAATTCAACTGTTAATTGATTAAACCTATCCGCCAATCGAGTACTGCGCTTAAATTCATAAAGTTTAGGTACCATAGCGAAGAGTGATATTTATTTCTGCTATGGACAGAAATGTGGCACAAGGCCAAAATGGGGAATTGGGGAGGGAAAAGGGCGGTCTTCTTCTGTCTTAACTTTAAACTTAGCTGGCTACAAACACTGAACCAAACATACAGCAATATTCCTTACACCATAACAACGCATCCTTACTTATCTTTCTTACGACATTCACCATAATACCACAATGTCTCTATGAAAGTCCTAACTAGTACCCCATATGTACAATTCATTGTCGGGGCGGGGGAATAAAGCAACAAATTTAAAAATCTAACCCCAATGAATATTTACAAAAATGTACAAAACTATTTACAAGAAACTAAACAAAATAATGTTAGTAATAACCCCCCCCCCATAATCCCTAAATATGTCAGAAACATCAGTTAACTGGACGAAATCAATGCGGACTTTAATAATATAAAACATTCATTCCTCTCAAGCATTCACACAAACACACACTCATTCGGACACAACAACAAATGGAAAATCACACCCGAAATGAAAAGCGCCCCGCATCGACCAGAGAACACTTAACGAGAGACGATATGGAGAATAAGATCAAATAAAAATGGGGACAGAAATAAAATGGCCCAATGAGCAAACATAGTGAACAGTTGCCATGAAAGTATTTATAGAAGAGGCTACATTACAGCGATAGGAATGTGATTAAGGCCGAGATGCCAGTTCAGGACCAATGATATTGCTGATTCTTCTTTGGATTTTATCAAGAATCTCTAAATATACAGCAGCAGCACCGGGCCACAAATCGGAGCCATATTCAAGGCATGGACGAATGGTAAACTTATAAATATGCAAGATAGATTCTGGAGAGAAAAATTGTCTACCATGATACAGTGATGTAAGGCGAAACGAGGCACTCTCATCAAAGTCAGTATCAGCCATTCTGGCAGACAGGGTCCTTTCAGGTTATTGATAGAAGTTTATGGAGCTTTTAAAATTAACAAGCCATTCATTGTCCCAGTTAACAACAAACTGTAGGTTATTTTTTTCGATCAGCTGCCAATTTGATCTCATGGAACTGATCCTATTCGCTCTTTATCTTACAACACATACACACACATATATAGTTCAGGGATACGCCGTCTAGGTAGGCAAGGTAGGCAATGCCTACCCTGAATAAAATAGATCAGCAGCTTCATTTTACCTGCGGCACAATATGCATCCAATTCAACAAAATTATGAGGGTTACTCTGATTATTATGCATGAAATGCAAACATTTTTTTCTAGATTTACTACATAAAGGTCACAAGTTACCTACCCCGAGTAAATTACTGACAGCATATGCCTTGCAATTGTCAAACAAGTGTTTGTCTGATGATTGCAAGGTCATGAAACCCAGGGTCACAAACTCACATCAACTAAAAGGGGAAGGAAAGAAAGAGAACGTCAGTGGGGACAGGGGAAGAGATGACAGGAGGAGTTATAGTTACAGGAAGTAATGTCGGGTATTACATTATGGATATATAAGTGGTCATTAACTAATGGTTATTGTGTGAGCTTTTTAATGCTAACTAGATTCCTGTCTTGGAGGTAATGAACATGATTCTATTAATCTCCAAGATGATCAGAGAGCTAGTTAGTAAGAAACTTAAAACTAATACCATATCATATGTCGGCATTTATAATATCAAATATCTAGAATAAGATGTATATCTATCTCAGGGATATACTGTCTAGGTAGGCAAGGTAGGCAGTGCCTGCCCTGAATAAAATAGATCAGCAGCTTCATTTTACCTGCGGCACAATATGCATCCAATCCAACAAAATTATGAGGGTTACTCTGATTATTATGCATGGAATCCATGTTTCTGGACGGGTTCAGGTCCTGTCTACCTCCCCGAAGGAAACCTTGCCCTTCGGCAAAGCTTCCTCCGAGTTCCTCCCTGCATTAGGGAGTTCGACAGAAGCCAGCCCGCATGATCACAAAGCACAGATACTACACTTTGATCCTAAAACGGGCCGGGCAGCTTTTTTTTTTTTTCGTAGATTTACCACATAAAGTTCACAAATTGCCAACCATGAGTAATTACTAACGGCACGTACCTGATGTATTACTATATTTGGGCAACAGTCCATCTTTAATACATGTTTCGTTAAGCAAGGTTAACATGGTTCCTTTGTTTATTATTATTATTATTATTATTATTATTATTATTATTATTATTTTCATGGTTACATACAAGTGTTTTCTTTCACGGGCTTAATGAATGTAAAAATATTTCAAATGTTTATTTGTTCCGAGTGATTTTGTCTAATCTATTGACCCTTCTCAATGAGTTTTGTCAGACTCAGTCAGTTATGTGGTATGTCTCGATCTTGCTGTGATGGTCTCAACTGGAGGACCTAAGGAATGTTGCTCGTCTGAACATCTACGATAGAAATAGATATTGTCAAGTGATCACTACTCCACTGTGCCTCCTCGCACACACACACACACATATATATATATATATATATATATATATATATATATATATATATACATATATAAAGAAAAGAGATTTATATTTTATTTATTAATCCAACAGATTTTTATTACTTAAACGTTATTTTTAGTGGACACTCGTATTTGAATAGATGCTCCGTTTATTTATTAAACAGTTTATTTATTTATTTTCGTCTACGGGCCTCAATATTCAAGAAATTTTATTAGAGCCTGCCAGAGAGTGCATGTTTTTCTCTAATAAGATTTGTCAGTCTTATTAAAATTATTTTTCCTACTACCAAAGAACTAAACTACACACAAAATTGAAATTTATCACAAAAGTAGACTTACAAAAGCTCTAATCACTGTACTCTAAAAGGAAGATATTTAATGTTATTCTAAGCTATGCCTATGGTTTAAAAAGGTATAGATTTTGGTCACCTATCATGTTGATAGAAAATAATTCTCGATATTACTATGCAAGTTCCAAATAGTACTATTTAATGATTTAAAATATATTTAAAAATAAGATATAAGATAAAATAAATTATACATGAGAAAAAACTTAACTTTGAAGTTAGGTTAAATCAAGTTATGTTAAAATGGCAAACATACAAAGTCATATTTTTAAAAAAAACTTTCAAAAATTTTTTTTAAATTAAAAAAGTATAGCTAAAGAGGTGTAAATGTAAAAAAAGTATAGCTAAAGAGGTGTAAATGATAAAAAGGAAAGAAAGTTCTTAGAACAGGGAAAAATTATAAAATATAATTAATATGGCGAAAAAATGAAATATATAGATATTAACAATAGTCATACATTCGACATTTGAAAAGTTATAGAAATTTTTAAGCTAATAAACAAAAATCTATATTATGGAAATTTAAATTCATATATGTATATATGTTAATCTTTTCACCTTGAGCAAGGTTGTGGTCCTACTCGTACGCAGTGGCTTACTGGGAATTAAATCAAAAGAGGAGACTGAGAATAGGGAGGATTGCGGAAACGACCACAGTTGAACGGGATTCAAGAAGATAGACGTTGTATTTACATTTTTTAAAATTGTAGTTGACAGGGAAGCAAGAAATCGGAAGGGAGTTCCACAGGCTGGAAGTGCGAGAAAAGAAACTTTTTGGTGTAGAAGTGGCGAGTGCATTTAACTATTTCAATAGTAAAAGGTGGTACCTAATATATATATATATATATATATATATATATATATATATATATGTGTGTGTGTGTGTGTGTGTACAAATATACAGATTTGAAAGGAATTCAGAATCCTCTAGCTATTGCTACACAAAACTATTTGAAAGAGATTTTAATATTTGGACCTTTCCCTAAAATTAGATCATTTCTCGTTTGTCAAAACAGTTTTTTTTTTAATTTCTAAGCATTAAATTTTATAATGTTTCCTTTTTATAAAAATCTATAATTGCATCTGAATAAACGTTGTGAATTATTTCAGATTCGCTAATGGAAATAGACATATATCTACAGAGCGATATAGCTGGAGAGAAGGAAGCAGAGAGCGCTCAACTAGTGATAGATAGATACATAGATAGAAATAAACTTAAATAGAGAGATAAATAGATAGATATTAACAGACTGCGATATATATATATATATATATATATATATATATATAGAGAGAGAGAGAGATAGATAGATAGATAGATAGATGCAAATAAATTTAGATAGATAAATAGATATTAATAGATTGTGACAGATAAAAAAGATGCAAATAAACTTAGGTAGATAGGTAAATAGATATTAACAGACTGTGATACATATATATATATATATATATATATATATATATATATAAATAGACTGATAGATATTATTAGACTGTGATAGATAGGTATATAGATGCAAATAAATTTAGATAGATAAATAGTTAGATATTAACAGACTGTGATATATATATATATATAGAGAGAGAGAGAGAGAGATACGAATAGCCTGTGATAGATATGAGCAGACTAAGATAGATGCGAATAAACTTAGATAGATCGATAATGGGAATTGATATCCGAAATACATCCATATCTGAAGAATATTGCGTATAGAACTGAAACGCTTGTAATGAAACACAATTAGACGGATAAACAAACAAAAGAACCCGTTATACAAATGAAGACGAGAATTTTTACTTGCAAATTTCGCTTAAAAGAAAAATGAACATTTTAAAAGCAAAACTAAAACCCTTATGAAAAGGCAGTGTAGATATATAATTGAAATATGCACAAATATATTGCTGACATTAAGGCTTCTTGTGTCTGCGCGTTACATTGAAATATGTGGACCCGTTTTCTTGTATTTTTTGTTAGCGTTTTGCATGAAACTGCGTTCTTCGAAAGACAAAAGACGTTTCCCTCGCGTCAATCGTCTTCAGCTGTTTTCAGAGCTTACCTTTCACGCATGCGCTGTCGTATATTTCCTTTTCTGTGCATCCGATGTTTTAAAGACTTCATTTCAATTCATTTATTAATTCATATGATCATTGAGAATGAAAGTAAGCGAGATAGGTAGCTAGATTGATCTATTTACTTACCTACTGACGACGTAATTTATCTCATTTCTCTATATTCACACGCTTTCAGCTGTCTTGTCATATATATACATATACACATATATGTATATATATATATTCTTGCTACTTAAATACACTTATATATATATATATATATACTACTTAAATACATATTATTTGTATACACACATATATTTTATGTATTTTCTACTTAAATGCATATCATTTGCATATATATGTGTGTTTGAATATATATATATATATATATATATATATATATATATATATATATATATATGTTACGTGTTTTGTAGAAATAGTTCTTTCATTTTCGAAACGATCATTACGGATTAAAAAAGAAAACGTCGGAAATGTTTCTTTGTTCCACATCCGCTCAAAGTGTGTTGAAATCCTATTCGTCTGACATTTTATTTCTCGTGAATTCTTACCACACTCGACAGAACAATTATCCTGATCTAGATTTGATTTCAACCCAATAAATCGATATAACTGATTTATTTTCTTTTTAGGTTTGCTTTTGTCAATAAAGACTCACATTTTTCATTTTTTTTTTACATAATATAAGAAATTATATCTGTGTTGTACATACACGTTTACCTGTAGAATAAAAAAGAAGACAACATTATTTAAGTAATTTTGCAATTGCATTACACTTATAAAATATCAAAAACATTATGTCGCTTTGAATTTTCTTGTTTATTTTCAGTATTTTCTGAATATTAAACAAAACAAATATAAATACCATTAAGTAATTATGGAATTTTGCATCGAACGATTCTGGTTTCCTAGGTAAGATGGTAAACTATATCCGGCAGCAAGGTCGGGAGATTGGAGATGGAACCACTTCTTAATTCTTGTTGTTCCCAGGTCCAAACTGACGCAAAGTGATAGGGTCCCATATATGGTCAAATAGTTAACCCCCAAACTGGGGTCAAAATATTAGAAAAAATTTTTAGCAATACATTTTCAAAGTAAAAAAAATTAAAAAAAAACTAAAATTATCAGTAATACATTTAAAAAAAAAAAACTACCACCGATACATATGTGGAAGAAGAAAATGCCAAAACTAAAAATGAAATAAAATTTCGGCATTAAATGACTTTGATTTGATATTGCTGTTAATCAAACATCTACAGAGACTTCGTCCTGGGTATGACGATAAAAAACATCCGGCAGCAAGGTCACTGATCGGGAGATTGGACGTTTTCAGGAGCGTGGAACCATCCTTTTAACTATTGTTGTTCCAGAGTCCACCGTGATACTGGGTAGTAGCACCTGCTCGGGTCCTAGCTATGGGAAAATAGTGAACCTCCAAACAAACAAAATACTGTGAAAGTATAAAAATACATTTTTACATGAAACAAATTACCAACCTTACATAATTGTAGTGGAATTGCTCGCAATACAATTTTAAAGCAAAATGTCCAACAATAAATTTTATAATATAATTGCCAACAAAACATTTAATAATAAAAATAACCAACATTTAATGTCATCTGTAGTCGAAGGTATATACTTGTGTTCAAAATATATTTAGTTGAAGCCATAAAATGGAGTTCAAAATATTCCCATTAAATTCCGGCATTAAATGGCCCATAAAGTATTGATATGCCATTAAACATACCAACCAATCAATCGTTCACCACAGACTTCAAGTGGAATGTATATATATATATATATATATATACACTAAATATTTCAGATAGATCGGTGTATGGATCAGTTAAAAAGCATTAAAAACACTTATTTCAATACAGCCTATATTGGCTTATAGCCTACAGCAGACAAAAACGTACCGCCCTCATAAAGGTACCGCCCGAGGCGGACCACCCTCCTCTAGCTACGCCACTGGATAGATGTACACGCTGCAGATTGTCGAAAAAACATTCCTTGTTCACAGTTAATCTTCATGTGTACAGTTTCGAAGCATTTGGGTTAAACCCTGTCGATTGATACATTTTCTACAGCGTATAATCGTTCAGCGATTCAGGTTTTGGGAGTGTGTGATGGCCAATAGACAAACGTTATTAAAAACCGCAATGAAGTTTTAAGGTTAATGAAATGCAAAAAAAAACACACACTTATACTAAGAATAAGAAAGAGACAGTTGAAAATTCTGAGACGTGTAAATAAGAAGGAGAGCTCGGAGAATTTGACACTCACAGGACATATCGATGGCAAAAGGGACAGGGGATACAATGATAGTAAAAAGACAAAGATTACTAAGAGGTTAGCCATGATGGCCGACATCCTGAAGTGATACCGCACGAAAAGATACCTCGAAAAGACCCTTATACTTTCTGGGACACTTAATGAGGAAGGAGATCTTGACGGGACAGATCAAAAGCAAAAGGAACGAGAGGCTAGCAGATCATTAGCTGACGATGTTGTGGTAAGAGATGACGAAATGGCAACGTGACTGATGGCAAAAAGTGAAACATTATTAAGAGCCACAAGGGATAGAAAATTGTGGAGAGCCATGGTCACTCACGTTTTCAAAGAACGCAGCTTATAGAAGAAAATACCTCACAATTATGTATGTTACATACAGCGTTAACCTTCACACATATTTTATTTATGTTAATTCTGTAGGTTTCGATCTTCGAATACAGATCACAGTCTCAAAACGCGAAGTGTTGTTCCTTTGATTGATTGATTTGTTTTTTTACGTCTTTTGTAGACTGTAAGAATGGTTTGGAGAAAATGAGTTTCTGATACAAATCCTACTATTTAACCCATAGCTTGGAGAAGAGAAAATGTCAAATTCATATCAGTGAACATAACAAACCAAACTGGAAATGAAACTCGCCACACTGATTAACAATTCCGAGCCATTATACATTACCATTCGCATATTCAAGCTTACAGTACCTGCTATTCCCTAGCGGTCGTTCGTTCGTTCGGCATCCGTCCGTCATGGGAGACGATGGAGTAGAGCTGGTGCGCTACGAGCCTGCTCGGGATGTATGGAGAACTAGGGCTGCCCGGACGTCTAGTTCCCCCTCTCGGCCTTGCTAGTAGAGTCCAAAGGAGAGGATAAACCGCAGCTGCATGAGTTGCCAGAAGGTAGCACAAAGTGCCGTCCATCCACCTTAGGGGCTCCACTCCGGATTTGTGTAGGGTTTACTCCTTAGCCTTTTCTTTTCTCGAAGATTTCAACAAGGCAGTGGAGCTATTTAACCCATAGCGGGGGTTTGGTTCATGGGCACCAGGGCGTGTCCACACACGTGTGTGTGTGTGTGTCTAGCGGTTATGCATCTAAATACTGACAAGGCTCGACGTTGCTTAACTTACTGTAACCGGTGTTTCAACTTGACATGGATGTATGCCATACCACCCTCACATCCAACCTTACAGCACCCGGTATTCGCAAGCAGTCACCCCTATAATTACTGACCAGGCTCGACGTTGCTTTACTTCCGTGAATGTACTGGAACTGGTGTTTCAACATGATATGGCCATACTACCAGCACATTCAAGCTTACAAAACCTGGTATTCGCAAGCAGTCACCCATCGAGATACTGATCAGGCGCAACGTTGCTTAACTTCTGTGAACGTACGGGAGCCGGTGTTTCAAAGTGATAAGGCCATACGCCATACTATCTGCACGTCCCCACACTTACACAAACTAGTATTCGCAAGCGGTCTCCCATCAAGATACTGACCAGGTTCGACGTTGCTTAACTTCCATGATCTTAGGGGAACAGTTATTTCAACGTGATATGGCCATGCTACCAACACATCCAAGCTTACACAACCTGGTAATCGCAAGCGGTCACCCATCTAGATACTGATCAGGCGCTTAACTTCGGTGGGCGAAAGGGAACCGATTTTTCAACGTGATATGGCCGTAAGCTATTCGGTTTTAAGAGGCCTAAATTTTTGAAAATTAGGCAAAGGTTTGGTAAAGAGATGCAAGCGAGTTAACAAGAATAAAATCAGAGTATGAATTTGAGGTGATGAACCATTTTTTTTTTTTTTTTTTTTTTTTTTTCACCCGTTTTTATTTTTTTAATTTGTTACGACATTGGAGATAATCAGTCTTGTTTTTAAATAAACCCAAACTGGCAACACATATAAAGTTAATAGGAAAACGACAGAGTCAATGCGGTTTATTTGTTTACTTCTCTTTGACTTCATACCCCGTTAGTTTCTACCCACACCTTAACATAACCTCCCTTCTCCAACCCTCAAATTCGCGGCCATACCAGTTGGCTCTACGGGAGAAATAGTTGGTTTAACATTTTGAAAACAGATGCCACAGCGAAATTTAACCAAAGAAAAGGTCAAATTAGTGTTGGATCATTATGCTTAGATTGGTGAATTCTTTTATTTATTTATTTTTTGTGTATAAAGGGCGGTTGATGGAGAAAAAACGTTACTAGATAAAGCCACAAATAAAGGTGGTAAAAAATGGATTAGGGGTCGGACTTTCTCCTGAATTCAGTCCTGTCAGGTAAGATAATATAAGTAAAAGCTGTCCGACCTTTGAACCCTAGGGTGTACTGTGTTCTATTCAGGACTGAATTACTCTTTTGACAGCTCTTTTTGTGTCGTGTAACTCCTTATTCTTTTACGATCTGCCACTGATCCCCATTACCGGTGTGTTTAAATAATCTGCCAAAAGGTTCCATTCAGCCGGCTTTGGGGTAAAGAATATTTTTTTCAGTAGTTAACAACGAGTAACCTTCTTGGCTGCCTTGCGGCCATACCACGTTCAAACACCGGTTCCCGTCTGATCACCGATGTTAAGCAACGTCGATCGTGGTCGGTACTAAGATGGGTGATCACTTGGTAATCTCAGGTGCTGTAAGCTTGGATGCGTGGAGATGATGTAAATGGATAACGGCTCGGAATGAGGAATTGGACAGCCGGGTTCGAATTCCAGCCGGGTTCGTGCAAAAACCATTGGGGTATCTTGAATCGAAAACAGACATGATCGTCCAAGCGTGTCACATCCGTCGCTACAAACACGCATCGGGCTAGTGGGTGGACTAACAGCCCGTTTCTTTCTCGTGAATCTGAAGAAGGCCTACGACAAATAAGATGGATCATCTCACGGATATTAGGTCAATAATTCAAGTTCCTACATTCAGAAAAAAATATCCAGCCAATGAGAATATATCAAGAACCGGTTGAGCAACCTTGATGCAAGTTGGTAAACAAAGAAACTGGAACTTTAATGATGACTCTAGAACAGATATTAGGTTGGTGTAAAAATAATGACGTAATAATGTCGTTTTTTGACGTTAAAACCCATGTCCTTTTTTTTTCTTTTTCTTTCCTGGTTTCTTGATAACTACCAAACATTCTGTCTTCTTACAAGTGATTAACCGTGCGGATGGTGTAACAGATAACGGCTGCCAATTGTTAATCAGAGATCCGAGTTCGAATTCCAATCAGGTTCACTTACGCACAAATAAACTTGGGAAAGGTATGAATCTACCTCTTCTCTTCAGCTATGGGTTAAATAGTTATATTTGTACCAATGAATCTATTTAAAGCCAGAAAATATTTTTGAATTGTAAGAATTTTTGGAGATAATAATTATTGCAAAACAAAACAGCAAAACGGTTGATAAGATGTAAAAATAGAGTAGATAAACTTGCCTATCGTCCGGTTCACACTCCTTCCTGGTCTTTTCAACGGGAGTAGAGATTTATCTCTTATTTCCTGTTTAAGACTGGATTTTCGGTTCCTTCTAAATTCTTCTCGTTTTCTATCATTACTAGTAGGACCTCGCGTCTTAGTGGCACCATCCCCTTGCTTGGAAGATATTGATAAAAAAAAAAGTCTTTCCTATAAATAGTTAGTCCTTTTTTCACGCTTTTCTTTACTAAATTTTCTGTAAATTCTTGCAGTTTTTTTTTTTTGTTTTTTTCACATCAGCAGTATCACTTGCGTATCCTATACTGTTAAGATCATTCCACACGCCCCAATAATAAATCCTTGTCGGACTTCTGTGCAGCGGGTCGATCTTAAGTGAGCCCTGTCTTTTTAGATG
>OZ010611.1:38916555-38976555 GCA_963932145.1 Acanthosepion lycidas
CCCACTAGACTCGAGATTGAATACACAGTGGAATATCGCAATTTAACTGGAATTATTTGCATACATCAGATATATTTTTCTGCATTTTCGCACCTGTGTGTGTGTGTTTTTCCCCGCTGGAGACTGAATCAGCGTAAGTCCTTTATAATCGCAAGCACCTTCCTCAGTATCACCGCAGATATCCAAATACAGCCATGATTTGGTCAGTCTTAGTTTGTTCTTGTTCGAATGTCTAGTTCATTTAATATTGATTCTCCTATTTTTTTTTTTTTTTACTTTGTTCCAGGTAATCTCATTATTACTGGCATGACCCTAATTTTCATGTGCCACTTATTTTCGTGCTTCTGTGTAAGGTCCGCATTTTGCCCCAATTTCTCGTTTCTTTTTGTCTTCACTCTGTAATTAAGTAATGCATGTACGTCTGCATTTACATCTACGATCGAGCAGGTCTTATTTACAATCTTAGTAACAGTTTGTTCCACCTTACTTGGACAGAGTAGACGGTTTAGATCAGCCATGGGTAAACTGCGGCCCGTGGGCCACATGCGGCCCGATTGGCTTTCGGAATAATACGACTAATTTCATGAGAAAAATAACGTTTCTTAAAATGTTGTTTTCCTTTCGTTCTCACTTGTTCACTCACACACTGTCTCATGTATAACCAAAGACATAAACAATGATTAACTACAAAGTTTCTTGAATTTTGTAACATTTCGTTGAAGGTAACGTTGTCAGCATTTTAAACGATTGGCGATTTTCACTAAGGAAGATCATACGTGTAAACATCTTTTGTTTCAGAAACCGGAAACAGCAGTGATAGTTATTTTTCTCTAGAGAATAAATATACTTATTCTTTGACAATTTTTTGTATACTCGAGTGGATAAATTAGAAACAAATCAGTTTGTTATTAGTGATAATATTATACCAAGACTTCAATTGTTTTTTTTAATTATACAAGGAATCTTTTCTCGAAAGGAAAATGTCGACCTTTCCACCATTCCTACAGCAGATGCTTATGCGCATGCTCTTTTGTTGGGAAAATGACTGCGGTATCTTTAAGGAAAAATGACCTTGATTCTTTTTTAGTAGTGTGGACCGTTTTATAATATATTGTACGTCATGTGGCCTATGTTCGAAAAAAGGTTGCTCATGCTTGATTTAGATATTGAATGTCTGAAAAAAATACACCTTCTATTTTATAAGATAGCCACTTGTGATAAAATAAGGAGAAAAATACACTTTCTATTTTATAAGATAGCTGCTTGTGTTAAAATAAAGTAAAAAATGCACCTATTTTATAGGATAGTCGCTTTTGATAAAATAAGGTGAAAAAATACACTTTTCTATTTTACAAGATAGCCACTTGTGATAAAATAAGGAGAAAAATAGACCTTCTATTTTATAGGATAGCCACTTGTTATAAAAGAAAGAGAAAAAAAACTAGCCAAAGCTTCATCTTACAATTCAAATATCTCATTTACTTTTATAGTCAGAAGCATTTCAACTATGAAAGTTGTGATTAAAGGTCACAATAAATTTGACAAAAGACTAACCAAAAGTTAATAATGATAACCTTTCATTGCAACATAGCCCAGTGGATAAAGACGTTAGATCCATTGACTTGATCAAAAGAGTTATGAGTTCAATACCATGCCACAGCAGTGGTGAACCGAAAATTTGTTGAGTTAAATGGAAATAACTGAGACATCAGGAAGAGGCATGACACGTGGAACTAGAACAATCTACCCCGGTGGACAAAATAAAGGGTTCAGTTCGAAATTCTAATCACCTGAAAAAGGAAGGAGCCTACAACGGCAGAAACTTTGTGAATATGGCAATAAAAATGAGGATAACAGTCCGAATAATGTAAATAATGCAAGTAATTATAATACCTCATCTCAGAGATAAAGGCAGACCTTCATTATAATTCAAAGAGATGTTTGTTTTTACTTTCGACTTTTTACTTTTTATGACCAGAAGGAATTCGTCTGAGATAAGTGTGATAAAAACAAAACGAAGAAAAGATTATTCAAAAATTAAGATTGAAAATTCTTCATCTAACAATTCAAATAGATTTTCATTCTTATTTTTAAATTCTTATATTTCTGGTTTGAAGAAATTCGTCCAAGAAATCTGTAATAAAAACAATACGAAGAAAAAACTTGACAAAAAATAAGAGGGAATGTTCTTCATCTTAGAATTCAAATATTAGGTTGGTGCAAAAAATAATGACGTAATAATGTCGTTTTTTGACGTTAAAAAATACGTCAAAAAACGACATTATTACGTCATTATTTTTGCACCACCCTAATAACTCAGCTATTTTTTCCTTTCTTTTTTCATGATTCTTACATTAATGGTCAAAAGGAATTCTGCTAAAAATAGTAGCGATAAAAAGTAATACAAAAGGGAAAACGGTTTAACCAAATATTAATTGTAATCAGTTTAATCATTATTGTTTAGTATTCTCAAATACGATTCCAAATTTGTTGATATTATCATCTTCTGCACTTCTTCACATAATGTTTCGATTTTTTGCCATTCTAACTGCGAAGTCGGCAATCTTTCCTTTATTCTCTATTTTTCAATCTTCTTTTCTTCTTTCTCTCCCATCGCACTCTGCTTTAAATAGAAACAGTATTTAATGACAAAACAACCCAGCAACTAATTACCTCTCTTATTACCGTTATTCATTTTTCTCTGATCTGAGAAATTATTTGAAAATTTTTCTATATTTATTTATTTTTCTGTTCTTTTAATTTGCCGACTCGTTCTTGCTCTGAGTGTATGTATGCTTGCAAATTTCTAAAGCAAAAATACTAAAAAAAAAGCAGGGCGTCTAATAACAACTGGGGCGGATAGAGGAGAAAAAAAAGAAAAATGCGAAAAGTTCATTATCCAACGAATTTCAATCGAAACAAAAAATGCGTTACTCAGCAGATTTGTTTCTTTTGTTAAATTCTAATTTTTTGACGGGAAATTGTTTCATTTTCCATTTTTTTTCTCCTTTTTTTTTTAAACAGAACTGCAATGCAGCGGTTTCCTCATATTATGATACCACAGAAAACTGTTGCCAATAACGTGACATATCTTTAAATATAATAACTGACGATCCTGATATAAGATCGAAACACACACACGTAATAGCTGGACATACAGCTGTTGTCGAGAAATGGTACTAACTTAAACATAATAGTGCCATTATTTACATTATTCGGACTATTGTCCTCATCTTTGTCGCCATATTTATCACGTTTCGGCCGTTGTACGCTCCGGCCTTCTTCAGGTGGTTGGAATGTCGAACTGAACCCTTTATTTCGCTCACTGGGGTAGACTGTTCTAGTTCCACATGCCATGTTTGATGGATGTCAGCTATCAGTTATCTCCTGTTAATTTTCCCTCTGAAAGTTCTCCACTGCCTTAACCGGGTATTGAACTCACACTCTTTGGGTCCTGTCACTGGATCTAACCAACGCCTTTATCCACTGTGCCATGTGTCCTTGAGGACATCTGTGTATGAATTTCTGGGTATTATAGACCTGTCTTCAGCAACCATTTTTAATAGTGCCAAGCGGATATTTAGGATGTTTGAAGCCAATGAGGTCAAATTCGCAGCTGAACTAAAAAAAATCTCGTTCAGTCTGTTGTTAACTGGGGCAAGAAATGGCTTGTTAATTTCAACGTCTCCAAAACGAAACTGTTCTGTTTTAGCCATTTTAAAGAACCCTTTTTGCCTTCCATCAGTATGACTGATGCTAACCCTCAGGAGAGTGGCTCATTGTGCCTTCTCGGACTAACGTTTTCCACCGACATAAAGTGGAACGATTTTATTGAATCAATTGCTAGGTTTACTGCTAGGAAAGTTGGTTTACTGAGTCGTGATTAAGAAATTTTCTTTCTAGAATATATCTATCTACCATTCGTCCAGGAATTGAATATTGCTACCACATCAGATCTGCTACTTTTGCTTTGCAACTAGGAATTCTTGACAAAATCCAAAAGAAGAATCTGCAATGTTATTGGTCCTGATATTGGAATATCTGCAATGTTATTGGACTTGTTGCTGCATTGTCCTCTCTTCTGGGGTTCTCTTGATGACGGAGTGTCAATCCCATAATAAAGATGTCTTCCTCTGTTTCTTTTCTCATCTTCTCCCGGCCGCTGATCTCTGTTTTGTTTTTAGTTCTGAGAGAAAAAAAACAAAACAAAAAGAGAATTTTAAGAAATTTTAACGCAACTATTTTATTCAACACGTCGACGTGTACATTATTTACATTATTCGGACCATTGTTCTCATCTTTGTTGCCACATTTATCACAACGTTTCGGCCGTTGTACGACAACGATGAAGACAATGGTTCGAATAATGTAAATAATGTACATAATACCTCATCTCAGAAATATAGACAGATACGTCGATGTGTATATCTTCTAACTAGCCAGTGGGGCTGCTATTTCACTCCAGTGGGGAGCAATGTCTAGACACGATTTTAACACGTCTACATTGGTCGACGTGTAAAACCTAACTCCTTGAAATTGCCTTCCATATTTAACATTCCCACGTTAGCATTAGCCAGTCACAAACGACTTATTTTGTTTTCCTGTATTTGACCTCAATGGTCAAAATGATGAGGTCAGAGGGGAAATACAATTCTCTAAAAAATAATGGCCTGCTAGTCTATTATTTAATACTGTTGTCTCGACTTGAATCCCTTTCTTACCGTAGCATCCCTTTACTGTGCCTTTTCTATAAATATTTTCATGGTAACTGTTCTGATGATCCTTCCTCTTTGATAGCTAGACTTCATGAATTTAAACGCAATACTAGATTGGCAGCTAGGTCCCATCATTTTCCAGGTGAAATTGCTAGATGAAACCATTACAGTTTCTTCTGTCGCACTTCTCGCTTATGGAACCCTCCTCCAAATTCTTGCTTTCAAGTTAACTTTGATCGTCAAAAATTTAAAAGCAATGTTGTTATCTTCTGTCTCCTTGAATTCTGTTCTTTTATTGACCTCCCTCATAAATAGTGATATTTCTCAGATTCTTTCGCGCTCAGTAACCGCTTCCGTCTTATTGGCTTTATCGCCTTGCTTGGGGCGAAGTGATTAAAAAAAAATTAGGAGCTTATAGTAAAAAGGAGAAAAATATTTTGCCGAGGGCATTTTTGTTCAGGTTCTGGAACCACCTCTTAACTGCTGTTGTCTCTAGGTCAACCTTGACCTGGGTGGTAGCACCTGTTAGGGTCCCAGCTATGGGCAAATAGTGAACAGCCCAAACAGTATGAAAGTATAAAAATACATTTTTATAGTAAAAATACCAGCAATACATTGTTATATAAAAAATGACCAAAGGTACACATTTATAGTAGAACTAACAACAATTTTGAAAGCAAAATCACCAACATTAAATTTGATAGCAAAATCACCAACAATACATTTTATCTGTTGTTGAAGCCTATGAGCTCTTCGAAATAGCAAAAATAAATGGAAAAAATATAATTTTTAAAACAGTGGGCCTATACCAAAAAATATAAACCAAATAAGAATGCCTATAAAGCCATTTTCTCTGCAAACTGTATACCTGAAAAGAATACATCAATGAAAAAAGACTCTCTACAAACCCTCTTTATAAAAATACGTCAATGAAACGTGATCCCCTACAAACTGATTTCCTGCAAAGAATTCATAGTCTAGTTCTACAAATCTATTCTAAAAATCTTGTCAGCATTAAATAACCCATTGATGTTGATATATCATAAAACAAAATAAATCTAACCTGCATATAGGTATAAAATAGACTCAGAAAAGACACAAAGGTAGAAAGGGCTATAAGACAAGGATCTATTTCTTCACCAGATTATTCAACCTTTACAACAAGTTTATCCTGGGAAAACTAGAAGTCCTACCAGGATTTATTATTGGTGAACACAATCTTAACAACGTAAACTATGAAGATGACATAGTGTTAGGGTCAAAGCTATAGACATATAGTGATCCCCCCCAAACACTATGAAAAAATTATAGTAAAAATACCAGCAATATTATATATTATTATATAAAAATGACCAACGATACATATTTGTAGTAGAATTAACAACAATAAATACCTCATAAATAATGAACTACTCCGTTTTGATGGCGTGGAAATACAAAATATATATCAGAGACACTACAGTGGTTCCAGTGAGAAAAAGAAAGAAAGATTTAACGTCTGTTTCGGTAAATGGTAAAAGTTGTCAATTTAAGTCTTTTCATTTATACACCCTTAATTATAAATAAAAGTATTAATAATAAAAAGCTTTGAAGAAGAGGTTGTCGGATAGTATTGATAATTACTCATCTCGGAAAGGAAATACTAAAATTGATGTTGAAAATCGGCTAAATATTAATCTCGGTTTATTAGCTTACCGCCATTTTATCATCGATTTTAGTTTTTGTCACATATTTCCCGGCTTACACACGAATAAGAATTAAACAGCCTTCTTACAAATATCTGAACATTCACTGTGAGACAAAAGCGGGCGTATTGATGATTGTATCGACTTAGCCGCTTATTGGTAGGAACGCATTCTGTTGTCTGCGAAGACAAAGAGACAATAGGAGGATTCGAATTATGTCGGTCATTCACTGGTCAACATTCATTTTATTGCCAATGGAAGAAAAAAATAAATAAACAAAATTCACTGGGCCAATTGACGCGCGAGTTGAGGACTGTTAGTGGATTGATTGTAACAATCCAGCCTATCGATTTCTCTGATGATCCTAAAACTTACCTTTGCAATAAAAATGGCTCACCTCCACACAACGCCGATGTTCTTGAAGACCTTCATTAAGAAGTCAGAGTTTAAAGGGGTGGATAACAAGTTAGAAATAGTATTCATTCTTTTTAACTCTTTCTATTTTAATAATTAGATACACACACATATAATATATATATATATATATATATATATATATATATATATATATATATATATACTTTTCCCCTTTATTATGCCGAGTCATCAGTTGTTAATTTGTACAGTTAATCCTATCCTGGGATTTAGATTAACCTACTGTTCATTATTCACACACACACACACACACACTCTCACGCTGATTGACAGATAGAAATAGGATGAGAAAGAAAGAAAGATTGACAGATAGATAGAAATAAACTTAGAAAGAGATAGATAGATAGATAGATAGATAGATAGGGATAGGTTGAGAAATAAGTAAAGAAAAATAGAAATAGGCTGAGAAAGAAAGAATAATTGCTAGCTATGTAGCTAGATAGAAAGAAATAGGCTGATAGATATTAGGTTGGTGCAAAAATAATGTCGTTTTCGCACATAGTAGCATATGTGAGAAAACGACATTATTTTTGCACCAACTTAATAGATAGATAGATAGATATAGGTTGAGAAATAAGTAAAGAAAAATAGATAAAAATAGTCTAAGAAAGAAAGAAAGAAAGAAAGAAAGAAAAAATAGTTATCTAACTATTTTGCTATGTATATAGAACAGGTCAAAAGCTGGAAGTACGATCAATCAAGACGTATCAGCCAATATTTGCAAGGGTAAGATGGAAATTTTGTATAAGTTTAGTGGTAGCTGAATATTTTATTAAAAGAACAGCAATGTGCCCGGTTTTATGGTCCAGACATGTTCTCAGTGCCGAGCACGTTTAATTTCGAGTTTCGCTTGAATCTGTTTACATAAAGTCCTACAAGCCATCTCTTTTTTGTATTTAGCATTGTAAGTGACATTTTTACCCCTCGCTCTCTGATACGTGGGGACCGATAAACAGGTTTAAATGTCTTCTTATTTTTGTTGTTGTTGTTGTTGTTGTTGTTGTTATTATTTCGAGGTTACCATTTTACGGTCGCATATTTTTGTTGCCCTCCCACTGCACCACTTTTATTAGAAATGTTTTTCTTATAATATGGCCGGTTTTATCGCATAAAAGGAGAAAAAGAAAAAAACGAAGAAATATAGAAATATAAAAGGAAAATCAAAATGGGGCGGTTGGAGGAAGGAGCGAAGAAATAAAAGAAAACAAAAGAAAAGAAAATATCTGAAAGAACGAGAAATGTATAAAAAATATCTACAAGATATTTTAATTATTTAAAAAAATATACTTATTTCTTTTTCTTAAGTCTCTCTTCCTTTTTCACATTTGTTTCTCTTTTTTCTCTTTTTCTTATTTGTTTCTCTCTTTTTCTTATTTGTTTCTCTCTTTTTTCTTATTTGTTTCTCTCTTTTCTCTTTTTCTTGTTTCTCTCTTTTTCTTGTTTCTCTCTTTTTCTCTTTTTCTTATTTGTTTCTCTCTTTTTCTTATTTGTTTATCTCTTTTCTCTTTTTCTTATTTGTTTCTCTTTTTTCTCTTTTTCTTATTTGTTTCTCACTTTTCTCTTTTTTTTTTGTTCTCTCTTTTTCTTATTTGTTTCACTCTTTTCTCTTTTTCTTTCTCGTTTCGTCCTTTTTTTCTGTTATTTACTTTTGTTTCTGTTTCTGTTCTCTCTCTCTCTCTCTCTCTCTTTCTTTTTCCCTCTTGTTTCTTCTGTTTTGATTTTCTCTCTTGTTACTTTTTTCTTTTCTCTTATTTCTTCTTCTTTTTTTCCTTTTCCTATTGTTTCTTTCTTTTTCTCTTTTTTCTCCTTTTTTCTTTCTCCCACTTGTTTCCTTCTTTTTCTTTGCCCTCTGCTTTCTTTTTTCTTTCTTATTACTTTATTTTTCTCTCTTGTTACTTTTTTTTCTCTTGTTTCCAACTTTTTTCTTTTATTTCTTCCTCTTTCTCTTTTTGTCTTCTTTTTTTTTCTTTCTCTTTCTTGTTTCCTTCTTTTTGTTTGCCCTCTAGTTTCTTTTTCGCTTTTGTTTCTTTATCTTTATTTTTCTCTCTTACTTTTTTCTCTTGTTTCTTCCTTTTTTCTTTTATTTCTTCCTTTTTCTCATTTTTTTTTCTTTTTTCTTTCTCTCTCTTGTTTCCTTCTTTTTCTGTGTTCTCTGGTTTCTTTTTCTCTTTTGTTTCTTTATTTTTGTTTTTCTCTCTTTTTTTCTTTTTTCTTGTTTCTGCCTTTTTCTTTTTCTTTTATTTCTTCCTTTTTCTTTATTTTTCTCTTTTTCTTCTATTTTTTCTCTTTCGTTTTTTTCTAGTCTTTTTTGTCACTTGTTTTCTTTGTTGTTTCTTTCTCTTTTGTTTTCTTTGTTGTTTCTTTCTCTTTTGTTTTCTTTCTGGTTTCTTTCTCTTGTGTCTTCTTTCTTGTTTCTTTCTCTTTTGTCTTCTATCTTGTTTCTTCAATTCTTTCCTCTTTTTTCTTCCTTTATTCGATTTCTTTTCTTTTCCTTTAATACTGAATTCTAATGTCCAAATAAAAATCATTTTTCTTTCATTCTGGACAATATAGAAATATTCAGCCAACATCTATACCTCTTTTGTTCCCTCCTGTTTAGGCGGGTAACCTGAGAAAACCTTTAGGATTACCTGGTTGTTCTAGCCGTCGATCTCACATTTGTTGCATTCTGAGGTTCACTTTCTCACACCCGCTGCAATTAAAACGTTAACCGACTTCCACCTACGGACGACCAGTTTTGAAACTATTGTGAACCGGGTTTATTGTCTTTCAGTTATTGTTGTTGTTGTTGTTGTTGTTTTTTAAGGAGCGTGAAAATATATCAACAAAAGAAATCTTATAAAGGTTTTATGCATTTGTCGCCCTTTTTCTCTCCCGTTTGTTTTATTTATTTTTCTTTAGTCCTTTTCCTGTTCATTTTAATTTTGTTTCATTACACACACACACACACACACACACACACACACATATATATATATATATATATATATATATATATATATTTAAAGAAAAACAGAGAACTTTAAGTCTCCATTAGTTATAATTTATTTCAACAGAGTATTTTATTTTCTCTGAATCTTCAGACTTCACTTTCAAAGGTGAAAAGAAAAAAAATTCTCTGGTGAAATAAATTATAACTAATGGAGCCTTAAAGTGGTCTCTTTTTCTTTAAATTAAATTATTCGCTTTGACTTATATTGAGCTCTCAGCATTTCATCCTCCTTGGGATTATCCATACGGATTACCAAGATTTTCTTTACTTAATTATATATATATATATATATATATATATATATATATATATATATGGGCAGCATATTTTCATTCAAACATGTTTGGTTAAATAATTTGCATGTATTATGTTTATTTATTTTTGTTCTAATTCTTTCAAGTCCACGAATTAATTTCTCCGTAAGTGTAGAAAATTGATTAAGAAAAATTCACAAATTTTCTTTCAATAATTTTTATTTTCCCCAAGTACTTTCAGTCACATCTGAGACCATCTATGGATGTGCTATGCGTTAACACCGTAAACTGAAAATATTTTTACCTGTATGCAAGGGAGGTAACTAATCTAGATTTTAAAAGATTTTTTAATTACAGAATTATAATTTAGTATTTTTTTATATAACATTTTGCTGCTACAAACATTTAAGAACTTTGTTGCTATACTCAGAGTTGACTTTATTTATTTTTGGCCGCAATTCTCTCATATAAATGGCTTACAGAATTTAAACTTTTTGGTTATTATTATCTTGATGGAGCACTGATGTATTTCCAACCAATATCTGTCTAAACTGTGAATGTGGACATGAGTGTTCCTTTAAATGTTCTGAGATTGGACTGTGATCGTTCAAGTGAAACGTTGGTCATCGTCGTTGTTGTAAAACCAACATACGTATTAACATTTTATCTTACATATATTTTACTTTTTCTACATATATATATATATATATATATATATATATATATATATATATATATATAGTTAAATTTGTTATTCATCATGACGGTCGTCTTCGAGTATAGAATCCAGAGGTTAGCAGTGAATATTTCGAAGACAGTAGGAAAGCGTTGTTCACGTTAGCAGTGGATATTTTGGTAAAAGGTAGCAGAGCATAGTTCGTCCTTCTGTTTCTCTTCGCCTGACAAGCTGGACTGGACATTCGGGTAGAGTGAACAAAAATGGCCGCCTTTATACACGACGGACTGAATGTTCTACGTCTTCTGATTGGTTAACCTTCTATTGGTGGACTATAAAATGAGTTAAGTCATTTGAGCTAACTCACTAGTTACATTATATATACACAAAAAACTGTAACAAAACCTACCAAGGTTTCACCTAAGCGGATCGTCAGGGAAGGCAGGCTAAAAAGGTAAAGAAAGAACGGAATATATAGTCAATAAACAAAAAAAAAATAACCACGTGACCAAAAAAAAACCCCAAAAAACAGACAAACAACGGAGAGGGTTGGGGAGTACCGTTTATTCTAAAATTTATTTATTTATTCATTTAGTTAGTTATTTTGGGTACTCGCATTGGGTTTTTCTTTCTTTGGGCCTTGGACTCGTATGCGGGATGATTATTTTCGGCTAACGTACATGTTCTTGGTTCTTTCTTTTTTATACCTTTTTTTCCCTTTGGTATTGGCTTGTTTATTTGTAAATCAAGACACCGAAGGTTTTCCGAGCGAGTATAGTTTCTTATACTTATAAGATTTCTATTAATAATAATAATATATATATATATATTGCTTAAACGTTATTTTTGGCGGATACCCATATTTAAGCAGATGCTCTGTTTATTAAACATTGTATTTATTTATTTCCCTCTACCGGTCTGGATATTTGATAAAAATATGTCCTCTCCGCCAGAATTCGGACTTTGCTTGACCATTAGGTTCTTTGTAGTCGAGAGGTTAAAGTACGTCAGATCTAATGACGGTTTTCTGTAGGGTCGCAAGTTCGGGTCCTGCCGGAGAGAACATATTTTTCTAATAAGGTCCCTCGAATATTCAGACCGGTAGAGAGAAATAACTAAATATACCTTTTAATAAAAAAAAAATAAATTAAAAAATAACAAAACATCTACTCAAATATGGGTATCTTCTAAAAATAACGTTTAAGCAATAAAATAAAAATGTCTGATTAATAAATGAAAAATCCATTCCTGAATATATATATATATATATATATATATATATATATATATATATATATATATATATATAGGGTGTAACAGCAAAATTCTCCAAATCGTCAGTGTGAGATAATTATCCGTCCCCAAAAATGCTTAATATATATAAAAAAAACAAAAAAAACACAACTAATTGAGTTTCTTTTTCCAGGTTTTCAGATAAGACGTTTAGCCATCTTGACACAATTTGTCGTAAGAATCACTGAAAAATCCTTTGAGCCATTCAGTTAAAAAAGAACAGGTTAAAATCGATTTATTTCAGCAGCACTGTCTTCCCAAGTGAGAAATGGTGAGAGGAGAAAAAGACCATTCAGGCCTTCAGTAATGGTACCAACATTTATACTCTGGCTTCCTTCTTGAAAGTCCATTCAAGAACCATCAATAGAACGGTGAATAAGTTAAAAAAAGAGGGAACCGTAGAAAGGGAAACTGGATATGGAGATCACAACAGCAAGAGGAATCATCATTTCAACTTTGAGCTAAAGAGATCAATTAGAAAAGATCCAACTCAATCCATAAGACGTTTGGCACGTGAGAGAGAAGTTTCAGCGATGACAGTCCAAAGAACAGTGAAAAAAAAGACTTGAAAATGTAATCGTACGTGAAAACTCTGAGGCACCTTCTTACTCCCGGACAGGAGGTTAGAAGGTTAGAGTGGGCGAAGATCATCTTGAATGTGTTGGAAAATGATCCTTAATTAATATATATATATTTGAACCTTATATCAATCCTTCATGAGCTTCCGATCCTTAGCTATGATTAATTAAGGATGAACACGTCATTTTCGTTTATGATCGATTTTATCACAATTCCTCTTTTAAGCTTGGTGAGTAATTATACATTCTTATTGCTCAAAGTAGAGTCCATTAGTTTTATAAAAACTTCGGAGAATTCCAATAAGATATCTTTAATCATTTCTAAGAGCATAATCTGACAATTGGACAATTTTGCTGTTACCCGATTTGTACAGTTTTGCAGTTACAGCCGGTATATATATATATATGTGTGTGTGTGTGTTATTTTATATTCTATTTTCATTTTTTTCTTTTTTCAGCTTGACTTTTCTCTTTTCGATTTTAATGTTTTTCTATATTTTTATTATCCTTTTTCTATAATTTTTTTTTCGTTTCGTTTTTCATATTTTTCGCTTTTACTTTCACCTGAAAAACTCGTTTGATTTTTTTATCTTATTTTTGCTTTTACATTCTAAATAATTTTTTGCATAAAAACTCTTTCCTTCCATTATACATATTTATATAGACACTAGTCTTGCACAAGTTTTACATATTTTCGTCTAAAAAATTAATGTAGTATTTATTATAGTTGTAAGAGTTTCTAAGATGTTCACTGGCGAGGGTCTCAATGGGTGTTGAAAATTAGCTTTAGGAACTTTTCTTCATGTTGTTCTTTTTCCTTTTCTATCTTTTACTTTCTCTTTCTTTTTCTTATTTCTTTTTTCTACTTTTTCTCTAATTTTCCTACATTTTTGTTTGCCCGCTTTTTTACTTGGAATTTTTCTTCCTTCTTTACTTTTTCTTTTTCTTAATTTTTCTTCCTTTTTATTATTTTTTTCTTCCATTATTGTTTTTCTTTCTTTTTCCTTTTTCTTAATTTTTTCTTTTTCTTCTTTGTTTCTTCCATAATTTATTTTTCTTAATTTTTCTTCCTTTTTATTATTTTTTTCTTCCCTTATTGTTTTTCTTCTTCCTTTATTATTTTTCCTTTTTCTTAAATTTTTTTCTTTTTCTTACTTTTTTCTTTTTCTTCTTTGTTTCTTCGATTATTTCTTTATCTTAAATTTTCTTTTTTTTTCTTTTTAAAACTTTTTCTTCCATTATTGATTTCCTTTCTTCTTTCATTATTTCTTTCTTTTTCCTTCATTTTACTTTTTTTTTCTTCCTTGTTTCTATCATTTTCTTTTTTTTATTTTTTTTCCTTTATTAAAAATTTTCTACCTTTTTCTTTCTTCCTATTAAACATTTTCCTTCATTTTTCTGCCTTTTTCTTTTCTTACTTTTTTCTTTTTCCGTCCTTCTTTCTTTATTCTCTTTTTCTTCCATTTTTTTTTTCAATTTTTCTTTTATTCGTTTTTTTTTTGGGGGGGGGGGTTGATCCTTCGATATATATTAGCCTTATTAACTTTTTCCTGGTTTATATTTTATTTACTCGCTTGTTTCTTTTTGTCTTTTTTTTTATTTCTTTTTTTCTTGATTGTTTTGTCTTTTTTTTATCTTCTTTTTTCTTCATTTGTTTCTTTTTCTATTTTCCTACTTTTTTAGTATTTTTTTCCCTTTTCTTTTTCTTTTCGTTTCTTTTTTTCTATTTGAATCTATTTCTTGTTCGTCAGCGCTGATCATTTTCTTTCAAAGTTTCTTCCTTTTTATATTCCTCTTTTTTCTCTCTTTTTCTTCCTTTCCTTTATTCTTCTTTCCTTTCCTTTTCGTTCTTCGTCTTTCTCTCCCTTTTCTTTCTTCTTCTTTCTCTTCCTTTTCTGTATTCTTCTTTCTTTTACTTTTCTTTATTCTTCTTTCTTTTCCTTTTCTTTATTCGTCTTTTACTTTTCTTTCTTCGTCTTTCTCTTCCTTTTCTTTATTCTTCTTTCTTTTCCTTTTCTTTCTTCGTCTTTCTCTTCCTTTTCTTTATTCTTTTTTCTCTTTCTTTTCTTTGTTCTTCTTTCTCTTCCTTTCCTTTATTCTTCTTTCTCTTCCTTTCCTTTATTCTTCTTTCCCTTCCTTTTCTTTATTTGTCTTTCTCTCACTTTTCTTCCTTCTTCTTTCTCTTCCTTTTCTTTCTTCGTCTTTCTCTTCCTTTTCGTTATTCTTTTTTCTCTTCCTTTCCTTTACTCTTCTTTCTCTTCCTTTTCTTTGTTTTTCTTTCTCTTCCTTTCTTTTGTTCTTCTTTCTCTTCCTTTCTTTTTATTCATTTTTCTCTTCCTTTTCTTTATTTTTCTTTCTCTCCCTTTTCTTTATTCTTCCTTCTCTTCCTTTCCTTTATTCTTCTTTCTCTTCCTTTTCTTTGTTCTTCTTTCTCTTCCTTTTCTTTATTCTTTTTTCTCTTCTTTTCCTTTATTCTCCGAATTTTTTTTCTTTTTAAATTCCTATTCCTAACCAAATTTTTCATCAGATTTTTTTCCACTAGATTCTTTTATTTCTTTTTGACATAATACATTTGGATTTTTTTTTTTTTTTTTTTTTTTTCGTATCAGTTTCTGGTTCGGGTCATCTGAATGTGAAACCAGTTTTACATCAGGTGGGGCCACTAAAGCCGGACTGGAACAATCACCATTTTTTATCATTTAGTCAAGTTGGCTTCTTTCTTTCTCATAGTTTGATCCATAAAACAAGCCAAACAATCCCAATTAGAATATTCTGTGAATCTGTTCATGCGCCAACCGTAGCACATGAAGGCCTGTTTTTAAACTAAGTTAAGGTAGCTCAATGTTTAACAGATTCGTATCGCAGACCTTTACGCTCGTGTTGTACTTAGTAGAACTGTAATATCAGTCCTCTTCTATGGCAGTGAAAGCTTTATAATCTACACACAGATGATGAAGAGACATGAGACAACACAAATGTGGTTCTGCAGAAGGATACTGAGAATTCCATGGAAAGCGCGAGTAAACGTTTTTAAAGAAAAATAAAACATTTATACTTAGAATCAGAAAGAGAAAACTGAAATTTCTTGGGCACACAATGAGGAAAGAAGGCTCGGAAAATTTAATCCTCACAGGAATGAAAGATAATACGACTGCATCTAATGTTGCTCGTGTAAAACTAAAGTATTAAGAAACAGAAAAATTTCGTTAGAAGCAAAGAAAAGGGTACCTAGCCGTTATGTAATAGCAGTCTTCCTATATGGCAGATGAATAATAGATCCAGGTTAATAATAGAAAGAAGCCTTCAAAAAGCTAAGCAAAGTATTAAGAAACAAAAAAATATCGTTATAAACAAGAAAAGGAGTACTGAACAATTATGTAATATGAATCCATGTCTATATCAGTGAATTCTGGACAATATCTTCATAGATGAAAAAGACACTTGAAGCAACAGAAATTTGGTTCTACAGAAGCATGCTGAGAATTCCACGGACGGAGCGAGTAAGCGACTCGAAAGTTTTAAAGAATATAGCAACAGAAAGAACATTTATACTCTGAATCAGAAAAAGGAAGCTGAAATTTCTTTAAATATCAATCAATCGGACCAACCTTAATTTTTTTATTTTCTTTTTTTTTTAAATCAATTCACCCCAAGCAAAAAAAAAGACATAAGCAGCTATGAGAGTGAAAGAAAATTAAAAAAAACTTTAGAAGGAAGCAGAAATTCAATCCTAAACAGTGAACAAGGGATAAACCACCACTACTTTTCAAAAACCGGGGAGGAGTGTGAACTGGACAATAGGCAAACTTACCTAGTCATGTTGAGGACAAAAACATAAATAATTAGTGAATAAAATTTCAGAGATCAGGCAGAGTCGTTAGAAGTACAGATTTCAAGTAAACTTTAGAAGGAACCGGAAACCCAACCCTAAACAGAAAACAAGGGATAAATCTCTACTCCTGCGTTAGGCGAACATATGGACCCAGAATGAGGAAAGAGGGCTTGGAAAATGTAAACCCCACAGGAAAGAAAGGTAATACGACTGCATCAAATATTGCTCATGAAAAACTAATCTATTAAGAAACAGAAAAAAAATTATAAGAAACAAAGAAAAGCGTACTGAACTGTTTCGTAATATGAGTCCTTCCATATGTTAGATAACCCCATCAGAGATGAAGAAGAGCCTTGAAGCAACAATATGTGGTTCTACAGAAGGATGTTGATAATACCATAGAACGAACATGTGCGCTACGACGAAATTTTAGAGAAAATGGAAACAAAATAACACTTAGACTTAACATCAGAAAGAGATAGTTAAAATTTCTATGGTATATCATATAGAAAGAGGCCTTGGAAAATTTACTACTCACAGGACAGATTGAAGGCAAGTGGCCCAGAGGAAGACAACTCATAACCTACCTAACGAACGTGAGTAAACGGATGGCGGAACAAGGTTTAGAAGAGATAACAAAAAAGAAAAAGTTTATAAAGAAAGTCGAGGAGAGCCATGATCGTAATATTATCTCCTCGGTTATCCATTGAAACTGCTATCCACCGAAAAAAAAAAAAAGAAGCCAGTTCCCATTTAAAAGATAGTCCGCGCAGTGAATTGGTTGTTACAAACATCCAATCGGGTGTGCGGAAAACGTGGTCTTTTTTCGTCTAATTCATTAACAGTAGCTGTTAGCGTTTGATTGCGAGGGGGAATCAGGGATTGATCTTCCCTGATTGGGTCGACTTGATGATGGGGTGTATGATGTTGAAAGACCCGAAACTCCCTGATGAACCAAATCAAATTATATCACTGACGACCCCCTCCGGAGCCTACTTAAGAGCGTATATTTGAATTATGAATAGAAAAGATAACAAAAGTTTATTTAGAGCTACAAAAGAACGGAAATTGTGGAGAGCCATGATCACCAACGTCCTGAAGGGACACGGCACATAGAAGAAGACTGTGCTCAACTCCTGTCATCTTGTACTGGAGTAAGATATGATTCACCAACTGTACCCCGATTGTGAGTCTAATACTCTCCTGACGCACAACTGGTGTGACCATTGTGCCAGACTTAGTTAAACCTAATAAATAATTGTAATTCTTTTTTATGCTACTGATTCATCTCTGAGCGTCCAACTGGGGTTGCCTTGTGTCAGGCATACTTAAGTCTAACAAATAATTATAATTCTTTTGTTGCTGCTAATTTTGCTAAGGAGCCTAAGTGATGCGGCCTTGTGCCCGACTTAATCCTACGAAATAATCATAATTATTTTTACTGCTCCTGATTTAGATCTGGGTGCCCAACTTATTTGGCCTTGTGCCAGATATACTTAAGCCTAATAAATTTAATTCTCTTTGTTCCTCCTGATTATGCACAGGGCCCTCCAACTAGCCTGACCTTGTGTCTTACCTACTTAAGCCTAATAAATAACTATATTTCTTTTTACTGCTGTGCTTTCGCGCAGGGTCTCCAACTAGTCTGACCTTGTTCCATACATAGTTATGCCTAATAAATAATTATAGTTCTTTTTGCTACTGTTTATTTCGCTCTAGGTGCTCAACTGATGTCGCCTTGTGCCAGACATACTTAATAAATATAATACTTCTTGCTACTCAAACTACACAAATTCTTGCCATTTCACATCCCCCTGCTCTCGCCATTTCCCTCCCCATCTCTTTTTCGTCAGGCAGGGTGTCATATGTGTGGAGAGGAAAACTGAGAAAAAAATATGACGAGAGAACTAAGAAGAAAGTATAATAGGTTATTATAAATAATAAAAAAAGGGAGAGAAAATAATATTTGAGAAAAGAAGACCCCACCACCCTGCTAAAAAGAGCGAAATTCTTAAATCCCCAAGTCTGCAGGTGTAGGCAATGAGCAATCGTCATTCACTGACGACTGTCGCTTGCGTGAGAAAACACATTTTTTTTTTTTTTTTTTTATGTCTTTTGTCGGCTGAAACTGGTGACTTAAGCAACGCTTCGTCAACTGTGCGCCCGGACTTTTTCCGGAGAGCTAATTCGTAAGCTTTTCACCAACCGAGTGTCACTTACGGTCTTGTTGAGAAAAAAAAGTAGAGGGAAAAATGTATGAGAAAATATTTATTAGACACTCATGCATGTATTATTTGAACGGAATTGAATTGTATCGAGAACAATGAAACAAAAACAAAAAAATAAAAATAAAAAAAAATACACACGCTATCACATTCTAGAGCAAAGATATTATTTTTAATTATTTCGAAATATTATTTTGTATTTCGTTAAGTCAGTGGATTTAATATTTCACTCCTTAATAGGTCAAGCTCAAGCAATACCGGAGTCAGCCCGCTGTTTTTTTTTGTTTGTTTGTTTTTTGTTTTTTGTTTGTTTTTTGTTGTTTTTTTATTATTATTATTATTACTACTACTACTACTACCACTACTACTTCTCCTTCTTCTTCTTCTCGACTCGGAAATAGAAATAGAGTACCGAGTTCGAATTCCAAGCGGTTCCTTTATGTTCACCTACGCACAAATATTCTTGGAAAAGGCATGAATCTATCACTTCCCCATTAGCTATGGATTAAATACTAGCATTTATACAGTAACCTCTTCTCGCTACTATCAAATGGAGAAAAATGGCGTGATTTGGATACATTACAAGGTACGACATGCAAGGCATCGTTAAAGATGGGCATAGGAGAGGATGCCAACGTAAACCCTGGTTGGACAATGTCAAACAATGGACAGATATGACTGCACCAGAATTGCTGATGGCTGCCGTTGATAGACCGTTGTGGAGGAGATTCAATATGGCTTCTGAATTCAAGGGGAATAATAATAATAATTATTATTATTTTTTTTTATTTTTTTTTATTTTTTTTTTTTTAGTGAAATGGTTGGGAAAACAACGGTTAATTGCCAATTGACACGAACTTTATAAAATGATATGTAAGAAGGATTCAAATTAATAAAGTTATGCATCCGTTTATTATTTGTTTAAGAAAAAAAATAACCTCAAATACCTATGCATGTACAGTGTAACCCGGATATAAGTGAGATTTTCTCTGGTCCCAAATTAGATCCATACTGACCTAAACAAAATAGACCAAACTCGGATATAAGAGAAACCCGGATATAAGAGACTTCTTATCCGGTCCCAACAACTCTCTTATATCCGGGTTACACTGTATTTCCAAATAAATCACAACTTTTTTTTTAAATTAAAAAGTGAAAAAAGTTTTATAAAAAAGAAAAAAATGTAGATATTCAAAAAAGTATGCAGATATAAATGATGTTAGCTCAGTTTTTTTTTTATACCTGACAATTATAAATACGAAATTTTATTCGTATAAATTGAGACACTATTTATTTTATTGTTTGCCGGGTAGCAGCGATGGTCAAATAGGCAAGAATATGGAGGAGCAAAATTAGCTTTCAAACAAAGTACAGACAGTACAAATCGTTGGCAGTCTCCATTCTCGTATATGGATGTGAAACGTGGACACTGTTGCCAGAAACTAACAGAAGGATCCATACGTTTGAGAACAAATGCATGAGGAAACTCACTGGAATTTACTACTGGGAACAATGAGTTTGTGCGGAATAGGGTTGGAAGTTTTGTGGGCCACTATGAACCTCTTCTCGCTACTATCAAACGGATAAAAATGGCGTTGTTTCGACACATTAAAATGCATGAAAGCCTGTGAAAGACCATCAAGCAAGGCACCGTTAAAGGTGGACGTGGGAAAGGATGCCAACGCAAAAAAATGGTTGGACAATGTCAAACAATAGACAAGTATGACTATAGTAGAATTGCTGATGGTTGCTATTGATGGACCGTTGTAGAGGAGATTCAATATAGATTCCCCTTATGATTACAAAAGTCAAGATGATGATGACGACGACGAGAACGACGACTTGTATGAGGAAAAATCAACCGGGAGTAAAAAAGAAACGGTTCAATACCTTTCCCAAGGGCAATAGTGCGAAAAAGAATGCAACAGCCGAACCCGGAATGTGAACTCTGTTCGCTGATTACACTTACGTGCCGATACAGTTTACACTATCCGCACACCCTCACCGGTACAGAATAATACAGTGTAACCCGGATATAAGAGAGTTGTCTAGACCGGAGAGGTCTCTTATATCCGGGTTTCTCTTATATCCGGGTTTGATCTAATTTATATACATTAACACATGCTCTAATTTGGGACCAGAGAAAATATCTTATATCCGGGTCTCTTATACCCGGGTTACACTGTATCTGAATAAATATTAGATTGAGGAAAATAAAAAGATAGACACAAAAGATAAGATATTGGAGTATTGGGGTTGATGGCATATTGGAAAGATAAAAGATTTCTGTACCTAGATATTTCTCTCATTCGTACTTGTCAACCCTTTTCTTACATTTTTCTTTTATTATTTTTTTTGCAAATTTGTTATAAGCAGACGACAATCAAGACATTAAAATGAATAACTCTTCAGTAAAAAAAAAAAAAAGATAAAATAACATATTCATTTTAAAAATAATGGAAACACTACAAAAGAAGAGGGCGTTTTTTTATCCTGTAATTAACCCTAAGCCTTTCTCTATCGACGACGAAAAATCGCCCTGACATTATACTATCTTATTACTTTCTTGGTTGGTCGTCGCTTTCCACTTATTTAAAAACTAGAAGAAATGTAGTCGAAGGACCTTCTTATTTTTCTTTGGCGCTTTTCTTTCTCCCTCGCCGACTGTCCCATCCAGCCTAAACGACAGGTCAAAGCCTTTACTTAGGTTATTATATGCGTTTGAATAAAGAGAAGAATAGAGTGGGCTGTTCTAACTACAAGTGACATATGCACGCTACTTCCTGTCCGAATATCTACATTACTTACCGACCACTAACACGACCTGCCCTACTCTCTCTGTTACCGTCACACGCCGTTTTTATTTGCTTGAGAACTCGGTGATTACCTTGTCTGCTCATATAACAGTGACATCACCATTAAAGAGGAAAACCAGATGGTTATTTTGTCGGGGCGAGGTGGGGGTAACACTGGTCTTCAATATTAGATTTGACAGTCTTACAAATCCTGTTTTCTTTCTTTCTTTGTATTTGTTTCTGTTATTTGTTTGTTTATTTGTTTTAATAATAAAAAATAAAAATAAAAACTTGTTCATCCCACACAGGGAAATAAAAGATAAAAGTAACTCCGACAAATATGTCTGTTAATAAAGTATATTCTTTTTTTTTTTTTTTTCCTTCCACTAAACGGAGTTTTGAATAGGAAGATTTGTCCCTACGCACAGAATATGACAAAAGGTCGAGTTTAAGGTATGATTTAGCAGCCGTACAAAAAGTGCTCAAGCACCATGGGTACTTCTCCTTTCGGGAAGCGCCTCAAGCAGTGGCGATTCTGTAACTCTGAAAGTGTGTGTCTGGAGGTGGGGCACTTGGGGGGAGATTTTTCTACAGAGGAGTGGGGAGGGGCAAATTCAAGCCGCGTCTTTATTTTCATACTACGCAACTATCGTATACACAACTTAGCAATGAGTTTTAGTATAAATATGTTACTTCATGAAATTAAACGGACTAACTTTTTCATTCATAATAGTAAAGTTCTAATCTCTTCTTGGCCTCTTTTCCTCCTCTCAAGCTGTTGGACCACAAGAGGGGTTAACTTAAAAACAAAATCAAAGGGTTAATACTAACGTCAATACTAGCAGAACAGTGTGAATTTGTCTACTCTGATTTTTTTTCCTCTACAAAACTTAGTTGGGGCAAAATTCGGGATGGCGGGGGGCATTGGCCCCTTTCTGAGGACCCCATACACACACTCACACATGGTGTAGAATCGCCACTGCTATCAATGTATATTCCTTTAGCAGTTTTTATTGTTTTAAATAAGCTATTTTTTTTAGAATTTTGAAAAATCTTAAACATTCTTAATTTATTAGATGTTCCTAATAGGATGGTTTTTCTTTTGACATCACTATCACTCAGTGGTGATCCTGGAACTCTGAAAGTGTGTAAGGGGCGGGAGGGGGTCACTTGGGGGCTGAAATTTTTCTGCGGAGGAGTCGGGGTTGGGCAAATTAAAGCCGCGTCTTTATTTTCATACTAATGTACTATTGTACACACAACTCAGCAGGAATGAGTTTTAGTATAAGTATGTTACTTCACGAAATTAAACGGGCTAACTTTTCATTCATAATAATAAAGTTCTAATCTATTCTTGCCCTCTTTTCCCCCTCTCAAGCTGTTGGACCACAAGAGGGGTTAACTTAAAAACAAAATCAAAGGGTTAATACTAACGTCAATACTAGCAGAGCAATTTAATTTATCTGTTCTGATTTTTTCCTCTAGAAAGAAAAGTGGCGTAGAAACACCACTGGGCCTCAAGATCCGAGTAATGACATCAGCACCTTCCGAAGAAGAAATTTTACCTGGTGGGGATGATCCTTGGGGTTAAAATTAAAATATGATTTTGCAAAATCGTTATTGCAGACGAACGTTATTACTGTGTTGTGTTGATTGTACAAAGGGCAGTCTTCATTTACACCAGGCATGAGTAACCTTTTTCGAAAAGTGGGCCGTATGAGGTACAGTGCACCATAGGACCGCCCGCACAAAGAAGAAATCAAGGTAAATTTTTATTAAAGATACCGGAGCCATGTTCTCATCAAAAGAGCATGCGCATAAGCTTCTGCCTAAAAAATGGGGAAAAATCTTCTTCTTTTTTTTTTTTTTTTCGAGTAAAAATTCGTTTTATAATTAAAAAAAAACCTAAAATCTTGGTAAAATTTAATCAATAATGACAGTTATTAATACATGTTGCTGATGATACGCGTGATTTTTTCTAATTTATTCATTTGACTATACAAAAATTATTTTTAAGAGAAGTCGAAGTATATTCTTTAGAGAAAAATAATTATCATTGACGTTTCCCGTTTCTGAAGCAAATGATATTTACACGTATGATCTTCCTTAGTGAAAATCGCCAATGGTTTAAAATTCTGAAAACATTAACTTCAAAGAAAATTCGAGAAACATTGAACTTAATCATTGTTTATGTATGTGGTTATGCATGAGAGAGTATGTGAGTGAACAAGTGAGGACGAAAGGAAACATTTTAGTAGACGTTATTTTTTCCTCATTAAGTACGAACTGCCTACTACAGGGATTGAACTCACAAATATAAATAGTGTAAATAATGATAATTCCTTATCCCAGAAATCCAGACAAAAATGTCTTCTTTTTTTTTCTTTTTTTTTTTTTTTTTTTTTTTCCAGTCTTTAGTTAAATGATCTTTTGTACTCACCAACAAATGTTGTTCTTCACACTTTTTCTGTCTATCTCGGGCAAGAGCAAACTTTTTTGAGAAGTTCACTACATGTGGTACAGTACGTCATAATGCATGCCGAACTACTGTAAAAGAAAGTAATTTTTCATTAAATTTACGGCAGCCATTTTCCCAACCACGCTCATCTTGGCCAATCCGATCTAAACTCAGACTTTAGCATTTCAGGTTCTTGCCTGTTTTTGTGTATTGTGGATTTCTGTTTTTCATTGTGGAAGGGTTTCTCCACTGTATCTATCATATAATATACTAACTGTATCTAAATCATTGAAGTCACTACACTATTGTTAAACAATTTCTTTCATATTTACACTATTTATATTTGGATTATTGTCCTCATTTTTATTGTTGTTATCACAATGTTTCAGCCATTGTGACTTCCAGCCTTCTTCAGGTGTTTTTCAATCTGGGTAGCTTACAGGGTATTCTGAATTGATCACTTTATTTAATATACAGGGGTAGATTATTCTACTTCCACTGCTCATGTCTAGGGATATTGCCTAGTTTTTATTTTATTTAGTACTGTTCAGTTATTGTTCACTCATTTCCACTGAGTGCAAATACACAGTGCCTGCTACAGAGATTGAACTCACAAATGTAAATAATGTAAATAATGATAACTCCTCATTCCAGAAATTCAAACAAAAATGTCTTCTTTTTTTTTTTTTTTTTTTTTTTGTACTCTTTGGTTAAATGGTCTTTTGTACTCACCACCATACAAGTCTTTATTTGCATATGTTTCTCTCTACACGCTTTCTGTCTGTCTGCTTGTCTGTCTGTCTATCTCAGGCATGAGCAACCTTTTTTGAACAGTAGGCTGCATGAGATACAGTACATCATAAGGCAAGCCGCACTAATAAAAAAAAAATCAAAGTAATTTCTCATTTCCATATTGCTCATTTCATATTGCAGCCATTTCCCAAAATGTACTGCTGGTAATTTTTTTATTTATATTTTCAAAAATGCATTGCTGATAATATTTTTTTATTTTTTTTAAATGCATTGCTTGTAATTCTTTTACTATAAAAATGCATTTTCATACTTTCATAGTGTTTTTGACACCAGTTTGGTGGTTAACTATTTGCCCATAGTTGGGACACTAACACTTATGATCTTCCTTAGTAAAAATTGCCAATGGTCTAAAATACTGTCAACATTAACTTCAATAAAATCTTATAAAATTTAAGAAACATTGGACTTAATCATTGTTTATGTATGTGGTTATGCATGAGAGTGTGTGAGTGAACAAGTGAGAATGAAATGAAAACACATTTTAATAAACATTATTTTTCCTCATTTCCACTGAGTGTAAGTACCAACTGCCTGCTACAGGGATTGAACTCACAAATATAAATAGTGTAAATAATAATAACTCCTCATCCCAGAAATTCAGACAAAAATGTCTTTTTTTCTTTTTTTTTTTTTTTGCAGTCTTTGGTTAAATGGTCTTTTGTACTCACCAACATACAAGTCTTTATTTGCATATGTTTCTCTTCACACTCTGTCTGTTCTGTCTGTTTATCTATCTCAGGCATGAGCAACCTTTTTTTAACTGTTGGATTCATGAGGTACAGTACATTATAAGGTGGGCTGTACTACTAAAAAAAAAAAATCAAAGTAATTTCTTATTAAAGTTATCGCAGCCATTTTGCAAAATACATTACTGGTATTTATTTTTACTTTTGTTTAATATTTTGCTTGTAATTCTTTTCCTGTAAAAGTATATTTTCATCCTTTCATAGAGTTTTGACACCAGATTTTTTTTAGGCTTTTTGTGGGGAGGGTTATCTATTTGCCCATAGCAGTGTTCCTAACAGGTGCTACCACCATGGTTCAGGGCGGGCCTGGGAACAACACTAATTAAGAGGTGGTTTCACGCTCCTCAACTCCCCCCCCGGATCAGCGGCCTTGCTGCCGGATGTACTTTATCGTCACACCCAGGTCTTATGGGCATATTCATCTGCCTCAGAAATGAGGAAAAGTCATTTTTTTTTACTTTGAAGAAATGAGTCTTTCTATAATTTAAAAAAAACAACTAAAATCCTGATATAATAGTATCTTTGATGACAGGGTGATTAACACACACCACCGCATATGTTTTGTTTCTAATTTATTCATTTGAATATAAAAAATTTCTGTAAAAGTGTAAGTATAATTATTCTCAAGAGAAAAATAATTGTTATTGGCGTTTCCTGTTTCTTAAAAGAAAAGGTGTTTACATGTATCTTTAGTGAAAATCTTCAAGGATTTAAAATCCTGACGATGTTTTTTTTTTATCTTTTATTTTTTTTTTTACTAATTTTCACCCAATATAAGGCCTAAGGGTCCCTCAAGGTAAAGTGTTACTGTGCAATGTTATATGAACGTATGAAAGGTGAAGTGAAGTTCTAGGGGCGATGCAGGACAGATGACGGCTAACTCAAGACTTCAAGGTTTAACTAGTGAATAACATTTGAGAGTTCAGTCAGAGACGTTAGAAGTATTATGTGGAAGTAAACTTTAGAAGGAACCGGAAACTCAATCCTAAACAGGAAACAAGGGATAAACATCTACTCGTGTTAAAAAAGCCATGGAGATGTGTGAATCTGACAACAGATGAACGTATCTAATTCTATTGGAAAAATATTACTGAATAAAATTTGTGAGCATGCCCTTTTTAACATTGGTAGATGTTTATCCTTTGTTTCTTGTTTAGGTTTGGGTTTCAGATTCCTATTAAAGTCTACTTCAACTCTATACTTCTAATGGCTTCACCTAAAGTCTGAAATTTTATTTACTATTTTTTCCCTTCTAATACGAGTAGATAGGTTTGCCTATTGCCTGGTTCACACTCTTTCCCCATCTTTTGAACAGGAGTAAAGTTTTATTCATCAAAGTAGAGGGTTACTGTTTGGTCTTGTAGGAGTCAAACAAAGGATACGAAGTTCTTGTGGCTATGCAGGAAAGACAATGGCCAACTTGAAAAGGTCAAGATTTAATTTATGAATAACATTCAAGAGTACAGTCGGAGACATTAGGAGTATAGTGTGGAAATAAACTTTAGAAGAAATCAGAAACCCGATCCTAAACAGGAAACAAGGCATAAACATCTACTCGTGTTAAAAAGGCCAGGGAGATGTGTGAATCTGACAACAGATGAATATATCTAACCCTACTGGAAAAAATATTACTAAATAAAATTTGTGGGGATGTCAGAAGTATAGAACTGAAGTAGACCTTAGAAGAAACCAGAGACCAAAGTCAAAAGTCTTGTACAAAATTCGGACGATAAGTGAACCTATCTACTCCTACCTTCAACGAAAATTTACAAAAATAAAGAAGCATTGTTGACGTAAATGTAATTATAAATAACTATAAATCATATTTGCAGCATGCCTGCTTCAGTCACTTTCCCAACACCATATCGATTCCTGGTACCATTTCTATAAATACTTTCATTTTATTAATTCGCCCCTAGCGAGGCAAAAAATACCATTGAAACGCAAAGGGCTACTTGGTGTCAAAGAGAATGAAAGGTTTTTGCCTTTCATGTTTTAAAGCATAAATTTCCATATGTTATTACGTTTTTCAGAACTTCCTCATTGTTCACATGTCCAGTCCATGGTATTCACTGCATACTTCTGCTGAATAGCATCACTGTTGCTTCAAGTCTCCGTTCCATTTGTCAGGTAATTGTCCAGAAAAGTACTGGAGGCTATGTAATATCAGTCCTTCCAGACAATTTCCTCAATTTCTTTCTTTACGTAAATTATTATGAGCGAAATTATCACCGAGTTTTAGATAAGAATAGAAAAAAGAAAAGCGAACTGAACTGTTCTTTAATATCAGTAATCCTATAGGGTAACGAATTCTGGTCTCCACACAGATGAAAAGATTGAAGCAACAGAAATGTGGTTCTACAGAAGGATGCTGAGGATGCCCATGGACCGAACATGTGAGCAACGACGAGATTTTAGAGAAAATGGAAACAAAAAGGAAAGTTATACTTAACATCAAGAAGAGACAGTTGAAATTTCCACAGAAAGATGCTGAGGATGCCATGGACCGAACATGTGAGCAACGACGAGGTTTTAGAGAAAATGGAAACAAAAAGGAAACTTATACTTAATATCAGGAAGAGACAGTTGAAATTTCTACAGAAGGATGCTGAGAATGCCATGAACCGAACATGTGAGCAACGACGAGGTTTTAGAGAAAATGGAAACAAAAAGGAAACTTATACTTAACATCAGGAAGAGACAGTTGAAATTTCTACAGAAGGATGCTGAGGATACCATGGACCAAATATATGAGCAACGAAAGTTCTAATGAACTGTTCTCTTTAGGAATTTATCGCAGTACTAGATTGGTAGCAAGGTCTCATCATCTTACAATTCAATTGTTTACATATAACCGTAAGTTCTGTGCTAACATTTTCTCTTCTCTTGCACTTGTTTGTTGAACTCATTTCTGGCTTCCCAGTCAATATCAATCTTCAAAATTTTAAATCCAATATCGATCATTATAAATCCCGTTCTTTAATTGTCTTGTCTCGTACTGCGCTTAAATTTATAAAGTCTACGTTACCAAAGAAGAAAGCTCATTAGAACAATTACCATGAAAATATTTTTGACTTGCATATATATTGTTTGCTTAATATTATTTTTCCTTCTTCTTTTTCTTTCTTTTCTTATTGTTCATTGAAATCTTTGCCAATTCCGCCTATTGAGAATTTTATCAATTATATTCAACCACGTCCAATTAGTATATGAGGTCCAAAAAAAATCGACTTTTTACTAATTTTGTGAAATTTGGGATTTAATTTTTTCTACGTGAATTTCTTTTTGGATGACATTCTTTACAACAATGGCGTCGCTGATAGGATCTTTATTGCAGAGACTTTGTTGAAACGTGGTTACGTTGTTTCGCCGCCTATTCAAGATCAAAGAAACTAAATGACTACAAAGCTGATGGAGGTGAAAATGAAAACACCAAGTTATATTTAGCTACAGCAGGGTGCGAAGCAATCCGGAAAATCTAATTAATGACATATCCAAAAGAATTTCCCAACAACTATTTTAATTAAAAATATAAAGCTATCACACTCTTCCATTGTGCGCTAAAACAAATTATGGGTTAAATTTTATTTTAATCCCACCTTTTTGGGGTTTTTTTGTTTTTGTTTTTTTTTCTTCTTTTTTTTTTTTTTTTTTGTTAACGCAGAAAATAATTAAATATATATAAATAAAAGCAGTAAAGTCATTAAATTATATATTGTCTGTAATTTTCAAGAAGGTAAGTAAACTACTGTACTAGTTTTATAAAGACGAATTTTTCCTTCTTGTCTTTCTTATCTTTGATTTTAATTTTAAAACTTCCACGTAAATTTTTTAAATTGAAGCCTGAGAAATTAAAGAAAATATTTTCTTATTATTTCTGTTTTGTTATATAATTAAATATAGAATGTATAAGTCGTATGAAATGTCAGACGACAACAATGGTTACAACAAACGCTGCATTCCGCCAACGTTTTTAGTAACCTAGATTGTTGACTAACGTTGCAAGGCCTAGCTTATATCATTTTTTAAATCGAGGCCTGAAAAATATTTTCTTATTTCTGTTTTATTGTTTTAATTAAACATAAAATTTATTGTCTTGTGAAATGTCAGACCAGAAGAATGGTTACAATAAATACAGTAACATTTATAGTAACCCAGATTATTAACTAACGTTGCCGGACCTAAATTCCATATATTATTTTTATATTGAGGACTGAAAAAGGTTTTCTTATTATTTCTATATTATTGTTTTAATCAGCCACAAGTTAACCCAACGATGACGTAACAGATGTAGAAATTGATTCGTTTATTTAACACCGGAACGTGTTTTGAGTTGTAAGCATAATAATTTTTGCGAGTGAATATTGCATTAACAAAAAAATTTTGAAAAACAATTACTTTCTCATATAAAACTCCTACTATTTAACCGATAGCTAGGGGGAAAATTGAATCATTGATTAAGCAGTTAATTTTTGTTTTTTACAGATTATCAACCCGTCGTGGGATACTTAATGACGGGACATATTTTGGATTGCATGAGTCCTTCTTTTTCTTTACTTTTTTTTTTTTTTTGAATATCGCATTAACAATTTTTTGATAACAACAATGATTTTTTCTATATATATGTCTTACTATTTAACCCATAGGTGGAAGGAAAATTGAATCATTCATTAATTTGCTTTTACGGCTTATTCATGTTTTCTTGGTTATTTTAAGCCGAATCATATTTTGGTGATTTTAAGAATAGTTCTTTTTTTTTTTTTGCGAGGCAATATTGCATTAATAATTTTTTGGAGATAAGGATTTTTCAATATAGAAGTCTTACTATTTAATCCATAGCTGGGGAGATCGATATGTCGCTGCTTGCAAAAAGGTCTTGGGAATGGTAATCTACTAAAATTATTTCCCAGAATTATTTTCTCTATTTTTACGAGCGGACCACTATATTTAAGTAGTCCCATTAGGTATGATACGGGCATAGTCTTTAAAATTAAGGAGTCCTCTAGATCAGTGGTTCTCGGTCTTTTTTGTCCAATGCACCATATGTCGGAATGTCATTCCCCGCCCACAAGATTGACCGACTCAAATAGTGTATTCCAGATAATATGTATATGCCATTAAAAATCTGCATTCTTTCTTATATTAGTATATACAAAGGGGGCGCAAAAGTAGGTATACAGTAATTCTATTAAAAACCGATTCTAGAACCATTATTTTAATACTGGCAAAATTATTTAGTGTATACCTAGTTTTGCAGCCCCCTGTAAACATTTACATGGGTGATTTTTATAGAGGAGTTGTTTTTTTTTCCTGATACCTATGATGGACTCCAAATTCTGTAAATAACAAACCAAGAACAAGTTAAATATCCCCCAACACCGAAACCCTAATACCCTCACCCCCTGCTGTGAATTCTGCACCAGCTTGAGGACCACTGCTCTATATCTTTGCCCACCTGTTTCCTTCTGAATATCGTTTTTTTTTTTTGTTTGTTTTTTTTTTTTCCTTTTACGGGCCAAAACTCTATTGATATTGTCAACGGGGTCCTTTTCTTATTTGGGTTAATTAAAATCAACTTGTAATATAGAAGTTTTCAATCTTCTACGTGAAATGAAGTGAAGAAGAACGAGTTGTCAAACAATTCGGGAAAGTAATTGTCGTGGGCGTCAAAAAGAAAGAAAAAACTCATTTGATAAGCTTTTTCCGTGTTTACTGCCTTTCCTTATTTCCTTCCTTAGGTTTCAGGGGTGGGGAGAGATCACAAATAGGTTTTTATTAAGACCCCCACCAAAAAAAAAAAAAAAAAAAAATGAAAAAAAGTACCCAGAAATAAGTTTTAGGTTTGTCCTCTTATATTGAAACACTTATTATTTTTTTCTTCTCTTCTTCTTATTAAATCTAGAGTGATGCAATTTTTTTATTTCTGTCATCCGTAAAGAGAGGACAAAGCAGGAAAAGTTAATCTTTTTGTCGTAATTTGATATGTCGGCGAAGTTACAAAAATCCATTATCCTTAATACGAACTGTTTGAGTCAATCACTATTCAGGTGTGGCCTTGTACCAAACTTGACTTACTCACCTCAGACAGCTTTAGCATACAAGGCTGAAGAGCCACTCAAGGTAGAGGGTTACTGAAGGGAATATTGTAAGGATAAGGAGAATATATAACGATTGAACCTTGTTTTGATATGTCGGCAAGTTACAAAAATCCAATATCCTTAATATGAACTGGTTGAGTCAAATACTACTCTTGTGTGGCCTTGCGCTAAACTTGGCTTACTCACCTCAGACATCTTTAGGATTAAAGAAAAAACTTCACCCAATACACGGCCTAAGAATCACTCAAGTTAGAGAGTTACTGAATCAGGAGCGTGATGTGAATGCAAGAAAAAGTAGAAGGAAGTGAAGATTGTGAGGAGGAGGAGGAGGAGGAGGAGGATAGACAACGATTGACCCTTGATCTGAATAGGTTAAGATTGTAATTTTCAGGGAAGCATTCATCATTTTTGGGAATAAAAATTCTGAATGCAACTTCTTTCAGCTGAAATACGGTAGAAATGTGGGTGATTCAACTCCGTCGACGTAACACGGTGAGTACTAATTGATATGGTTAGCGAATAAGTCATCCTTTAAAAAGATCGCGAAAACATTTTTTCAGCCCTATCAAGTTTGGAGAGGGAAGATCGAGTGGCTCCAGTCCAGTGTTATTACTACATCTCTCCCCCCACCCCCCAAAAAATTGTTCATTTACCTAACGCATAATAAACTATGTGGCACATTTGTATTCGTCGGTTAAGTTAACAAAAAACACGGACAGAGACGACGAAATCATAGGTGAACGTCCTGTATGAAGTTGGTATTTCGGCAAAGTTTGATTAAAAAGGAAATATTGCACCCCAACACATACACACCACCACCAGCTTTCTTTCACAATATTACGCTGTCGGCGGAACCCAAAATACGAGAGAATTCTTGCAGACTAAAATACCATATCACTTGAGGTCTACCAACAACAGCAACAACTAAAATGGATAGCACATGTAACTCCAAGAGAAAATTATGACAAAATCAAGATGTTGACACTATTTACATTATTCCGACTATTGTCCTCATGTTTGTCGCCATATTTATTACAACGTTTCGGCCGTTGTACGCTCCGGCCTTCTTCAGGTGGTTGGAATGTCGAACTGAACCCTTTATTTCGCTCACTGAGGTAGACTGTTCTAGTTCCACGTGCCATGTTTTAATGGATGTCAATTATCAGTTATCGCCTGTTAATTTTTTCTGCAAGTTCTCCACCGCCGTAACCGCGTATTGAACGAAACGTAATAAATATGGTGACAAAGATGAGGACAATAGTCCGAATAATATAAATAGTGTACATAATACCTCATCTCAGAAATATAGACAGATAAAAGATGCTGACGTTCTACAATATTTCAAATAAAAGGTTAGAAAAGAAATTCCCCAACAGTATTGGAAATAAAGATAATATTTACTCGACTTAAGAAACCTATTTTGCTAAAAATTGTTTTAAATGAAAGATTTTATGAATTCCAATTAGAACCAGTACTAGCTGCCCGGTCAATGAATGCCAAATGTTTCCTTGTAGGCAATAACGACATCCCAAATTTCCAGGAACCGGTTCTATAGAGCCAAATAATCTTTAAGAACCTATTCTGCTTTATTTTTTCTTTTCTTCTTTTAAGCATTTCACCCTGAGGAAGGCGGGAGCGCCACTATCACGCAAGGGGTTACAGAGAGTGGGAACAAGAGTAAAGAGATGTGATTGAGGAAAGGATTGTGAGATGGACGAGGAATTAGATCAAAGCATCAGATGTTGATTGACATTAGATTTGAATATTTGAAGACTATAACTGTCAAGCAAGTAAGAGGAAGGGAGTTCCACAGACAGGAAGTGCGAGACATGGAGCTATTGGAGTAGAAGAGACGACTACATCTCTTTTTTTTTTAAGCATTTCACCACCAAGCAAGGCGGGAGCCACTAGGACGCAAGGGGTTACAGAAAATTTAGAGCAAGATCAGATACGAGTGATAGAAGAAAGGATAAGGGTAGTGGATAGATCAAGGCAACTGGAGATGTCGATTGACATTACACTTGAATAGCTGGAGATTATAGCTCACAGGGAAGCAGGAATAGGGAAGGGAGTTCCACGGGCGAGAGGTGCGAGACATGAAGCTATTGGAGTAGAAGAGACGGCTACATTTAGGAGTTTCGACAGTGAAGTGGTGAGAGCGGGATGCCAGCCTCGTATGGTCTGGGAACCAGCGAATACAGCTCCTCGGAGCAATTTCCATGGAAGTATTTGTAGAACAGACAGAGGGAGGCGACGGCGCGTCTGTGAGAAAGTGACTGTAGACGAGACGACAGAGCAGGGACAACTACATTGCATATCCGTCTCTGGAGCCTATCAAGAACCCCGAGGCAAACAAAAGGGGCACCAGACCATATATGGCAGCAATACTCCATGCAAGGGCGAATTGTTGATTTGTAGATCTGGAGGATCGACTCCGGGGAGAAAAACTTCCTGGCGCGGCTCAGAGAGCCAACTTTCCTTGCGGTGGACGAAGCAATTATTATTTATTCCATCTCAGGTCAGCACTCAACGTGAGACCGAGAAGCCGCAGAGAGTTGCTCTCGAGAAGTTGAGCGTCTGACCGTTTCGATAGTGAATGAGTGGGACTGAAATGCCAACCTAGTAGCACGTTTAAATTCATATATTTTGGAAACTAGCCAAATTAGCTCGTCGGAGCAGTTACCGTGAAAGTATTTGTAGAACAGAGGGAAGCGACGGCAGTCTGTGAGGAAATGTCTGTAGACGTTTATTTTCATTTCAATCTGAGAGTGGAAACAAATCACTTTATAGTATGAGAAAGAATTAAACCATTTTGATAATTTAATAGAAAACATTTATTTATTAAGATATTTCCAGAATGAAATTCTGTTCTCAGCATATTTCTGTTCAGAAGTACATGGTGTTCCAAAAGTCACGCAACACTTATCAGAAAACGTGCACTTGTGTAATAGCAACCAAGGTAAATCTGCAAGACATCATCCTCCATAATTCGATCAATAAAATTTCTTAATAATATATTGTCACATACAGAAATATGATTCCAAATAGTAAATAAATATAAAATTAACAAGGTAATCAGTTGTAATTCTACTTTTAGAACATCTTGTAGATGTTGCTCATCTTGATAACCAAGATGGTGTTTTTTTTATATGGAAGAGTAACAATTCAAGGTGACTAACACTCGTTCCTTGCTTTGTATTTGGATAAAGAGTATTGTTTATTGAATGTAGCAAGAATGAAAAAAGGCAGTATCTATCTATCTATCTATCTATTTCTGTTTCTATCTATCTATTTTTATGTTCCTATCTATCTATTTCTGTGTTCCTATCTCTATCTATCTATCTATTTTTATGTTCCTATCTATCTATTTCTATGTTCCTATCTCTATCTATCTATCTATCTATCTATCTATCTATCTATCTATTTCTCTGTTTCTATCTATGTTTCTATCTATCTATCTATGTATCTATCTATCTATCTATATATATATATATATATATATATATATATATATATATATATATATATATATATATATATATCTCTTTGTTCAGGGTGTTCCAAAAGTCATACAACAATTGGCAGAAAAAGAAAATAAAATAGAAACCAAAGGGGAAATTTTTATGACATCATCTTCTATAATTCAACCAATGAAATTTCTTAATAATATATGGTCACATACAGAATCATGATTCCATTTGGTAAATAAATATAACATTTATAAGGTTATCAACGGCAATACGTCTTTTGGAACATCTTGTATGATGCTTTTTGACTCTAGTGTCATCTATCATGTTATGGTTTCTAAGCCACATTCAATCTGAATCGCTTCAGTCCCTTAGATCCAAAAGAAGTCCTATCAAATTTATGACTAGAAGATTTGTCACATTTTTAACTTCAAAACGATTTCTTTTGTACATAACAGAAAAACCTTCTTTCAGCCTTTTGTACATAACAGAAAACCTTCTTTCTGCCTCCGCAGAACTTACAGTATTAATTTATATTTTAGCTTTTATATATCGGCTATTAATATATAAGATTATTTTCGGATGATCCAACAACTGGTTCGCTAAGCTTTTATAATTTCAAGAATTAGTTTGCGCAAAACGTTAGGATACCACCACTGCTTGTAGGAAAACGGCTGATATCACCATTATCATTACCACTGTAGACACGGGTCTAAAACTGATCAATGTTTACCTATAAAGTCGTGTATACACCTGACCAATCTTTACATACAAATTCGGGTATTAAAAAGAAACTGATTATGACATTAAATGAGCCAAGAAGTGTTGCTATGTAAAATCAACTAGCGCTTTGACAATGCGTATCGGTCTTAAGATCAATGTATATTTTTATTAATGGGCATTCTTTTTTTCAAGTGTCTGAAAATATTTCATTTTGTCAGAAAACAAGAAAGGGCTGAATGGCTTCCAGAATAACAAGTAAATTTGGCCACATCTATGAGTACAAAACATGACTCAGATATTTATTCTCGCTTTATTGGTCGACCGGACGATATTATTTAAATAGCATATTAGTCAAATAAACTGCTTTCACGCCTGCTTGCCCGTCGACTAGCTAACCGGAACTTTATCAAGTTGAATATTTTTTTACCAGTGGTTAGAGTATTGGGCCAGAAAATGCAAGGCTTTCAATGATCCTTTCATTAAAAACAAAATTAGCTAAAGATGATTAATTACTTAAGTGTCAGAATCTGAAATATGTTAAATATTGTCTAAGAATTGTTATCACATTTTAACTTAATATACAATCAGCTAAGTGAGTGACATGTGTCAAGAAGTACAGCTACTTTCTCTTAACAAGTAAGGAATATCAGAATCAAAGGTTATAAACAAGTACTTCACTTTGTTCCAAGGTAAAATGCACAGATAATATGTGATTCTATGGACACCCACATAGAATGAGAAGGGGTAGATTTTATCCTGATCTAAGGTGTTTTTGTTTAATAGAACAGCCGATGAGTTCTTTTGAATTTCGGCTTTCGTAACGGAATCCAATTTAACCAAAGGGTAATGGGAAGTAAATATGTGTGTTGTAATTTTGGCTAATCCTTGTCGCCAAAATGTTGTAATCTAGGGAATGTTACTGAATAGAATAATCAAACAAAGGTTTGTAATGAACGATAATACTTAGGACAAGAACACATGACTTCTACTTCTACTACTTAGCGGCGCGTAGAAGAAGTAGTCAACTTCTAGAAGTGAATCAAGTGAACTGCAGGATATCTAACAACCGCCCCATGAGGTCAGATGTGGGACAAGGCCGAATTTAATGTGGGGTATCCAAGCTCGTAGGCGATTCCAGCTTATGGTACCTTTGGAAAGTGCCTGAAAACCCAAACCATGTGAGTGACACTGGATAGACGAAACTATTTGGGAGCCGTCGATGATTGTTGTGCAAGCACGAAGTCACAAGTCATCGTGACCGAAGGTTTGAGCGTACTAGCTTTGTTCAGACTGTTTATTACGTCAGATAATTCTCTCTCTCCCAGAAACTGTAACTAAGGTCCGCTCAGCATAGTTGTAGTATAAACCACAGATGGGCTCTGTGGATTTTGAACAAAAAACAAATATGCCTGGGCAGGCGTCTGCAATAGGGATTGGTTGACCGCCCTAGCAGATAGGCATACTCGGCTACAAGCGGACAGCAATTACATAATCGTAAGAAGCAGGTTATTGAATAACACTCTGATCCTAAGACATACCAATCCATACGTAAATGATTTGTACATTTTTGATTGGTACTATACTAGTAACAACGATACTTACAATGAACGAATAAGTATGGGTTTTAAAAAAAATCTTGGAAAAAACAAGTAATTATTTTTTTACGCCAATGATCCTCTAATAAAAGGCCCAAGAGCCGCTCAAAGTAGAAGGTTAGTGATTGATGTTTTATGAATGCAATAAGAGAAAGTAAGAAGTGCATTTTATGAGGTTATTTAGGAGAGATAATGGTTGACCCTAGACGAAATGCTTATAATGATCAAGAAAATATCCTTCTGGGAGTTTATTCCACAAAATAGCAGTTCTAGAAAAAGAATCCATCCGAGTGGAACGTCTTCTTTACTAATGGAATACGGAGTAAATGAGGATAGCAAACACCTATACTGAGAAGGAATTACCTACATATCGAAAGGAAATGAATTGAGCATGTACATAAATATAAAATGGTCCGTGAGACAAGGTTGTGTCATCTCGACAGATTTTATTTAAACTCTACAGCGACACTGAAGACACCTCAAGTATTTATTCTCGATGGATGTAATCTTAAGAAATATAAAATAAACATGTGTCGGTGGCAAACACAGAAGGAACACTACAGAACCTCTTAGAAAATACAGGAAGGAAATCGAGAAGAAAAGAACATCATTTAAGACAACATAAAAAGGGAATGATTTTCTAAGCGTAGCTTAGATGTGGCACAAGGCCGACAGTGTGGAGCACCAAATGAGGGTCAAACTCATTATTCAGTCGTGACTGATCTAGAGGCTCAAGATTGCTAACCACACCACTACGTCGAAGTTTCTAAATGATTTTCTGGGCGTAGACCAGATGTGACACAAGGCCGAAAGTGTGGAGCACCCAGTGATAATCGAACTCACTAACTCAGCCGTAACTGATCTAGACGGACAAGCTTGCTAACCATTACACTACGTCGAATTTCCTAAAAGATTTTCTGAGCGTAGATCAGGTGTGACACAAGGCCGAAAGTGTGGAGCACTCAGTCATAATCGAATTCACTAACTAAGCCGTATCTGATCTAGAGTGACAAGCTTGCTGACCATTACACTACGTCGAAGTTCCTAAATGATTTTCTGAGCGTAAATCAGGTGTGACACAAGGCCGAAAGTGTGGAGCTCTCAGCGATAATCGAACTCACTAACTCAGCCATAACTGATCTAGAAGGACAAGCTTGCTAACCATTACACTACGTCGAATTTCCTAAAAGATTTTCTGAGCGTAGATCAGGTGTGACACAAGGCCGAAAGTGTGGAGCACCCAGTGAGCATCGAATTCATTCTACTATTTGATCTAGTGAGACAAGCTTGTTAGCCATTACACCAGGTACTAAAGGAAAGCGTGAAGCAACGAACCAACTTCATAACAAGTAAATGAATGAAAGAACGTGGAGTAGGAGGGATGATAAAAAGACAAATATTACGAAGAGTCATAAATGATAGGAAATTGTGGAGAGCCTTGATCGTCTACGTCCTTAATTGGATACGTCACCTAGAAAAATAATTTTGCTTACTGGACTTTCATTGTAGCGATAAATAAACTTAAACTGGTGTGTGTTTGTGTCTGTGTGTGCCTGTATCTCTGTGTTGTCATATATGTGTTGTTATTTAAATAGACTGGCCCACTGGGAAAAATAGTGGAACTTTTCTGCGGTATAAGCTTTGTATATAATAATAATAATAATAATAATAATAATAATAATAAAGACCACAAACAAAAAAGTGCCTCCTTATTGATATGACAGTCCCTGCAGACTGCAATGTATCTTTGAAGATCTTCAAAAAGCTATCAAAATACAAGGACCGTGAAATAGAAATCTCAAAAATGTGGCACATGGGAACGTCAACAATCCCTGTTGTAGTTGGAGCCCTCGGATTGATTGGAAAAGATTCCAGTAGACTAATTGAAGAGATTCCTGGTAGCCCATGACTTAAAGAAATACAGAAAATTGTTCTCACGAGTAAAGCCCCAAACCTTACGAAGGGCTTTATCTATGTATTTTGTTTTTCTTTTTGTGTCAGTGGAAAATGTCATAATGCCTTATCTAACCTTAGGTCTCTGGGTGGGACCCGGGAAGAAATGTGTACAAACCAGAAATCAAAGGAACTAATAATAATAATAATAATAACAACAACAATACGCACAGAGAACAGTCAAAGCTTTGTATGTTAGCAAAATGATAATAATAATCTTGTATAAATGAATTGTATATTAGTATAATAATAATAATAACAACAACAACACGCACACACACACACACAGAACAATCGCCCAGACATCGTGATCAAAGACTACATGAACAGAATAGCAGTCCCAGCAGACTGTAATATATCTTTGAAGATTTTCAAAATATTATCAAAATACAAGGATCTTAAAGTGGAAATCTCAAACATGTGACCCAATATTTTCAGTTGTAGTTGGAGCCATTTCTTACCTTAGGTTTCAGGTTGGGACCCGGAAAGGAAATGTGTGTACAACAGAAATTAAAGGAAATAATAATAATAATAATAATAATAATAATAAACAAAATAAAATGTACAGATACTAAACTAATCTTAGGCCAGTCCTAGACAGATGTACCGATCTCTATGCAAATTATCTATTCATTTTTTACAGGTAGTATTCTAGTATTGATAACAACGATACCAACCATGAAGGAATACGTAATGGGGTGTTTTTTATTTTAAAAAATGTCTTACGAGAGCAAGTAATTCATATTTGAGGCAAAATATATCAAAATAAATTTAACCAGCTTTGAATTCACAGCAACAATCCAATCCTCTGAGGAGACAGTCATCTAAAAAAAAGGTACATATATGTGTGTGTGTGTGTGTGTGTGTGTGTGTGTGTGTGTGTAAAAAATAAGAGCATTATGTTTTAGCGTTTTCTATTTTTTTTTTTTTTTTTTTTTTATGAATAGAATCATCCAAGCCTATCTGGATGTATTGGAAGCCATGTTTTGTTTTATTTTATTTTCATATTAACTTTCCGAAAATTATATGCACAGAATAAAGATTTTGCAAAAAGAAAGAAAACGTTGAAGCGAAGAGCCCAACAGTCACTGTGACGACGACGACGACGACGACAAAAATAAACAACAACAAAATGAGAGAGAATTGGGATCAGATCGTTTCCGAGGAGGAGGAAGAGGGAGAGGAGAAGAAAAGAATCAAGATATTGGAAGAGAGAGGATGTTGAGAAGACGAGTCGGTGGGGAGAAATGAAGATTTGTCTGGAGAGTAAAGACAAGAAAAGAAACAAACAAACAAACAAACAAAAGAAAGAAAGAAAGAGCGAAAGAAAGAGCGAAACAACCAAACAAAGAGCAAAAGAATCAAAGAAAGAAAGTGCGAAAGAAAAAAAGAAAAAGCGAAAGAATGAAAGAGAGAAAGAAAGAAACAAAAAAAGAAACAAACAAACAAAGTGCGAAAGAAAAGAAACAAACAAAGAGCGAAAGAAAGAAAAAGAAAGAAAGAAAGAAAGAAAGAATGAATGAATGAAAAAGGAAGAGAAGCGGAAAGAAATCAAAACATTGAGGAAAGAGGCGGAGTGGTAGGAAGTAAACGCGGATCACCCAGAGGAGCAAGAAAGATGGCGATATCGATGAGGGCGAAAAGTAAAACGAAAGAAAAGAAAATTGTTTGAAAAATGTACGTCTTTTACTGAGTCATTCGTTCAGCGGCTGAGTAACATGGAATTCTGCGAGTTTTACTGTTTTTCTTTTTCTTTAACTTTCTCGCTTTTATTAATTTATTCTTCAATGCACTGCCGGTGCAAGAGTCTAGAGTCCCTCCCGCCTCATATCTATGATACGATGCCCGACATTCTACTACATCTCAATTTTCACAAGGTAGTATTCATATAAATTTTTTATTGTAGCCTAATTATGTACAATAATAGATACTATATAATATAGGCGAACAATTTCGGACTAGAATAATTGGAAATAAATACAATGTATTTAAAATACAAGTAAGAGACATGTCATAATAGATCATTTTATCTCAAATAAATCAACAATGCTTTACGGCAATGATTTCAAAATCCGCGAAAAGACTTAGTATGGGTAAAACAAATCCACGGATTTGAACAAAAAAGAAAAGACCCCAGAATGACGTCAAATACCGCGAAATTTTTTCATCCTTTAGTATTAGGTTGGTGCAAAAATAATGACGTAATAATGTCGTTTTTTGACGTCAAAAATACGTCAAAAAACAACATTATTACGTCATTATTTTTGCACCAACCTAATGATAGTTTTGTTGTACTTAATTTAATTTGTAACGTGTATAAAAGTAAATAGAAAATAAAGCAAATGTTGATAGCGAGTGTCCCAAATCCCTGCCCGGAGTCCCCAATCAGGCTAGCCCTCCGGGCTGGGGGTTCCGAAGTAGTACACACCGAATGATAGACTCTTTTCATAACGAATACTATCTCTATCTCGCGTGTATATATATATATATATATATATATATATATATATATATATACATACACACATATATATATATATACACACACACATATATATATATATATATATATATATATATATTCCCTGTAATTAAATGGGTTGCTTCACTATCATAAATGTATAAATATCAATATTTAAATCGTTATAAAGGTCGGTGTTCAATCCACACCTGAGCTTTGCAATCCTGCATGAAAGAATTGTGTTATCCTTGAGAAAAAAAAATGTGTAGTTATTATTCAATTGAAAACGACCAGAAGCGTAAAATTGACAATCACCATGAAATATAAAAACGTTATTTTTAGTTGATACCCGTATTTGAGATGAAGCTCCACTTATTATAAAACAGTATTTATTTCGTCTACCGACCTACGTAATCGAGAAAACTTAATAAAGAGAATGTGCCCTCTCGCATGATTGCGAACCTGCGTCCTCCGTTGCGGGAGGAACCAGCGTCTGATCCGGCGTGCTTTTACCGCTCGGCTACGAAGGGCGCCACAATCAAACATGGTTCTATTTTGCCTTTAAAGTATACTGGCCCGTTCAGATTTTTACTCGAAACATATATCTGCTCAGCTTCGCACCCGAAAGGTGAACAAATCAATTTCTAAAGAATTAATGGATTTTACTTTTTTAATCCCGTATATTTTTATTACTACAAACGTTATTAGTGGATACCCGAAATAGTAGACGTTCCGTTTATTTTAAAAGTATTTATTTCGCGTAGCGGCCTCTGTGCACAGAAGAAAACTTAATAAAGATCATATATATTTTAAGACATTTTTATGTTTATACATTCTTTTTATAGATACAAATATTTAAGTAATTTCAGGCCTGTAAATGTTTAATCCTGTTTATTATAAACAGAGCATTTACTTAAAATATTTGTAGCTATAAAAAGAATGTATAAACATAAAAATGTCTTTAAATAATTGTATAATAATTGCTGTGGTTAAATTTATTATTTATTTTTTCATGTGTTCTTATAATTTTTCTTTTCTTTTCAGGACATAAATTATATAAAAATTGTCCAAATGTTTTACATATCTATATATTAGCCATTATCAAGGATGGATTTTATTTTACTTTTAACTGGATTCTTTCATTTATGTATCTAGAATTATAAGTATGTTATATTTTCCCAAACATGATCAGCACATTGTGGTCGTGTTCATATTTGATATTATTGAATGTTCGCTTTTTCTTTTCTTTTTTTTTAATAATGCTTCCATTATTTTTAGCGGGAATAAATAATAATAATAAATAAATAATAATGCGGGAAATAATAGGAATAATGCGGGAAAAAATCTGCCTCGTCAGTCATGTATCGAAAGATACATGATCGCCTAAACGTGTATCACGCATGGCACATAACTGACTGAAATTAACTTACGTGTAAATACCCTTGGGAAAGATATGAATCCTCTTCTTCTCCTCCCAGCTATGGTTAAATAGAAAGACAGACTGGGTTCTATAGTTCTATGGCAACTGGTCTACAGCAGAAAGAAATGGCAACCTACTGCGGGAAAAAATCTGCCTCGTCAGTCATGTATCGAAAGATACATGATCGTCTAAGCGTGTATCACGTATGGCACATAACTGACTGAGCAATTGTCCATGCTTTGAATATTGTTGCCACATATCGTCTGGTGCTCCTGCTATATATTTAGAGAGTCTTGATAAAATCCAAAGAAGGATCTTCAATTTTATTGGTCCTGACCTGGCATCTCGAACTTTCATGGTAATTATTCTGATGAACTTTGTTCTATCGTACTTCGTCTTTATAACATTAAATGTATTACTAGATGTTACCGTAAGTTCTATGCTAGCTGTTTCTTCTCTCGCACTTATCGCTTGTGGAACTCTCTTCCAGCCTATTGCTCTCTAGTCAAGTTTGATCTTCAAAAATTTAAATACAATGTCAGTCGTTATCGCCTGTCTTCTTAATCCCTGTTTTTTTTTTTTTTTTTTTATTGTTCTCGCTCCATAATAATGTTTTTTTTCTTTTCTTTTTTAATATTTTTTAACACACAGTTAACTTCTTGTATCTTACTGGATTTATTGCCTTGCTGGCGGATGAAATGATAAAAAAAAAAAAAAAAAACACTCAATAATTTCCAACCAAATATCAGTACCGTTCCTACTGTAGTTCAAACACCATTTTCCAATTAATGCCATCAACCAATTCAATAAAAAGTTATATTAACTTATTTTGAATGTTTTTTATCGTTACCAATATTATTACGGTTCTCTCGTTATTTTTATTATTATTCAAATAAACGTTTAGTCAATGGAGAGAAACAGAAATTGAAAAATGAATAAGAAAATATCAAGCTAAAATGTGTCTTGCCGATACATAATAATGAAGAAAAGGGATATAGGAATTTCGACTCTTAAATAAAAAAAAAAGAATTATTATTGTTTTCTTAGGGTTTTTTTTTTCCTTAATCCTCTTTTGGTGGTCTGTGAGAATTCAAGGATACCACGAGGGTGTGTCGATGGTCTAAATATTTGGAGAAACCGTAGAGTATTGGAACTGTCCACAGTTCATGTTAATTTTTGTTAAGTTCTCCACAGTTTGACTGCCAACACCAATTTTCAAGATACAAACTTCTACAAAGACTTTGAATTTCATCGAATTTTTTTCTTTTCATTTTTTCTTTTTCTTTTTTTTTTCTTTTGTTAATCTTTTCTCTGTTCCAATCAACGTAAATACAGCCCTAAGTAAAAGTTGTCCCATTTCTGAAGATTAATTTTAATCTTTACAAATAAAGTGGGGTTGGTGAAGATGGTGTTCGATGGGACGACTATCCGTTAAATGCGTTGGAGGTCAATAGTGTAAAACGCGTTGATGGGGTTCATTTTTCTTTTTTATTATATCTTAGTGGCTTTATTACCTTTTTGGGGTTAAAATATTCAAAAAAAGAAAAGTATAAAATAAAAACTAGACGCGATATCTCAAGACATTGTCAACCGAATGAGAACTACCTAAATAAAATAGATTCATTACGAAATTCCTTTAAGATTACTCGATCGACAAGCACCTGATGAAGTCCACTTAGCACAATGGCCGAAACGTTATGATAGCAACAACAAAGAGGCTGGTGTGAGGGCAACAGTCCGCATTTAGATAAAGATACCTCTTCTTATCAAAAGTTCGGGCTGAAATTCTTTGTAAGATTTATATTTATACTAGAAAATTTTCAAAATAGGCGAAATATTTTTTCAAAATCTCTTTCAATAACTTACTGCGTGTTTGCATGCCAATTCCTTCATTCAGATATTTTTACCCCTTTCCAGATTTCTTTTCATTCCTCAGATGTTTCCTATCCTCAACATATTCCACCAACCTCAGGCGCTTATGAGTTTAATAAAAATTCCCCACCCTGCCTCTTATGCCACACATGATTTTAGTTAAAACTCAAGAATACATTAGATTAGTATTAAAAAAAATACCTCATTTGCCTTCGGTTTGATTGATCCTGGCCCTTCGTCAACTTTAAGTACAAGGGAGAATATGCGCGCACGCACGTAAATGCTGTCCCCAGGATCCAGAAATGCTCAATATCTGAGATAGAGGACTGTGTACATATAAAATTATATATATATATTTGGCAATCAATATGGGTAATTTCAAAGAGGATATAGATCCAGAGATAGTGTAATAACAGAGCAAATAATAATTATGAAAGCGGAGACTTTAAAAGTTCATGGCAATATTTTATTTCGTTAAAACCGACACTTCGGTTTTATCTAATTAGACCAAACATTTTCACAAAAAATAAGTGTATATATATATATATATATATATATATATATATATATATATATATATATATATTGTCATCTACAGACAGACTGTTTCGCTGTATCACAGCTCATCATTGTAGCTAGGCATCCGATTACCTAGGGGCCGGGATCGAAACCACTGAGCTATCAGCGCCCGGTATAGAGGAAGGCGAGTTTTTGCGTAATTATTCTTTGAATAAACACGTTAGTGATCGAGAGGGCTCAATTCATAGAAGAGCTTTGCATTATCAGCAGTTGTAGTGACTGTTTACAAATTCGCGCTTTCAGAGTGCTCAACCGAAATTAATTTTTCGGTGTTGGTAAGTTGCAATTTGACAGCAAGCAAACTTTCACCTTAGGATCATCAAGTAGTAAATGTCAGAGTACAATTCGATTTTAAATTGTTTTATAGTATCATTATTCTGCAATGTTGAGATTAACCATTTCCATACAGGAAGCTTCGTTACAATCGCCTACGTGCAAATATCGTTCGTAAAGATATGAATCCTTTGTTTCTCCTCTCAGCTATGGGTTAAATAGTAGGTCTTGTATCTGGAAATTCATTGTTAAAAAAACTTGAGAATTAAAAAAGAAGAAACAATTAGGAACGAAAATCTGGATACGACCAGAAATTGCAACATTAATGTTATGAGACCTAACAGCCAACCAATTACTTCGCTTAAATTCATGAAGTTGAGGTGCTAACGTATAAAGCTTATCAGAATAAGTATTCTTTTATATGGCATGTCCTCTCAGGGCGTGAGCGATCATAGCTCTCAATTTCTTGCCCTTTCTAGTTCTTAATAAAATATGTCTTTTTGCTATCTCTCCTAAACCCTGTTCTACCAACGATTTGCAGAAGCTCATTAGAGAGGTTAGACATTGTTTTCATCTGACGCTCTTGCCATCAATATGTCCTTTGAGTGTCAAATTTTCCATACCCTCTTTCCTCATTATGGGCTCAAGATATTTCAGTTGTATTTTTCTGTTAAAAATTACAAATATCCTTTTTGTTTCCATTTCTCAAATACAGTCCATGATATTCTCAGCATCCTTCTGTAGAATTATATTTCTGTTGCGTCAAGTTTTTTTCTCCATCTGTGAGGAGTTTGTCTAGCATTCACAGCCATATTGCTGGGCCTATATGACATAAGAGTTCTTTCTTTGTTTTCCGTTCGTCAGATTGTCATTTGTGTCAGTCAGAGAGACTTGCGCTGCTTCGCCCTCGTTATTTCTGAGTGCATATCACTAAATGTTTAATTAAAACTTGTGCTTTCTCTGAAGAGACTAGAATGTAAAACATCGCATGCATGCCAACACGTTATCTTCTGCCTTTGAGAAATGAATATTACACACAGGTAGACACGCAATCTTTCAATTGAAAATCTGTTTGGAAGATACCAGTCAAGATTCTATCAGTGTTAATGAGTGCGAAGCTCGCAGATTGCGTCTTTGAGTTGGGCCCGAAGCGATAAAAACAAAAGTCGCATTATTACCTTTTGTTTAACTTTTTTCAGTTTGTACTCTTTTGCTTCCAAGATGGGGAATGACAATATGAATAACTATATCAAGAGCCCCCAACTTGGTCGGTAGGACTATACAGGGAGTTGATATATTTGCCCAGGGAGTCAAAAGAAAGGTAGATATATGACTGGTGGGTGTCAGAACCGGGTCGACAAAGCAATATTATAGACATAATGACTAAAACTAAGCAATTTCCCGCCAAAATTGTTACCGCTCATCAAACACTTCCTTCTCACTAATGATGTCAACCAATTCAATAAATGCATATAGTCATTCATTTTTAATGTGTTTATTATTACCTATGTTATTTATGAAGGTTTACTTATTATTATTATTATTATTATTATTATTATTATTATTATTATTATTATTGATTAGCTTCTTTCCCATTTTATTTCTTCTTGTTCTTCCTCCTCCTATTCCTCTTCGTCCTCTCATTATTATTATTATTATTATTATTATTATTATTATTATTATTATTGACTCACTTCTTTCCCATTTTATTTCTTCTTGTTCCTCCTCCTCCTATTTCTCTTCATCTTCTTCTTCTTCTTCTTCTTCTTCTTATTATTATTATTATTATTATTGATTATCTTCTTTCTCATTTTATTTCTTCTTGTTCTTCCTCCTCCTATTCCTCTTCGTCTTCTCATTATTATTATTATTATTATTATTGACTAGCCTCTTCCTTATTTTATTTCACCTTGTTCCTTCTCCTCTTCTTCTTCGTTTACTTCTTCTTTTTCTTCTTCTTTTTCTTCTTCTTCTTCTTCTTCTTATTATTATTTCCTTTGATTTCTGCTGTATACACATTTCCCTCCGGGTCCCAACCAGAGACCTAAGGTCAGAAATGGCTTCATGACACTTTCCACTGACAAAAAAAAAAATTACATAGACAAAGCCCTTCATAATGTGTGGGATGTACTTGTGAGAACAATTTTTTGTATCTCTTTGAGTCATGGACTTCCAGGAATCCCTTCAATTAGTCTACTGGAATCTTTTCCAACCAATCCGAGGGCTCCAACTACAACAGGGATTGTTGATGTTCCCATATGCCACATTTTTGAGATTTCTATTTCAAGATCCTTGTATTTTGACAGCTTTTTGAATATCTTCAAAGATACAATGCAGTCTGCAGGGACTGCTATATCAGTAAAGAGGCAATTATTATTATTATTATTATTATTATTATTATTCAAACAAACATGTTCAATGCAAAAAGACAGAAAGTGAAAAGTGGATAAAAAAAAACTATGAAGCCGAATATGAATCTCATGGCAAAACAACAATGAATGAAAAAGAACAAAGGAACTTGAGCCCTAAAATAAAAAAAAATAATTATTGATAATATTGTACATACCTGGTCGAGGTCTGGTGGGTAGGGGAATAAGAATTTCATGATGAGGTCAATAGTCTTAAAGTTTTGGCAACTCCTTTTTCTAGGATCAACTCTGGTTCTATTCATAGATAATCCAATGAGGGATTGGTTGATTATCAATAGCATGGGAGATTAACAGATTAATTATTACTCTACAAGTGTTCCATCTGATATCGAATTTCAAAAATATACACATTGCCCAAACCAGGGATTGAACTCACAATTATTATGTCAGCAAATTCACCAACCAACATTTTAATCAAATAGGCTATTGTCCCATGGGATGATTCTGAGTAGAAGACTTAGAGCAGTGAGTGTATCAAAAAGAGGGGGGTTATTAAATGCCTGGTGATCAAAGGTGGGAGGTTGATAAATCAAAGTGACTTATGACAAAAACTCATCAATTCCGTGCCAAATATCAATGTCTTCCCTACTGCCCATCATTCCCGTATTACCTATATTATTGAACATCAAAATCAGAAAATAATTATTGATATTTTTGTACATACCTAGAGGTGGGGTCAATATGGGATTCAGAACTTAAACGGGTATCAGAAGGAGGTGTTCATTAAATGCCTGATGATCAAAGGTTGATAAATCAAGGTAACTTATGACTAAATTTCCAATCAAATATCAATACCTTTCCTACTGCTTATCCTCCTTCATCAACCAATACAATAAAAAGATACATTCACTTATTGTCAACATTTTATTATTACCTATTATTATATATGGTGGTTTTTTTTTCTCGTTGTTTTTGTTATTCATCGAACAAATATGTTTAATAAAGCAAGAGAAATCGAAAATGAACTTAGACTTTATGAATTTAAAGCACAGTAACAGATTGACTGCAAGGTTTCGTCATTGTACATTTGAAATGGCTATATGTAACTGTAAGTTCTATGTTAACAGTTTCTTCAGTAGCATTTCTTGCTTGTAGAACTCCCTTCCGGCTTCCTGCTTTCCAGTCAACTTTGATCTTCAATAATTTAAATGTAATGTCAAACGTTATCTTCCTGTACAGTATTTACATTATGCGGACTATTGTCCTCATCTTTGTCGCACGGCACGTGGAACTAGAACAGTCTACCCCAGGGATCGAAATAAAAGGTTCAGTTCGAAATTCCAACAACCTGAAGAAGGCCGGAGCGTACAACGGCCGAAACGTTGTGACAAATATGGCGACAGAGATGAGGACAATAGTCCGCATAATGTAAATACTGTACATAATACCTCATCTCAGAAATATAGACGTTATCTTCCTGTTCTGTTACTGTACTCTTAATAGGGTTTTCCTTTTTTCATATTCTTTCACACTTAGTAATCCCTTGCATCTTAGTAGCTTTATTACCTTTCTTGGGGTGAAATTATTACAAAAAAAACACACCAATTTTCGACCAAATATCAGTACCGTTCCTACTGTACAGGAAACATCTTCCTATTAATGACATTAGCGAATTCAATAAATTGTTATATTAACTTTTTTTAATTAACTTAAAAGGTGCACCCCGTGCGGACTTTTAAGCTAGTTATTTGGGCTATAATATCAATTTGGTCCAAAACTCCAATTTAAGCGGGGCGGGAGGTTAATTACGGCTCTAATTACGGGGGGGGGGGCTAATTTAGGCTCCCGCCTAAAACTAAAGGGACCTCTGATCAAGTTTAGAAAATAGCAATGATAGTTTTGAAGAAATAACTTTGAATTGCTCAGTTCACACCAAGGAACTTCAAAAAATCACTTTAATTCTGATTTAGGTTATAAAACCGATTTAGTCCGAAACTCCAATTCAGGCCGAAAATTCTTCAAACTCTGGGGAATTTCAAATGAATTCTTCAAATTTCATGATGAGGTCAATAGTATAAAAGGTTTGCCAACTCCTTTGTCTAGGATCAACTCTGGTTCTATTCATAGAGAATGCAATGAGGAATTGGTTGATTATCACAAACTCTGCAGAACTTCAAAATCTCATGTCACAAAACCTCTCATTTTAACTCTGATTCCTTGGCATTTTGAAGAAATAAAATTGATTTTTTTCAATTCACAAAATTTCGGAGATATTATGTTGGTGCAAAAAATAATGACGTAATAATGTCGTTTCTTGACGTATTTTTTAACGTCAAAAAACGACATTATTCCGTCATTATTTTTGCACCAACCTAATAACTCAGCCTACTACATAAAAATAAAAAGCAGTTATTTTCACATTAACTTTATTGAATATTAGCTTAACTTAACGTGCGGACTTTTAAACTAGCTCATGTAGAGGACTAATTGTGTCTCTGGCCCAGCTTAGAAAACAGCAATAATAATTTTGTAGAAATGACTTTAAATTCCTCAATTCACTCCAGGGAACTTCAAAAGCCCACTTTAATTCTAATTCGGGTTATAAGTCCAATTCTGTCCAAAAGACCGATTGGGGCTGTAATTCCAGTTCTAGCCAAAAATGGAGTTCTTCAAATCACAAACTCTGCAGAACTTCAAAATCTCACGTCACAAAACCTCTCAATTTAACTATGATTCCTTGGCATTTTGAAGAAATAAAATTGATTTTTTTTTCAATTCACAAAATTTCGGAGATATTATGTTGATGCAAAAAATAATGACGTAATAATGTCGTTTTTTTACGTTAAAAAATACGTCAAAAAACGACATTATTACGTCATTATTTTTGCACCAACCTAATATTTTAAACTGAATTTAAATCGAAAATTTTTAAATTTACAAAGCGCGTTACTTTAACCTTAACATAAATAACTTTTAAAATCACAATTTTTTTTTTTTTTCAGTTATTTTAAAATTTAAATTTTTAACTCTTTCTCTCCTCATCCGGACACAAATCCCAATATTAGATGTTCAAGTACCAGATGTAGGACAGATTTTCAGTCCCGGGATCATCCCGAATGTATGTCTATGTAAAGTCAGTGTGGCCAGAGTTAGAGAAGTTTCAGACGCACAGACAGACAAACAGAATTTGCCGTTGATTTATTTAGATGACTTTGTTACCTATATTATTTATTAAGGGTTTCTGATTATTATTGTTATTATTATTCGAAGAAACGTTTATGAAAGGAAGGGAAATGAAATTGAACAAAGAATAACAAAAGGCCAAGCTAAAATAAATCTTGCCGATAAATAATTATAAATATTTTTTCTTGCTACATTTCTGGGAGTCGATGAGAGATCAAGGGTTCCAAGAAGGTGTTGACGGTCTAAAGATTTGGAGAAACCGTGGCGTGTAGGAACTGTTCATAGTTCATAGTAATTCTTATTAAGGCCCCCAGTTTTTGATTGTCTTCAATCATTTTCAAAATGCAAACTTACAAGAGGTCTTTGAATTTAATCGAATTTCTGTTCTTTTTTTTTTTCTTTTTTTTCTTTCTAATCTTTTCTTTACCTCAATCGTTATAAATATAGCCCTAAGTAAAACTTGTTCTATTTCTAAGGATTAATTTTAATCTTGACAAAATAAATGGGGTTGGTGTAGATGGCGGTTGATGGGACGACTATCCAGGGAAGCGCTGAATGCCTTGAGGGTCAATAATGTAAATCACGTTGAAGGGAAGAGGTGGAGGGGGAATTTCTTTTTCAAAGAGAATAAAAATTCGATCAGATCAGAGTTATAATAATTTGACTCAATTTATGCATCAAAAGACTTCATCTACCTCACATTATCGAGATATTTACTAAAATATGTCTGTCTCAAGTTTAGATCAGGAGGAAGATTGTGCTGCGCCAATGCTCCAAATGGATGAGTATCTGCTTCTTCTGACTTGAACATTCATATCTACAAATACACACACACACACACATATAACTTTTCTTTACAATTGGAATTAAGATACCTTTAGTTAATGACCATTTTCGCCTACGAATTTTAAGTTTAAAATTCGCAGGATTTTTCAAACTATTTACGGTATCAGTTTGTAGTGGGAAACTGGCTAGTTGTGGGGAGAGGGAGGATGTTAAAAGGGACATGGTGAGAGATATGACAGAAAACAGCATCGTTACAGGTGGTATCTTAATTCCAGTTGTAAAGAAGAATTTGGTCTGATTAATGAAAATAAACATTGAGCGCACTTTTTTGAGTCAGTTTTAACATATTTCAAATTCTATGTTGTGCTAATAGGAATCGCCTGGATTATACCAATGGATTGCTACATATATATATATATATATATATATATATATATATATATATAGAGAGAGAGAGAGGGGGGAGAGAGAGACAATTACAGTCATATTTCGATGCATATCATCATGGGATAAGATGCGTTGATACGCATCGAATCTCAACTGCAATTGTGTAGCGATTTTGACATGTGTTTCGACTTAAAATAAAGAATATTGCTCTACTTTGTATTGAGCTCTCTTTTAAATTAAATGTTACGAATATTGGAATTGTATTCTGTTCGTTCTCATTTCATATATATATATATATATATATATATATATATATTTATGTGTGTGTATGTATATATAAAATAAATTTTATTCCACACGATTTGTTACAACTAAAACAATCCGTGCCAGATGAAATTCAGAGTTTTAGCAATCGGTGAGGAACTAAAAGTCTATTTATTTTTAATAATCGTGTATTTTGGGAAGCAATCCATATTTTATACATGTTTCGTTAAAAACGACTGACCGGCAGCAAACAAGGAAAGTAGTCTGTCATTTTTAATGAATTTGACTAAAATATCTAAATACACAATTATAATTAAGTGGTATATATATATATATATATATATATATATATATATATATGTGTGTGTGTTGTGTGTGTGTGTATGTATGTAAGTGTGTGTGTGTTTGTATATATATATATATATATATATATATATATATATATATAAGGTTGATGCAAAAATAATGAGGTAATAATGTCGCTTTTTGACGTTATTACGTCATTATTTTTGTACCAATTTAATACAATACTCTCCAGCGGCGTAAAGTAGGTAAACCACTGCTCGTGGGGGTCTACTTAGACAGCATATTACCTCCACTTACAATAGTGACCAACGTATTTATCAGGGGCATAACTATTAGTGTTGATAGGTATAGTATATAACAGATAGATAGATACATACATAGATAGATATTAGGTTGGTGCAAAAATAATGACGTAATAATGTCGTTTCTTGACGTATTTTTTAACGTCAAAAAACGACATTATTCCGTCATTATTTTTGCACCAACCTAATAGATAGATAATGAAAAGGGGTTCATAGTGTTGTAACCTAGAAAAGGTCACTGAATGAGGAATAATCAAAACGAAAGTTGGAAGTGAAATGGTAAAAATCAACAAAATACAATACTCGCCAGCGGCGTGAAGTAGGTAAACCACTGCTAGTGGTGGACTACTTAGACATGATATAACGATAATTACCTGCCTCCTCTCGAGGTAGGATGTGGCACAAGTCGAAATTTAATGTGTGGAAATCCGAGCCCGGTGGCTCGGGCAAAAATTGCCGTAGACCCCGCATACGCGGAATCGAATATCTGTCTACCTCCACGGACGAGACTATGCCCTTCAGCATACCCTCATCCGGGGTTCCTCTCTGCGCAAAGCACGGCAAGAGCTCCCCACGCTGCCAGCTTAGACAGGATATTACCCCTACTTAAAATAGCGTCCAACGTATTTATGAAGACTGTGACATACACATTAGTGTTTATAGGTTCCGTATATCACAATGACGAACTGGAAAAAAGTTTTCATGTCACGCGTTTCGTGCTTTAGGACGTCATCGTACGAAATATATTATGTTAGCGCGACTACACATGCGCACGGCTGAAGAATGCGAGGAATTTTTAAATATTTTAATTTTTTAATAATCTACCCGATTTCATTTGGATTTTTTTTTTTTTTCGTTTTATATTTGTTTCCATCACTTTCGTTATTAGGTGTTCCACGTTATGATAGAAGATCTGCCAGGAAGGGTGAAATGTTGTAAAAGCCAGGGCGCAAATTTACTCTGGATAACCTTGCTATCAAGGTACACTCTAACATATATATAGAGACGCTTCAGAAAAAGATAAGTTCGGACTGCTACTTAAGTTTCACACTATTGAGATTTTCATGTGACCAGAACGCGTTCTGGTCGCCTGATGAACGTGATAGCGTGCAGCTTAATTAGCAGTCCGAACTCTTTCTGAGGCGTAATGCTGCGGATCGTAATTGCTCTGTCTTAGTGGCTTAGGCATGGAGCACTTTTTGTTACTGTTTAAGTAGGTGTCTGTCTTTTGTTGTTTTTTTTTTGTTTTTTTCAAATATAGTTGTTTCTTTTTCTTGGTTTTTAGTTTTTTATTAGGTTGGTGCAAAAAAAATGACGTAATAATGTCGTTTTTGACGTTAAAAAATACGTCAAAAAACGACATTATTACGTCATAATTTTCGCACCAACCTAATAGTTGGTCACTTTAGGTTTTTGTGTATATATATATATATATATATATATATATATATATATATATATATATATATATAATTACAATTAAAAGGTGAAAATATAATTTATAAATTCATGAATCCTTCATACAAAAAACAAATATAGAGGTTAATGATTTAAATACATCGTCGCAAACTATATAAATAAGATACATCAACCCCGAACCTGTATATGAATGATATGATCCCCGTTTATAAAAAGAACTTTATGCAACTGGAATTTATAAACGGGGATCATATCATTGATATACAGGTTCGGGGTTGATGTATCTTATTTATATAGTTTGCGACGATGTATTCTCACCATTTAAATCATTAACCTCTATATTTGTTTTTTGTATGAATGATTCATGAATTTATATATATATATATATATATATATATATATATATATATATATGTATATGTATATGTTATATCACTTTAAACGTTATTTTTAGAGGATGCTTGTATTAGGTTGGTGGAAAAATAATGACGTAATAATGTCGTTTTTTTGACGTTAAAAATACGTCAAAAACGACATTATGACGTCATTATTTTTGCACCAACCTAATATTTGAATAAGTGCTCTGTTTATTTCTTAAACAGTATATTTATTTATTTTCGTTTACCGGCCTGAATATTTAAGAAATGATTATAAAAAAAACAAAAAAAGTTACGCGCTCCGACAGGAATTGAACCTGCAGCTCCCCTCAGGGCAGAGTGAGCCACTGTTTAGACCGGTACGCCATACCGACTTCGCCATGTGCTTTCAAGCGAAATTTGTCCTGTCATAGATCTCTCGAATTTTATCATATCTGCACAATTTCGGATACAAACATAAAAAAGAGAATTTTAAAATAGATATTTTTAATTTATCCGACAGATTTGAATCACTTTAAACGTTATTTTTAGTGGATACTCGTATTTTAGTAGACGCCCTGTTCATTTGTTAAACAGTATATTTATTATTTATTTATTTTCGTCTACCGACCTGAATGTTTAGAAAATCTTATTAAGAAAAATTGATCTCACTGGCAGGAATCGAACACGCACACACAGATATATATATATATATATATATATATATATATATATATATATATATATATATATATATATGGGAGAGAGAGAATTATACCACCACATATACAAACCTATAACCTTCGCCAAAAAAAAAACACAGACATACTCACACACAAGCACACAACATTACCAGTGACACAGTTACAAGTAAGAAAACTCCAATCACTACAATGTCATCCACGCGATGCACACATAGACACATCCACACCCCAAAGTTCAAAGCGCTAATCCGATAAAGCTTTTGGAGGGTGACTCATATGTTCTGGGGGCAAAATGAGCTCAGACCACGGTTTGATATTATTTAGTATAATTTCTTCATAAAAACACGGATTCATCTCGGCTAATCTGATTGGCGAGACTAATTCTTATTTGTTTTATTGTGCACGACGAATCGTTAACTTGCGTAGAAAATTGCAAATCTGTCACTTTAAAACGATTAATAATATCGGTTCTGATGATCGAAATATAAAAAAGAAAACAGCCTAAGCTGCGTTCGGGAGGGAATGCAATTATGAAGGAAAGAAGGCCAACATTAATTCCCTTGAAGAAATAACAAATGCAAGATCTGCTGTCATAAACTGACCATTCAAAACATGATGTTCATTAAAAAATTCGTCACGGCAACAAGATGTTTGGAACTGGCGTAATAGTCGACAATGTTAATATCTGGGCATTGCTCGATTCAACATTCGGGTACCGTAACTCACAAACACATAGGTACTCACAGATAGATAGATAGATAGATAGATAGATAGATAGATAGATAGATAGATAGATAGAAATGAGCAGACTAAGATAGATATGAGCATAGATATAGATAGATAGATAGATATGAGCATAGATATAGATAGATAGATAGATAGATAGATAGATATGAGCATAGATATAGATAGATAGATAGATAGATAGAAGCATAGATATAGATAGATAGATAGATATGAGCACACTAAGATAGCTTATGAGCATAGATATAGATAGATAGAAATGAGCAGACTAAGATAGATAGATATGAGCATAGATATAGATAGAAATGAGCAGACTAAGATAGATATGAGCATAGATAGATAGATAGATAGATAGATAGATAGATAGATAGATAGGAATGAGCAGACTAAGATAGATATGACAAAGTGTGAAAAAAAAGTTTTTTTTTTCTGATGCTTGCAGTCATTTAAGACTAAGTGCGACTACAAATGCGGACGAACGAAGAATGTTGTGAATTTTAAATTTTAATTTTTTTTAACGTAGACGATTTCATTTAAAATTCCCAGCATCCCTCGTCCGATGAAATTTAGTAAATTTAATCCTATGAAGGACAAAACGCGTCACATGAAAAATTATTCCACTATGTCATACATTTTCCCCAATATTGTTCTTTATATATAAAAATACATATCGTTATCTCATATATATATATATATATATATATATATATATATATATATATATACATATTTGCTTTTTCCTTTGAATTCTCTTCCTTTTTTTCTCTCTCTCTCTTTTTCTTCTTTCATTCTTTAAATGTTTAAATTTTTAAACTCCTTTTGATATCTCAACACCAAACAAAGCATCGAATCGCTGATCATTAAACACCGTTTTTGACGGTCAGGACATGGAACAAGAATACAAGAATCAAGGTAGAACTGACGGAGCTTATCCCTCTCCAGATCAAATAGTTGATAGCCTCTATCTTAAATACTCGCTTTTGCCCCAGACACATCACCGCTGATTCTCTTAGGGGAAATCACTTTCCCTAGCTGTTGATTTCAGTCTAGGAAGCTATCTGTAGCTATAAAGGGCAGTCAACAGCATTGTGCTACAGAGCCATTGACCCTACAAGAAGGTTCATTCACCCTTTCACGGGTTTTTTTTTTTTCCTTTTTTTTTTAAATCCCGCTCTGAGTCTAGCCACACACCTCACCATAAAATCCCGACAGGAGAACCAGTTTAGTCGCCAATGATCCGACCATATGGTAGACAGTATTGAGTTACATGATTCCAGTCGGACCTGACATAAAAACGTGATAAACACATTCGAAAAATCAGCTATATATCCTGTACATTACATCGATTTGTATTCTGTAAACACAGGAAAATTAATTAATTTATTTATTTTTCATTTCATTTATTTTAATTGATTTTGAAGCAATAGAAAACTGACTGGTTGGATTAATCTAAGTTAAAATTAAATATTTTATTTCATAAAATTTTAAATCTCATCGTTAAGCAGGTATGCTGTTAAACAAAGAATGAATGAAGAGATTTACTTGACCCCCCCCCCGGATCAGGTTGTGATACAAGGTCAATTTTTAACGTAGGGACCAGAGTGTTTCCACTCGGACCGCTGGTCTAAACTGGTCATTCCTTGTCCAAGCTGATCAGAGCTGGTCAGGGTTAGATCCCTGTGTCAGGTAAGTATGAAATGATTTTCTAAGCGTAGCTTAGATTTTTTTTTTTTTTTTTTTTTTGCTTTTCACCCGAAGCAAGGCGGGAAGCCACTAGGACGCAAGGGGTTACAGAAGATTTGGAGCAAGATCAGATAGGAGTGATAGAGGAAAGGATGAGGAGAAGGATAGTGGATAGATCAAGGCAACTGGAGATGTTGAATGACATTACATTTGAATAGTTTGAGATTATAGCTCTCAGGGAAACTGGAATAGGGAAGGGAGTTCTACAGGCGAGAGGTGCGAGATATGAAGCTATTGGAGTAGAAGAGACGGCTACATTAAATAGTTTCAACAGAAAAAGGGTGAGAGCGGGATGCCAGCCTCGTAGGTCGCTTGAATTCATGACGTCTGGGAACCAGCGAATGCAGCTCCTTGGAGCAATTGCCATGAAAGTATTTGTAAAAAAGACAGAGACAGGCGACGGCGCGTCTGTGAGAGAGCGACTGTAGACGATATGCCAGAACAGGGCCAATTATATTGCATATCCGCCTCTGGAGCTTATCAAGAACCCCGAGACAAACAGAAGGGGTTCCAGACCATATATGGCAGCAATACTCCATGCAAGGGCGAATTGTTGATTTGTAGATCTGAAGGATCGATTCCGGGGAGAAAAATTTCCTGGCGCGGCACAGGGTGGCACAAGACCAAAAGAATGGGGCACTCAGTGAGAAGCGAACTCATTATTCAGTCTTAACTGACCTAGAAAGTCATGCCTGCTAACCATTACGCCACGTTGTAATACCCTAATGATTTTCTAAGTGTACCTTAGATGTGGTATAAAGCCGAAAGTATGGAGCACCCTGTGAGGATGAAACTCACTATTCAGTCATAAATGTTTTAGCGAGACAAGGTTGCTAACCATTACACCATGCCGAGGTACCCAAATTTTCCAAGCGTATCTTAGATGTGGCACAAGGCCGAAAGTAGGGGGCATCCAGTGAGGATCGAACTCAGTACTCAATCGTAATTGCTTTAGCGAGACAAGCGTGCTATTACACTCGAGGTGTCCACAAGGAATGAATGTATATTATATAAATATTGTATATGGACAAATACTTATTCCTCTACACTGTATTGAGATCATCCTTATTATTATTATTATTATTATAAAACACTGGATGCTGTAACAAGAGCGTCACCTACAACCTACAAGAAAATTAATAAAAGAAGCAATATATATTAAAACGGCAACAAATAATAATAACAACAATAACGACAATAATAATAATAACCGTTTTGACAAAAAAAAATTACCAGACGTCTATTTCTCATTTATAGCCTTGTAGCCATTTTGTGAGTAATGTTAAACCCACGCCAATCATGGCTGACCTGTGAAAAGAAGATATTTCGTATAATATTGCTCGTCCATTGTTAGCGAGACAGTTTGGCATGCAGCTGAAATATCCTACATGGCTTTATGACAAGTGTAGTGTGAAAAATCGTAGCAACCATTTTTATGTGGTATCCGGAGTTGACGATTGCGTGATCAAAACTCTCTCTTTACTTCGTGACCTTGTCGT
>OZ010611.1:38979055-39056555 GCA_963932145.1 Acanthosepion lycidas
TGATGTTAACAAAAAACTGTTAACTCATGTCTATGATTTAATAAATTTTCGTTTTTTAGAAACTTAATAATGTGTAGTTTTTCATGCAGGCATAAAGGACATGGGTCATCCCAAGTTTTACAAGTTCTTGTTCTATTTATGATTTTCCATTTTACTTTTGGTGTTTTATTTATTTCTTTTAAATGCCAAAAAGAATTGGCTAGTGATGTCTGATTTCTATTTCTAATATTACTGAAGGAGCTTTTTTGTTGTCTCCATCTAATTTTAAATTCATTCTTCGTGGAACCTATATATATATATATATATATATATATATATATATATATATATATATATATATATGTAGACATAATACAGGAGGTGGTGCTGTGTGTTTTATGTCGTAGTTTTGTTGAAGTTCTTTAAGAAATTGTAAGATATTCTGTGTCGTGATGGAATCATATTTTTTTTTTATATTTATGATATTATTTATATATGTTATCGGTCCGGAGGGGAGACGATCCCAGCGTGTGACACCTTTGGAAAGTGTCTGAAAACCGTACCGCGTGAAATCCCAATCCTTGTGACGGAACACTTGTGGCCGTCGATAGCTGTGGTAGCACGAAGTCACAAGTCATCATGACCGAGGGTTTGAGTTTGCTGGTGTTGTTCTTAGTTCTTTCTTCTTTTTTTTTTATTCCTTTTTTTCCCTTGGGTATTGGTTTGTTCGTTACAAAGCCAAAACACGTAAGGTTTTTTCAGGACGAGTATAGTTACTTATAATTATAAGATTATATATATATATATATATATATATATATATATATACATATAGACATAATACTAGAGGTGGTGCTATGTGTCTTTTATGTCGTAGTTTTGCTGACGTTCTTTAAGAAATTGTCGGATATTCTATGGATTAAGGTCATGAAAGTGTTCTTTCATGTTGTTTCTTTGGCTGGTTGATTTTGTTTAGCCTCATATCAACTTCTATGCATTGTTTAATGTCGAAATATTAATATTTTGAATGCAATTTTATGGCTTTAAACAATGACCATCGAAGGTGACAGACACAAAATAAATAAGAGAAATGGAAAGAAAACTGTCATGTCGATAACTCATAATTCAATGTTTGCTGTAATGGTCGAAATTTATTGAAATAAAGAAAAGGAAACATCTGAACATTGACCATGAAAATAGATATCGAGAAACGACACGCTTGCACCATTGTATCTAGGAAAAGATGGCTGATTCGGTTCTGTGGAAGTCGCTTGGCTCGTCCTATCGGTAAAGGTCTGAATTAGTAGAACTAGAAAGTTCTGTTATTCAGAACATTTGCCATGGAAATAGCGATAGGGTAAATGAAAGGCTTGCGACGCTTCGTCAGTTGGAAAGGTGTTGCAGAATGGAGAATCACTTATAAGTCCACGTAAACGTTTTTGAACTCTATCAGGGCCGAAAATTGAAGATTTTGCAGAATTACTCCGTATTTGGCCTAATGTGAGTTCGAATCCTGCGAGAGAGCGCATATTTTTTCTAATAAGACTTCTCGAACAGCCAGACCGGTAGACAAAAACAAATAAATATACTGTTTAATGAATAAGTAGATCGTCTATTCAAATACGAGTATCCACTAAAAATAACGTTTAAGTAATAAAATCTGTCGGATTAATAAATAAAAAAAATCACCACCTTTCTTTATATATAATAATAATAATAATAGCTGGCCACTCATATTTGAGGATACCCGTCTACTAAGGCGGGTAGACAATCCCTAATTCAGACCCGCGCTCAGGCACATTTATAATCAACACTTGTGGTTTATACTGCAACTATGCTGAGCAGACCTTACTGACATTTTCTGGGAGATAGCGTGTTTTCTAGAATGATCAACAATCTGAACAACACCAGCAAACTCAAACCCTCGGTCACGATGACTTATGACTTCGTGCTACCACAGCTATCGACGGCCCCAAGGGTTCCGTCACAAAGATGTAACAATCCATACGCTGGGATCATCTCCCCTCCAGACCGATAACACACACACACACACACACACACACATATATATATATATATATATATATATACTAGCAGCATGGCCCGACGTTGCCCGTGCTTGATTCAAAAATCGTATGACTCATACAGCAATCCCTATCACTTGACTTAAAATATTTTTTCCCTTCCTTGCCTTTAAAGGAGTGCTCTTTGCCGTGCTAATGTTGCTACATGCCTTACTTCTTGCCTATCTCACACTGCGAATTTTTTCTAAGCTCTATATTAAACATTAAATCTGTTATGAAAAAAGAACTAAACGAAATGAACACAAAACGATCAGCTATAAAAAAGGACTCGTAACTGGAAAAACCGAATGAAAAAAGAATGTTAACAACAATTACTTTTTCACACCTAACCCAGTTCTGCGGAATCAGAATCACCGTTAAGTTTAAGCACGCGAATGAGCCAATTGGATTAAAGTCCCATGCAGATTTAATTTTTTCCCACTTGTGACGAATGCAGCTATCGATTTTTTTCTTTTTTTGCATGCTAGCATGCTAGTTAACATTCGTGTCAGTCAGCTGTTGGCTCTCACGCTGACCAATAGAATCTTCCTGCCTATTCGTGACAGCCAGCTATAGGCTCTCACTCTGGCCAGTAGAAAATGGCCGCAAACTACATGAAAAGTGCCGTAGAAGCATGAAAAAATTGATTATTTCCACTATCGATGGGAGTTAGGAAATGCAAAGTTGGTCTTGGCCTTCCCGCTAACTTGGAGCATGTGCATGTAAATTTTGGTGCAAATCCGTCGAAAATTGCAGCCGTGCATTCGTTACACACACGCACATCCTGCCTTTTATATATATATATATATATATATATATATATATATATATATATATATATATATATATATACATATCATCATTATTTAAAAAAAAAAGGATTCCATCGCAACAGAGAATATCTGATATTTTAAAACGGAAAACTCCAAATCTAGATTAATTTTAAAAATCCATTTAAAATCGCTTGATAATGGAACGAAACTCTGGATTATAGATTTATTTTTTTTAAATTAATCTTCATTAGGAGTTCTCCGTTTTGAAACATAGGATGTTCTGTATCGCGATGGAATAATATTTTTAAAAAGAAAAATAATTATACTATTAGGCTCTACGGATCGTATTGAGCAATTTTTTTTTTAAGATAAAAATAAAATCTAAGAACTCTGAATTATAAATCTCACTGTTCTTTTCTATTATATATATATATATATATATATATATATATATATACATATATATATATATATATATATATATATATATATATATATATATATATATATATAATGTATGTACATCTGTAATATGATGTCTTCTTTTCACTTACTCAGAATAATTATTAGAATGTAATATTAATGTAATTTTGCACAATTGAATGATACATTCCACGTGTGAGTAATCCACCAACCGATTCTATTCAGTCCTTACCCCCAGTGTGTTTGTTGCTTGTCATTCATTATATTACGCAGCCTTTTACAAGAGCGCTAACGACAAACCCTTGTCGACCAAATCTCGCAACTTCGTCTACCGCCGCCGCTGCCTGCAAACCGATCAATGTCAGAGATAAGGGTCAGGATTTCTCATTGGCCATAAATCTCGCGCGTAAAAATTTAATGCACTGATTTACCTATTAAATAAAATGTTGTTGAGTCATTAGCACAATACTTCCTTCTCAAGCCCCAGCCTTTTGGCGAGGCGAATATCCACCGCCCTTACTATGTTCCGGACCATAAATCGGGGTTCTGTTTCGCTATTTTTACAAGTACTAAATAGATCCCTCTTTTTTTGTACTGCAAAATTTTAAAGCTTCTGAAAAATATCGTCGCTAAGTTTATAAGGGGCTGAACACGCTGACTAAATACGCCTCAGTTACATGCCATGCGTGATACACGCTTAGGCGATCATGTATCTTTCCATATATGATTGACGAGGCAGATTTTTTTCCCGCAGTCTGTTGTCATTTCTTTCTACGGTAGACCAGTTGCCATTCAAGGCTATAGAATCCGGTCTGTCCTGCTATTTACCCATAGCTTGGGTGGATAGAAGGAAAGGATTAATACCTTTCCCAAGGATATTAGCATGTAAGCAAATGCAATGGATTCGACTGGAATTCGAACTGCAAAGGGGTTACACCATTTCAAAAGGAAATTCCGACCAATCAAATGTTTACAGAGTTAAATATGAGAAAATGACACATAAAATTTTGAAAAGATTCGACCTTCATGTCTATAAAGAGAAACGGTGTGTCAAAAGGACATTTTTTCTCTTGACACCGCTATCATTTTAACTACCTTCACTCCTCAGCAGTGTTTATTGCTTTAAAAAGCAATGATTAAAATTGTAATAAAACCTAAACGTATGAAAGTGAATTTATACATTTTCTTTGTTCTTGAGAATTGACAACAAAATAATAAGCACTAATTATTTATTAGATTGTTTATTGGAATGGTTGGCAAGACATTAGTTAATTGCCAATTGATTCGAACTTTATAAAATGGTAAAGAATAAAGATTTCCGTATGGTTGGTTCACATATTTTAATAATTTACTAAATGTTTATGGATTTATCAATAAAAAATTGTTTTCATATTTATTCCTTTATAAACAGGAAAATGATAAATATTTAATTTCATTAGTTTTAATTATATTAGTTTTTAGAATGTTGTAGATATAAAATTATTCAGGCAAATAGATAATGTAATAAATACATAGTCCTTAATATTTTTCTAGTAAATTCTTAAGAACAAAATATATATATGTAAATTCACTTTCATCATATGCTTAGGTTTTATTCCAATTCTAATCATCATTTTTTAAAACAATATTGCCGAGGAGTGAAGGTAGTTAAAATAATAGCGGTGTCAAAGAAAAAATCGGCTTTTCACACTCCGTTTTTGTTTGTTTTGTTTTTTTTTGTTTTCTTGTTTTGTTTTGTTTTTGTTTTTTAGCAGGCACGAAGATCCAAGTTTGCCATATTTTGTTTTTGTTATATATATATATATATATATATATATATATATATATATATATATATATATATATATATATCCAGAACAATATTAGAGGGAAGAAAAATGACAAAATGGAAAAAGTTTTTTGTGACGCGTTTTATCTTTTAGGACTACATTGTACTAAGTTTATGGTTACTTTGATGCGACTACGGATGCGCATAAACGAAACTAAGCATTTTCTATTTAAAATGATTTTTAATGTTTTAGAGCATATAACCCTGCCGATTTCATGTAGAGTCTTTTCTTTTTGTTTATGTTTCTATCACTTTTGTTATTAAATATCTTTGTGATAATAGAAGATCTGCCAAGAATGGTGAAAAGATGTAACAATCCGAACGCAAATATAAACAACCAAATATTTACTTATCTATCTTCTTTTGTATTCGTCTTATCCTCATAATCTTCATTTCCTACCACCTCTTCTTTTATTCATATCTACACCTCATTGCCCATAAACATTTTAAAAATAAGCATCTACCTTGAATGACTCCCGAGTCTTGTACTGGGTTCATTTTCATATAAAGAAGAAGCATGAAACAATGAAACAACGCTTATCGGCTCAAATATTTAGAGATTCTTGATAAAAATCCAAAGAATCTGCAATGTTATTGTTCTTGATCTGGCATCTCGCCTTCAGTCACTTTCTCATCGCCGTAATGTAGCTCCCCTGTGCTTTTTCTAAAAATACTTTCTATAAATACTTTCATTACTCTGATGAAATTTGCTCTATGGTACACAGACCTTATAAATTTAAGTCTCATTATTTTATTGTTGAAATGGCTAGATATAACCGAAAGTTCTATGCTAAAATTTTCTTCTATCCAACTTTTCGCTTGTGGAACTCTCTTCCGGCTTATTGCTTCCCAGGCAAATTTGATCATTTATTCTCAGTAACATTTTGTATCTTAGTGGCTTTATTGCCTTGATTTGAGTGAAATAGATGAAAAAAATACTATAATCGTAGCCAGTACCTCGATGGGTGACTGCTTGGGAATAACAAGCGGTGTAATCTTCAGGTGCGAGTGGTGTAACGGATAATGGCTCGGAATTGTTAACCGAAGAGCAGAGTTCGAATTCCCGTTGTTTTGCGCAAAAATACCCTTGGGAAAGGCATGAAACCACCTCTTCTCCCCACCACCCTACCCTAGTTATAGATTAGTTAGTAAGCCTTTTATGACTAAACAATTATTATCTAAAAAAAAATTGCATACAAAATATTTAGATTTCGGCAGATGGATGACCCCTGGGAAACCCCTGGGACTGTAATCTTGGATGTGCAGTGGTGTAATGGTAATGACTCGAAATTGCTAATCGAAGAGCCGAGTTCCAATTCCCGTTGAGTTCGTTATATTCACTTACGCGCATATACCATAGGGAGAGACATGAAGCCACCTCTTGCCCGGTTCACAAACCTTCCCGTTTTTTTTTTTAACAAGAGTAGAGTTTGTTTCCTGTTTAGGATTGGGTTCCCAGTTCCTTCTAAAGTCTGCGTCAGCTCTATACTCCCAACGCTTGTTCTTTCCTACGTTAATATAAGTCCGCACAGTAACCCTCTACTTTGAGTGGCCTTTGAGGCTTGTATTGGGTGAACATTACTGAAAAATACATATAATTCTCACCTGTGTCATACAACGTGTTATTCAGAGTTTTCTCTGACTGAGTAGTCCACCAGAATTATTCATCCAACAAGAAATCTGTCTCATAAATATGATATCACATGTGTGTATATCACATGAATAAAAACGATATCAACATAAGTAAAAGAAAAGAAAAAAGAAAAAAAAAACAGAAACAGATGTTCTTCAACAAGATAAACGCACTGGCTGATGTTAGAAAATGTTTTTTCTATCACGTAATATTTTAGAAAAAAATCAGGCTTTTTTGTTGACTGGATTCGAACCCAGTCTAATAGACTATCGGATAGACCATCACTCATTTGGAAAAGAAAAAGCAAGCGAAATAAACAAATAAATAAATAAACTCTATTTGAAATTATCTTCCCAAAATATTTGAGAACCTTAAAAGACATTTGTCTTAAAAAGAAATGATAATTCACGGAGAATATTCCTAGATCGTCTAGTACTGATAAAACCTTTGACAAAGCAGATGTTTGCGTAAGAATTTTTTTAGGGGTATTTCATTGCTTATTTAATAATTTATTTTGTTCATTTCTTCCTTTGATTTTTTTTTTTTTTTTCGGTGAACGTCTAGACTCTGAAATGTTATCGTTTTATGTTTGTCTTCGTTCTTTTTACTTAGAGATAACTTAGTTTCTTGCAAAGAAAAATCAGGCGACAAGAAAAGAAAACGTAACCAATGAAGAACAAACAGAACACCCGAAATAAAGTGTTTACGCAATCTTAATTTTACTCTTTCTCTGTTTTTTTCTATTCTTTTCTTTTTTGTTTTCATTCTTCAGATGTCATCTTCTTTTAAGTCGAATTTTCGTTCCGCAAGTAGGCGTTCAACTCCGACTTCTCTCCTATATTTTAAACATGAAAACCGATTAAATTTCGACTAGTATTTCTTTCATCTTCATTTCTCTTGCTTTTTATTGCAACTCCCATCCATAAGAAGTAGAAGTAGAGAATATAGCTATATGGCTAAATTTGAATGACTCTTGCTGGTTAGCCTTCTTAGATGAAGCACTGTCAATTATTATTCATTTTTCACTAGTATTTCTTTCATCTTCATTTCTCTTGCTTTTTATTGCAACTCCCATCCATAAGAAGTAGAAGTAGAGAATATAGCTATATGGCTAAATTTGAATGACTCCTTCTGGTTAGCCTTCTTAGATGAAGCATTGTCAATTATTATTCATTTTTCACTAGTATTTCTTTCATCTTTATATCTCTTGCTTTTTATTGCAACTCCCATCCATAAGAAGTAGAAGTAGAGAATATAGCTATATGGCTAAATTTGAATGACTCCTGTTGGTTAGCCTTCTTAGATGAAGCATTGTCAATTATTATTCATTTTTCACTAGTATTTCTTTCATCTTCATTTCTCTTGCTTTTTATTGCAACTCCCATCCATAAGAAGTAGAAGTAGAGAATATAGCTATATGGCTAAATTTGAATGACTCCTGCTGGTTAGCCTTCTTAGATGAAGTATTGTCAATTATTATTCATTTTTCACAAGTATTTCTTTCATCTTCATTTCTCTTGCTTTTTATTGCAACTCCCATCCATAAGAAGTAGAAGTAGAGAATATAGCTATATGGCTAAATTTGAATGACTCCTGCTGGTTAGCCTTCTTAGATGAAGCATTGTCAATTATTATTCATTTTTCACTAGTATTTCGTTCATCTTCATTTCTCTTGCTTTTAATTGCAACTCCCATCCATAAGAAGTAGAAGTAGAGAATATAGCTATATGGCTAAATTTGAATGATTCCTGCTGGTTAGCCTTCTTAGATGAAGTATTGTCAATTATTATTCATTTTTCACAAGTATTTCTTTCATCTTCATTTCTCTTGCTTTTTATTGCAACTCCCATCCATAAGAAGTAGAAGTAGAGAATATAGCTATATGGCTAAATTTGAATGACTCCTGCTGGTTAGCCTTCTTAGATGAAGTATTGTCAATTATTATTCATTTTTCACAAGTATTTCTTTCATCTTCATTTCTCTTGCTTTTTATTGCAACTCCCATCCATAAGAAGTAGAAGTAGAGAATATAGCTATATGGCTAAATTTGAATGACTCCTGCTGGTTAGCCTTCTTAGATGAAGTATTGTCAATTATTATTCATTTTTCACAAGTATTTCTTTCATCTTCATTTCTCTTGCTTTTTATTGCAACTCCCATCCATAAGAAGTAGAAGTAGAGAATATAGCTATATGGCTAAATTTGAATGATTCCTGCTGGTTAGCCTTCTTAGATGAAGTATTGTCAATTATTATTCATTTTTCACTAGTATTTCTTTCATCTTCATTTCTCTTGCTTTTTATTGCAACTCCCATCCATAAGAAGTAGAAGTAGAGAATATAGCTATATGGCTAAATTTGAATGACTCCTGCTGGTTAGCCTTCTTAGATGAAGTATTGTCAATTATTATTCATTTTTCACAAGTATTTCTTTCATCTTCATTTCTCTTGCTTTTTATTGCAACTCCCATCCATAAGAAGTAGAAGTAGAGAATATAGCTATATGGCTAAATTTGAATGACTCCTGCTGGTTAGCCTTCTTAGATGAAGCATTGTCAATTATTATTCATTTTTCACTAGTATTTCGTTCATCTTCATTTCTCTTGCTTTTAATTGCAACTCCCATCCATAAGAAGTAGAAGTAGAGAATATAGCTATATGGCTAAATTTGAATGATTCCTGCTGGTTAGCCTTCTTAGATGAAGTATTGTCAATTATTATTCATTTTTCACAAGTATTTCTTTCATCTTCATTTCTCTTGCTTTTTATTGCAACTCCCATCCATAAGAAGTAGAAGTAGAGAATATAGCTATATGGCTAAATTTGAATGACTCCTGCTGGTTAGCCTTCTTAGATGAAGTATTGTCAATTATTATTCATTTTTCACAAGTATTTCTTTCATCTTCATTTCTCTTGCTTTTTATTGCAACTCCCATCCATAAGAAGTAGAAGTAGAGAATATAGCTATATGGCTAAATTTGAATGACTCCTGCTGGTTAGCCTTCTTAGATGAAGTATTGTCAATTATTATTCATTTTTCACTAGAATTTCGTTCATCTTCATTTCTCTTGCTTTTAATTGCAACTCCCATCCATAAGAAGTAGAAGTAGAGAATATAGCTATATGGCTAAATTTGAATGACTCTTGCTTGTTAGCCTTCTTAGATGAAGCATTGTCAATTATTATTCATTTTTCACTAGAATTTCGTTCATCTTCATTTCTCTTGCTTTTTATTGCAACTCCCATCCATAAGAAGTAGAAGTAGAGAATATAGCTATATGGCTAAATTTGAATGACTCTTGCTTGTTAGCCTTCTTAGATGAAGCATTGTCAATTATTATTCATTTTTCACTAGTATTTATTTCATCTTCATCTCTCTTGCTTTTTATTGCAACTCCCATCCATAAGAAGTAGAAGTAGAGAATATAGCTATATGGCTAAATTTGAATGACTCTTGCTTGTTAGCCTTCTTAGATGAAGCATTGTCAATTATTATTCATTTTTCACTAGAATTTCGTTCATCTTCATTTCTCTTGCTTTTAATTGCAACTCCCATCCATAAGAAGTAGAAGTAGAGAATATAGCTATATGGCTAAATTTGAATGACTCTTGCTTGTTAGCCTTCTTAGATGAAGCATTGTCAATTATTATTCATTTTTCACTAGAATTTCGTTCATCTTCATTTCTCTTGCTTTTTATTGCAACTCCCATCCATAAGAAGTAGAAGTAGAGAATATAGCTATATGGCTAAATTTGAATGACTCTTGCTTGTTAGCCTTCTTAGATGAAGCATTGTCAATTATTATTCATTTTTCACTAGTATTTATTTCATCTTCATCTCTCTTGCTTTTTATTGCAACTCCCATCCATAAGAAGTAGAAGTAGAGAATATAGCTATATGGCTAGATTTGAATGACTCCTGCTGGTTAGCCTTCTTAGATGAAGCATTGTCAATTATTATTCATTTTTCACTAGTATTTCTTTCATCTTCATTTCTCTTGCTTTTTATTGCAACTCCCATCCATAAGAAGTAGAAGTAGAGAATATAGCTATATGGCTAAATTTGAATGACTCCTGCTGGTTAGCCTTCTTAGATGAAGCATTGTCAATTATTATTCATTTTTCACTAGTATTTCTTTCATCTTCATTTCTCTTGCTTTTTATTGCAACTCCCATCCATAAGAAGTAGAAGTAGAGATTATAGCTATATGGCTAAATTTGAATGACTCTTGCTTGTTAGCCTTCTTAGATGAAGCATTGTCAATTATTATTCATTTTTCACTAGAATTTCGTTCATCTTCATTTCTCTTGCTTTTAATTGCAACTCCCATCCATAAGAAGTAGAAGTAGAGAATATAGCTATATGGCTAAATTTGAATGACTCTTGCTTGTTAGCCTTCTTAGATGAAGCATTGTCAATTATTATTCATTTTTCACTAGTATTTCTTTCATCTTCATTTCTCTTGCTTTTTATTGCAACTCCCATCCATAAGAAGTAGAAGTAGAGAATATAGCTATATGGCTAAATTTGAATGACTCCTGCTGGTTAGCCTTCTTAGACGAATCATTGGCAATTATTATTCATTTTTCACTAGTATTTCTTTCATCTTCCTTTCTCTTGCTTTTTATTTCAACTCCCATCTATAAGAAGTAGAAATAGAGAATATAGCTATATGGCTAAATTTGAATGACTCCTGCTGAAAGGTCTGATGAATTGGATCGTATTTACGATTCCAATGTAATAACTTATGACCATGGAATACTAGTTTTTAAGCCTTTTTACATTATATCCTTACTCTGTCGCGGACATTGAGTTCTACCTGGATTCTATCCTCTTGGATTTATTTTTTTTACATGTATGTGTATGCATGTATGTATGTATATATATTTAGATATTTTAGATATATGTATATATATGTATGTGTATATTAACCACTAATATTATCTCTCTCTCTCTCTCTCTCTCTCTATATATATATATATATATATATATATATATATATATATATATATATAACCAAACAAAACCAGATATTCATGACTGAAAATACCTACTCTACACAGCCAGATGAGTATCGGTTTTTTATCATCTCCATGGAGGCAGCCAATAAAATCACTCTAAAATGCATAATACATTGTAAATATATCTGTATGTATTTTTGTCATCATGACATTGCTCGATCTGTGTCCCCGTCTTCGACCTTGTCACCAATGTTTAGAACTCCCGATGGACCCGTTCTCAGAATCAGTCGTAGCGTGACCAACCCCGAAGACCATAACGGTGGAACTGGCGGATGACGATAACAACGTCTCAACCAACGAATGAAGTGAGTTACGCATGATGAACTTGCTATTAAAGGCGCGACACGAAATTCTAACAGAGACAGCGGCAGTCCGTTGCAGTTATATAACTGGATTCCTCATGTCTCATTCCTGCTGCAGAGGAAGTTCAAGAAATCAAATGTGTCGGTCACTTCTTGGCAGGTTGAAGTCCACCTTAAACAAATTTTTCTAAACTGATTTTTTTTTCACTTTCAACCAACTCTTGGAAAGCAAAACGGCAGTATGGAATAGATGACGGGAGGAGGTTTTGGTGAAACTGGAAGCTTTTAGTCCTGAATCTGCAAGTTGGCTATGATCATAAAGAAAACGATCGCCAAAGAAGGAATTAAATTCTTGGATTCGCGATAAAGCCGATGACATGGCACTTGATTTCTGCCATTGCTATCGAATCCGAAAAATCTTCGGAAGAAAATTTTCATTTGTAATAAATAAAATAAGACCTGTAAGCAAACTGGTCGCATTATATGGAGGAAAGAAGTTGTCAGTTTCGTCAAAAGTATATAGGCTATGGCTTGATCGAATTTAAATTTGTCAGTAATCTAAAGAAATTGACCCTTCTATAAAATACAGTATGCGATATGGATATAGTATAGCTGGCCACTTGTATTCAATACCAATCTACAAGTGCAGTTAGTCAATACCTATTGCAGACGCTTGCTCAGGTGCATTTGTGCTCAAACAGACTCTACCTGTGGTTTATACTGCAACTATGCTGAGTAGACATTAGTTACAGTTTCTGGGAAAGAGCGTGTTACCAAGCGTGATGAAAAATTTGAACAAGGCCAGCACGCTCAAGCCCTCGGCCACGATGACTTGTGACTTCATGATAGCACAGCTATCGGCGGCACCTAAGGGTTCCGTCTACCCAATTTCACTCACAAGACTTGCGCCAACCTGTGGTATGGTTTTTCAGGCACTTTGCAAATGTTCCGCATGCTGGGATCGATCCCTCCTTCCTGACAAATCGACCATGGTGAGATTCGAACCCGGGTCTCGTAGTCAGAATAAGAACGTTCTAATAACTCGGCTATGTGTCCATATATGCGATGGATAAACTGTCGTCTAAATTACGCAAAAAGGAAAATAACACTGTCATCTCATTTTAACGGATATATTTGCCAAAATTACACAAAAATATCTTGAAATACTAAAGAGAAAATTTTACCCAATAAAATAGCCCTTGGCTTCAACCACGGTCTCAAGGCGACTTCTTAATCTCCTGCAACTCTTGTGAATGGTCTCTTTGTTTAATAAATTCGGTAGTGCTTTTCTTATCAAAAGGATCAGAGTGAGTTTTCCTAGCTGCCGTACCTTTGTAATCACTATAAGACTCATCCAACTCTTTTCAAATCCTCTACACTGTCCTCAGATTGACACCCAAACACTCCGAAATGTTCGTATTGGAGCTTCCGGCATGAATGCCAAACAGTACAGCAAGCCGTTTTCAAATTTCTGGCGGAGTGAATTGCGTCATGGTGCTTCTTTTCTCACAGACGACACTCAACTGACCCTACTATACTGTGCAGTCGACAAAATAAAATAAAAAAAGCAATGCGCGAAATTAAAATATAACATGGCGACAATTTACCCATCGCACCTTGCATATATTCTGGAAGGTTTATGCCCAGGCCAAATGTGGTCGTTTCCATGGAAACTAAAAACAATAAAAGAAGATTGAAATATAGCGATTTACTTAGCGTAGCGTTAATAAGTTACAAGGTCGAAAATATGAATTACTCACTGAGGATCAAACTCAGTACTAAGTTGTAATGAATGACAAACTCGCTAACCATTACACGACGTTGAGGTGCTCTATAGGATCTTCTAAGCGTTGTTTACATGTGACACAAGGCCGAAAGTATGGGGCACCCAGTGAGGATTGATCTCACTATTCAGTTGTAATTGATCTAGCGAGACAAACTTGCTAACCATTACATCACGTCCTGGTGCGCTAAATGATTTACTAAGCGTAGCTTAGATGTGGCACAAGGCCGTATTTATGGTGCACCTAGTGAGGTTCGACTCACTATTCAGTCGTAAGTGATCGAGCGAAGCAAGCTCGTTAATCGAAGTCGTAATACCTGGAAATGTAAAATATATGACCAATATAACTTTATCAGCAGCGTGTTCTTACATCACCTTCGGAAACCAAATTCCTCCATTATCCAATTTCAAATATATATAATCAGAATAAAGAACATTATATAATGCCTCTAATGTATTCCGACCTAGTTGTCACGGTATCGATCATCTGTTCATGAAAGATCAAAAAATAAATCGCTAATTTCAATGTACGCCATACGAAATCTGCTGTTGATTTAACAGCGTATACCACTTTACGCCCGTCCTGTGTAAGACGATAAACTACACCCGAGTCCTGGATAAGACGATAAACTGCGTCCAACAGGACGTTTTGAGGAGCGTGGAACCACCTCTTAATTGTTGGTGTTCCCACGTCCACCCTGACCCAGGGTGGCAGCACTTGTAAGGGTCCAAAATATGGGCAAACGGTTAACTCCCAAACTGGGGTCAAAACACTATGAAAGTATAAAAATAGGTTTTAATTAGATCCCTTCACTTTTTCGGCATAAATTTTCGATATCTAAGGTTTAAAATTAAATTTTAAAAATGAAAAATCTTTCTTGAAGATTTAATTTTAGCTTTAATTGAAAGTTTAATAGTTAAATTTATTATTTCCATTAAGTAAAATATTCTGGTGTATTTCAGATAGAAATTATATAGATTGGAATGTCAAATTTAATTCTGATTTCTTAAAATTTTCTTAAAGCGGCCACTTTCTTAATTTTAAGAAATTTATAAACAAAACAAGTATTTCTATTTTAAAATTCTTTCAAAAAAAAATATATTTCTGACACGTTATTTTAATAAAATTAGAAAATTTAAACTTAAATTAATTATTACTTGCTTATAACATAAAAAAAAATAATATACAATTAATTATTAACGATTGGTCCTGTTCATCTGATCCAACGTTTGATGGACTGCGGATAGACGAAGCGATGACAGCTACTATGGATGACCCAATTGTCAAAAATCTAAGTGAACGCATATTTTTGGTTTTTACCTACCCAGTAATTTTTACAAATGAACATATTTTCCGCAATTATTTAATATTTTATTGACTTTTATTTACCTTTCGAAGATGCAAAAATAAAAATATTCAAAATACTATAAATTTTTCTTCAATTAATTTTATAATTTAATACCAAATGAAATACCATGATTATTCAATTGAAGTATGACCCACACTAATGTAAATACATAAAATAAAAATATTTAGCAAAACAGTAATTGAAAAAAATAAAACTTAGTTTAAGCTTTAAAGTTTTAAAGCTGGATAGAAATTTTGAACACCTGTCGAAACGTAACTGAAGTGACATAATAAAGGGACAAAACATTTAAATCATAATAATGCCAATTTCAGTCTACCGTACATGAAAATAATGAACGTATTAAGTAAAAAAATACAAAATAAAAAATTATTTTAAAAATAGAATAGCACAACTAAGTTGATTAATCTTTTCAATTTTGGATTTGTACATTTTGTTTCCACTTAATTACTATATAACATCTAGGAAATAGCCCAACACAGAATTTTACAGGATTTTAAACTATTATAAATTATTATGATTAAAATTTTTTTAAAAAATGAAAAATTCTTGTAAGACTTCATTATTCGTTAGAAAAATTTTATTTCTTCAGACAATAATGTCCTTAATATTTACAAAAGCAATTAAAAGCTTTTTTAATTAACTAATGTCATAGTTTTATTGCAATCATTATTTTTCAGTTCAGTGCAGATTTTCAGTTAGAATAGCTCAAATTTGAAAAAAAAGTAGGTGATTTACAATCTACAAGGACTCCTACTTTTAACAAAAAAAATTTCAGGAAATAGAAAGGTTTTGTGCAAAATTTCATGAAATTATGTAAGTGGGTGAAAACATTTTAAAAAAAATTTACCAAAATTTTCTAAAAAAAACATTTAAAAATAATTTTATTCATTTGTGAATAAGTCCTGAAAATTTCATTAAAATCGGACAATTACTTGATTTTTACAAGAATTTCAAAATCAATGTGTTTTCAACAGATAAAAGCGCAAAAAAAAACAATGTTATTTTCTGCCCCCGCGATGACGTAAACAACAGAAGACTTTAACCCAAATTTTGAACGTGTTACAAAGGATTAAAAAATGGTTATAAAATATTTTGGTCTTTCATCTTAATAATAACATAAACATTTTGACTATAAAAATTTATTTTCGTTAATTTTGTGACCTTTTTCATTACGCTATCTGTTTTCCCGCGAAAAAGTGAAGGGACCTATTTTAATACCAGCAATAAATTTTTGAGGAAAAATTATTACCAGCAATAGATTTATGAAGAAAAAAGTATTACCAACAATACATTTTTGAAAAAAGAAATATTACCAGCAATATATTTTTGAAGAAAAAAGTATTACCAGCAATATATTTTTGAAGAAAAAAAATATTACCAGCAATGAATTTTTGAAGAAAAAAATATTACCAGCAATACATTTTTTGAAAAAATATTACCAGCAATAAAAAATCTTGTCAGCATTAAATAACCCATTGAGATGTTGATATGCCGTAATACAAAACAAACAAAACCACTTTCTCAGTTGGCATGATCAAATTTGTTCATGAACGAGAACCCTGGTGTTTGACTGGCCAAATCTGACTTGTCTGTCTCGAAAGGGATAACTGTTAAGCTTTTAATTAAAGTATATTTCAGATCTTTGGAAAAATACACCTGTACAGATTTTGATCTCTTTTTACTTCTATCCTGTTGGCAGTTCCTTAACTTTTCAGTGACTGAGTTTTTTATGGCCTTCAATACAATAAAAGAATTTTATTTTTTTCAATTTGATAAACAGTTGAAAAATATGATGTGAGTCTTATCTTGGGAGGAATTTAAGGTTACCTTTTCAATGCAATCTTTAAGAACCAATCAGCTGTGTTGTGTTTGTATAGTTGCTCATACAATAAAAGTATTTCTGTTCATTTTATGAGTAACCTTTTCAATATAAGCTTAGGTAAATTCTACACTAATTTCAAAATCTAAATTGTGTGTACATTTAAAAACTACATTTACAATGACGTTCTACAATGGTGTACAAGACTCGGGAACCACTCGAGGTAGAGGGTTACAGATTAAGAAGCACCACCCCATGCAAGGTGATAATGCCACCAAGACGTGAGGGGCTACCGGAAGTGAGATGGAAGGAAAAGACTTTAAAAGGAACCGCAAATCCAATCATGAACAGGAAACAAGGAATAAACCTCTATTCCAGTTCAAAAGACCGTGGAGGAGCGTGAACCAGGCGACAGGAAATCCTATATATTCCTGCTGAGAAGAAAAAGTGTAAATAAATAGTAAATAAAGTTTAGAAAATATACTCAGTGACTGCTATATTTAACAGGAGTTAAACGAGATTTTTTATGCGTTAAGATGAGTTTTCATGACTACTATATTTAATAGGAATCATAAAAATGATTTCGAAGGACTTCGCATTTTGGTTTATACTTTTTCGCCTTATCCAGGGTTTGTTGCCAGACTGACGCAAATGTCCACTGCAACTTCATTTTGCATATGCGCATGTATATATCTGACAGATTTTTTTTCTTTTTAATCAATTCACCTCAAGCAAGGCGATAATGCCACTAAAACGCAATATATTACTGAGAATGAAAGAAAATGAGAAGACTTTAGAAGGAACCGGAAACCCAATCCTAAACAGGTAACAAGGGTTCAACCTCTACTCCTGTCTATACGACCGAGTGGGTAGGACAAATATTTTTACAATTTTTTTTTTTAATTAAAAAAAAAAATTCTATTTAGTATCAAATAACTTCCGGAAAGTTCAATAAAATGTTATAATTGAGAAATTTCCTCCTACTGGGAGGGAAATCCACTATGTACGGGGTAAGGTCAAAAGTTTCGTAGGCCGAGGAATCTCTTCTTGCTAAACGTCGGAAGATGTCAAGGTTCGGCAACTCTGTTGAAGTCGGACGCAAGTAGGGACGGCAACGCTGGTTAGACGATATCAAAGAGTGGGCGGATATGACAATGCCGGAACTCGTGAGAGCCACCAACAACAGATCACCTTGGAGGAGGTTGTTGGTTTCATTTACCCTTCCGTGCCCCACACCCCTATGAATGAAACAGTCAAGAGCATGATGACGACGACGACGATGATAATGATGGTAGTATTATTATTAGTAGTAATGATAACATTTTTTTAAACAAAAACTGATCAGTAGAAAATATCATGAAGCCATTTCTGACCTTAGGTCTCTGGTTGGGATCCGGAAGAAAATGCGTATAAAATTGAAATCCAAGTAGATAATAATAATAATAATAATGTTTGATTGGAAAATGTTCCGATAGACTCATTGAAGGGATCTTTGGTAGCCCAATCCTTAAAGAAATACAAAAAAATTATACTCACAAGTACGACTCACAACTTGCGAAGAGCTTTATCTATGTAAAATGTGTGGGACCTTAGTTTTTTTTCTTTTCCTTTTTTTTTTTTTTTTTTCAAAAAATGTTCTGTGGAAAATGTCATGAAGCCATTTCTGACCATAGGTCTCTAGTTGGGACCCGGAAAGAAACGTACATACAGCAGGAATCAAAGGAAATAAAATAAAAAAAATTTTTTATTTTTTTACGTTTTAAATTTTTTTTTTTTTTTTTGCTTCCACCGTTATGATTTTATTGTCCAACCCTAGGTAGGGGTTGTCCAGACTGAGTAAAAGAGGAATATCTTATTTATATTTTTTTGTTTCAAATTATATGTGCGTATGCGCGGGCACGTGCATGTATTAGATTGTACACATGTAAGTCACTCACGCATAACACAGACGTATTAAATTAAAATATTTCCATTAATATAAATATATATATATATATGAAGAAATATATTTTTCAGGAGTGCTATATTTATGGGATAAAGTGCTCAATATCAGAGACAGAGCGTATGTAAATATAAAAGTGAACATTGAAGTCAACACTTAGAGGCGACAGTCCAGCATGAAACAGCCTGTCGCCTCTGAGTGTTGACTTCAATGTACACTTTTATATATATATATATATATATATATATATATATATATATATATATATATATATATATATATGATTGGTGTATACGGAATAAATTCCAATAACAAAAAATACTATTAAAAAGTGCTAACCATAGAGTAGAGCAAATATAATTATTTATTCGAAAATTATAACATAAAAATGTTACAAAATGACTACAAAAATACCCATTTTGTTTCAACACTTCTGGTATCTTATCAAGTGATGATGTTGAACGCAGAATCTAGATAGATAGATAGATAATGAACAGACTGAGATAGATAGATAGATAGATAGATAGATAGATAGATAGATAGATAGATAGATAGATAATGAACAGACTTAGATAGATAGATAATGAACAGACTTAGATAGATAGATAATGAACAGACTTAGATAGATAGATAGATAATGAACAGACTTAGATAGATAGATAGATAATGAACAGACTTAGATAGATAGATAGATAGATAGATAATGAACAGAGATAGATAGATAGATAGATAATGAACAGAGATAGATAGATAGATAGATAATGAACAGAGATAGATAGATAGATAGATAGATAGATAATGAACAGACTTAGATAGATAGATAGATAGATAGATAGATAGATAGATAGATAGATAATGAACAGACTTAGATAAATAGATAGATAGATAATGAACAGACTTAGATACATAGATAGATAGATAGATAGATAGATAGATAATGAACAGACTTAGATAGATAGATAGATAGATAGATAGATAGATAATGAACAGACTTAGATAAATAGATAGATAGATAATGAACAGACTTAGATAGATAGATAGATAGATAGATAGATAGATAGATAGATAATGAACAGACTTAGATAAATAGATAGATAGATAATGAACAGACTTAGATACATAGATAGATAGATAGATAGATAATGAACAGAGATAGATAGATAGATAGATAATGAACAGAGATAGATAGATAGATAGATAATGAACAGAGATAGATAGATAGATAGATAGATAATGAACAGACTTAGATAGATAGATAGATAGATAGATATGGATAGATAGATAGATAGATAATGAATAGACTTAGATAGATATGGATAGATAGATAGATAGATAGATAATGAACAGACTTAGATAGATAGATAGATAGATAGATAGATATGGATAGATAGATAGATAGATATGAACAGACTGAGATAGATAGATAGATAGATAGATAGATAGATAGATAGATAGATAGATATACTTTCTTTAGTCTCCCTTTTGCTTCTCTTGATTTTCAGTTTTCTGTATTTGGCGACTTCTAGGCTTTTCATTCTTGTCATTTATTTTTTAAACAAGAAAAAGACAAAAAAATGCCTTGTTGTTAAGTCAGTTCTTGTTTCTGTTTTGTACGAATTTTTTTTTTTTTATTTTTATTTCTTTTTGTTTAATTTCCTTTCTTTATAGACGCGCGAACAAAATCAGCGTTTCTTTTACAGATTAATTTTTGTTTCTGGGGGTATAATCAGGGGTTTTCATATTCCTGTTAGACGTAAAACAGAGCTACTGGTACCAAGAATAATATGTCTGGACTGTTTCATTTAAGATTTCACTTTGACAGTGCACGTGTTTACCTGAAATAAAATGAACCGCGTCGGGAAAAAAAAAAAAAAAAAATGAAACGAAATACAATACTTTGCAATTGTCAGCAAAACGTTCTCTTTATTTTATTTTATTTTATTTTTCTTTAAATTCCAACATTCTGATCGATTTTAGATAAGTTAAATTAGAAAAAGAAAAAAAAAAACTAAAAAAAAAACAGAATCACACTAAAGGATTGTAGACTTGACGAAATTACAGAATTTATTCCTCGGGGTTCGTTAAAGCACACCAGATGACCTATCAAGCAAGTAGTTTCTTTCTTTCTTTCTTTCTTTCTTTCTTTCTTTTTCCGTCGAGTAGTGCGCCGAGGAGATTTTTGACAAAGATCGTGGTGAGGTTAAATTTTTAATTAACCACGATGAAGCAATATTCCCTCGAAAACGCAATGTTTCGCCATATTTCCCTTCTTTTGTCCTCCTCCTCCTCCTTTCACTCCCCATTTTTTTTTCCTCCTACCCTCCTTTTTCTCTGTCGTCCCCTCTCTTCTATCTCTCCTCTTTCTCTTTCCAGGTTGGTTTCTCCTTCTCCCTGCCTCCTCCATCTCCTGTCACTTTCCCCTTCTATTTCTTTGCCAATCTTTTCGCGTCTTTTCCTGTTTCCCTTCCTCCTCCTATGCCTTCTCTTTCCCTCGTTTTTTTTTTTTTTGTTCTCCTTCTATCACGACCACCCCGTTTCTCATTCGCTTTTCTCTCCCCCATGCCCGTTTTTATATCCTCTCCTCCTCTTTCTCTCTCCGTTTTTCCTACTCCAGCTCTTCTCTTTCGCTTTCCCTTGGCCGCCTCCTTCTCGTCGATTTTTCCAGCTCTTCTCTCGAGAAGAGATGAGGCCATTTTTTTCCACCCCTGTTTCTCCTCCTCCTCTTTTTCGCCCTCATGTTTTTTTCTGCTCCTCTTTCTCCCCTCTCTGGTTTCTCCACCTCCTCCTCCCGTTTCTCGCCCTCATGCTTCTCCTCTTCATTCACGTCTCCGTTTCTCATTCTTCTACACTCTCCTTATCTATTCCTCTTCATCCACCAATCCGCGTTTCTCCTCCTCCTCCTCTTCTTACTCCTCACTTATTGTTTCTTCTTTACTCTTTTTTTTTTCGTCTCATTTTTCTATTTTCTTTTTCTCCTTCTCCCCCGTTTCCTTTCGCTCTTTTCACTTTTTTCTTCTCTCTTCCTTTTCCGAAATACATATATTATTCCTTCTCATCTTTTTTATTCATCCCTCTGTTTCTCTATCTTTTCAAATTCTCTTTGTTATCTTCTTTCTCATTTTTTTATACGGGGTATACGGGGAATTTTTTTGGCTGAGCCTTCGAGCTGGGATACCCCATATTAAATGCGGCGTTGTGCCACATCTGACCACGTGGGGCGGCTTGTAGATATCCTGCAGTTAGAGATTCGTCTCCAGCTGTGCTGGTCAAACTCTCTGCCTCCGGACAGGGAGGGTCCCTAGACGAGACTATGTCGAAGGGTAGAGTCTCGTCGCAAGAAACTGCTACCCAACCCCGTTTCATACTGGGCCCCCCGGGAATTTTTGACCAAACCTACAGGCTCGGATACCCCATATTAAATTCGGCCTTGTGCTACATCTGACCGCGTGGAGCGGTTAGTATTAGGTTGGTGCAAAAATAATGACGTTATAATGTCGTTTCTTGACGTTAAAAAATACGTCAAAAAACGACATTATTACGTCATTATTTTTGCACCAACCTAATAGATATCCTGCAGTTGGAGATTGATTGTGGAATTCACTTGACTCACTTCTATCAGTTGACTACTTCTGCACGCCGCTGACGAATCTTATATGTGTTGTTCTTGTCCTAATTATTATTGTTCATTACCAACCTTCGTGCGATTATTCTATTCAGTAACCTTCCCTAGGTTACAACAATAATAGTAATTATTATTATTATTATTATTATTATTGCCGTTGGGCTCGATTTTGGCTACTAGAATTCCCGTCATCTCAACCTTTGTTCCGTTATTTAGGCTATTTATGTCTACCGTAAAACCAGGTATTAATTATAAAAAATAAAACAAAAACATGTAATAATTATTCGTTTGTAAAAAAAAAAAATGGTATTATAAGTCTCTAGGTATGACCAATTAATGTCTAACGTGTCCATTTTGGGGACGTCGGGCATATAGGCAGAAATTTAATTTTATTAAACTTGAGAATATAGTTAAACATTAAACTTGTTTATACTTGAGCTGGTAGATAAACATTGATTGTATTTATACAGAAGTAGGTAGATAAATATTGATCGTGTTTATGCTTGAGGCTATAGTTAAAAACTTATTGCCTTGAGTCTATAGATAAACATTGATTGTATTTATACTTGAGTCTATAAATATCGAATTTATACTTGAGCCTATAGATGAACTTTGATTGTGTTTATACTTGAGTCTATAAATATCGAGTTTATACTTGAGTCTATAGATAACCTTGGTTGTGTTTATACTTTACAGATAAATATTGATTGTTTCTCTAGATAAAATTTGATTGTGTTTATACTTGTGTCTATAGGTAAGCATTGCCTTTATCCTTGAGTATATAAACATTACTCTTGTATATACTTGAGTTTATAAACATTGTGTTTATATTTCAGTCTATAGATAGAGATCATGTTCATGCTTGATCGACAGATAAATATTGTTCACGTTTATACTTGAATCTATTGTTAAATATTGATCGTGTTTCTACTTGAGCTGATAGGTAAAAATTGGTCTTGTTTATTCTTGAGTCTATAGTGTAAACATTGGTCGGGTCCATAATTGATCTATAGGTGACCAATTACCGGGTGTATACTTCAGTCTCTTTTTAAATATTAGTCTTTTTTTCTTGAGACTATAGCTAAACATTGATCTATATGATAACATTAGTCGGGTTTATAGCTAAGTCTATTGTTAAACATTGGTCTTTATTTGCATTGTTCGGACTGTTGTCCTCATTTTTATTGTCATATTCACGTCGTTTCGGCCGTTGTACGCCCCGGTCTTCTTCAGGCGATATACGTTGGAATTTCGAACCGAATACTTTATTTAGTCCAAAGGGGGTAGATTATTCTAGTTCCATGTGCCATGCCTTTTCTGGATATCTCAGTTTCAGTTATTTTCCTTTAACTCTCCAAGTTTTTGTTCACCTCTGCTGTGACCAGGTATTGAACTTACAACATTTTGAGTCAAGTCAATTGATTACTTCAACCAACACTTTTATCCACTGGGCCATGTGTCTAGTGGACTATATAAAGGGTTCGGTTCGAAACTTCGACATATCTCACCTGAAGAAGGCCGGAGCGTACAACGGCCGAAACAAGATGAGAACAAAAACCCGATCTATATAAATAGTGTGGCTGAGTTTATACTTGTGTCTGCAAGCACCCACCCGAAAGATGGACCCCTTTTAGGGTTAGTCTTCTTTCCAATAGGAAATGCAGTCTATGTATTCTGTGCCTCACCGACATGGCAATATGGTTGCCTTCGTTACCGCAGTTCTTTTTGTTATTTCTCTTTGTAATTATTACTTTCATTGTCGCCGTGATTTCATTTTCCTTTATATTATTTTCTTTCTGCAAAAGTGTCCTTTTTAGTTTTCTTCTTCCTTATTGTTTGTTAGCCAGACGAATTCCGGAGTTGGATTTTTCGTGGCGACATCGCTAAAAAAAAAAAAAAAAAAAAAGAAAAAAGAAAGCATATTTCATGTTAAAAACTCTTTCCTTTTTTTTTTTAATCGCCATCAATGCATTTGTTTCACATCAACACAAATCAAGGACCAGGAAGGTGTTTATCGGGGTACAAGAAAAGGGCCGCGTCAAATATTTTGGCGACAGGGGTCGGGGGTGAAGTGACATCAGAATGGAATGTGTCTTCGTTATCGTTTTGTTTTCTGACATTTTTTTTTTTTTCATTTTTGTTTCTTCTTTTTCTTTTTACTTACTTTCTTTCATGATTGTCTTCTTATTCTTCGTCTTTTTTCTACTTTGCCTTTTTACTAGCTTTCCTTTCTCTCTCTCCCTCTCACACATACACATACACTCCCTCACTCTCTCTCTTTCTCTCATTTTCCTTCTTTTTTTTTTTAAACACTTCCCTTCTTTTCTGCCGGGACATTTTTTCACTTTGCTTCTCTCTTTCTTTCTTGTTGGCCTTTTTTTCTTCTTCTTTTTACTTTTTTTGTTAATTGCTTCCCTTTTCTTCGTCTTTTTCGTTTTTACTTTCTTTCTTTGATGATTGCCTTCTTTTTCTTCGTCTTTTTCTTTTTTTTACTTTCTTTCTTTGATGATTGCCTTCTTTTTCTTTATCTTTTTCTTTTTTACTTTCTTTCTTTGTTTTTTCTCTCCTTTTTCTCAGTCTTGTTTCACCCTTGCTTTGTCAAACTTTTCTCTCCTTTTCTCTGTTTATCTCTCCTTTGTCTTTTATTCCAATGCCCCTTGCATCTTATTTCATTTCTTCCTTCTAATCTTTCTGCTTCTCTTTTCATACTCTCCCTATATCATTTTTTTTTCTTTGTTTTGTTTCTTTTTTCAACACTTGCCTCATTTTTCCCCGAGACTTCTTTCTTTTCATTTCTCTCTTTCTTTCTTTTTTTCCTTTTGTCTCCATATATTTTTTTCTCTTTTTCTTCTTTCTTTTCATTTCTCACTTTCTTTCTTTTTTTCCTTTTGTCTCCATATATTTTTTTCTCTTTTTCTTCTTTCTTTTCATTTCTCACTTTCTTTCTTTTTTTTCTTTTGTCTCCATATTTTTTCTCTTTCTTTTCTTTCTTTTCATTTCTGTCTTTCTTTCTTTTTTTCCTTTTGTCTCCATATTTTTCTCCTTCTCTTCTTTCTTTTCATTTCTCTCGTTTTTTTTTCCTTTTGTTTCCATATTTTTTCTCTTTCTCTTCTTTCTTTTCATTTCTCTCTTTCTTTCTTTTTCTTTTGTCTCCATATTTTTCTCTTTTTCTTCTTTCTTTTCATTTCTCTCTTTCTTTCTTTTTTCCTTTTGTCTCCATATTTTTTCTCTTTCTCTTCTTTCTTTTCATTTCTCTCTTTCTTTCTTTTTTTTCCTTTTGTCTCCATATTTTTCTCCTTCTCTTCTTTCTTTTCATTTCTCTCTTTTTTTCCCCTTTTGTTTCCATATTTTTTCTCTCTCTCTTCTTTCTTTTCATTTCTCTCTTTCTTTCTTTTTTTTTCTTTTGTCTCCATATTTTTCTCTTTTTCTTCTTTCTTTTCATTTCTCTCTTTCTTTCTTTTTTTCCTTTTGTCTCCATATTTTTTCTCTTTCTCTTCTTTATTTTCATTTCTCTCTTTCTTTCTTTTTTTCCTTTTGTCTCCATATTTTTTCTCTCTCTCTTCTTTCTTTTCATTTCTCTCTTTCTTTCTTTTTTTCCTTTTGTCTCCATATTTTTTCTCTCTCTCTTCTTTCTTTTCATTTCTCTCTTTCTTTCTTTTTTTCCTTTTGTTTCCATATTTTTTTCTCTTTCTTTTCATTTCACTCTTTCTTTCTTTTTTTCCTTTTGTCCTCATATTTTTTCTCTCTCTCTTCTTTCTTTTCATTTCTCTTCTTTCTTTTCATTTCTCTTCTTTCTTTTCATTTCTCTCTTTCTTTTTTTTCCTTTTGTCTCCATATTTTTTTTCTCTTTCTCTTCTTTCTTTTCATTTCTCTCTTTCTTTTTTTTCCTTTTGTCTCCATATTTTTTTTCTCTTTCTCTTCTTTCTTTTCTATCCTTTTCCTCTTCACTTATTTTTCTTCTTACTCCTTCTTTATTTTCTTCTTAAATCAATCTTTTCCAGTGTATTATTCTCAATACTATCTTTACTTTGGGGCCGAGATTTCTTTCTCTTTTCCCACCCCCATTCTTTCTTTCTTGGTTTCCGTCTCTCTCTCTCTCTTTTCTCGTCTCTTTTCTCTCTCACTTCCGCTTCCCTTTCTACACTTTTTCTTTTACTCTGACGCCTTTTGTCGTTATTTCTCCTCTTCTTTCTTCTTTATCCTCTTCCTAAATCCGTCTTTTTAATTGCTATCATTTTTTTTTTTTCAAAACTTAACCTCATTTTTTCTTGGGAGTTCTTCACTTCTTTCTTTCTTTCTTTCTTTCTTTCTTTCTTTCTTTTCCTTCATCTTTTTCTTGTTCCCTCTTCTTTCTTTTCTACACTTCTCCTCTTACTTTTACGCCCTTTCTCCCTATTTTATTTCTTTCTTCCTTCCTCTCTATCTCATCCCTAAATCCGTCATTTTCTTTGTTTCGTTTTGTTTTTCATCACGTTCCTTGTTTTGTTTTGTTTTTTGTTGTTGTTTTTCGACTTTTCCCCTTTTTATTTGTTTCTACTTTCTTTTATTACGCTATTTTTCAACTTCCTCCTTTTCTTTATTATTATTAGTAATATTATTATTATTATTAGTAGTAGTAGTAGTAGTAGTAATCTTTCATACCATCCAAACCCACTTTCTCTTCCATTTTGCCGGGGGGCATTTTTTTTTTGCGAGCTGATTCCGTCATGTCAATCCTTCAGCACGAGCCTGGACACCCGGCGTTAATTTTAGTAATAAAATGCAATCCGCGTTCATTGTCTATTGTTATGAACTGGAAAAATGGGGAAAAAAATTACATTTCTATTTCTCTCAAAATGTCTCTCTTACATATATATATATATATATATATATATATATATATATATATAAAGAAGATAGGGTCCACGTGTGCTTCTTATATGATGTAAAATAGATGGGTTGGTTAATAAAACAAGGATTTACAAGGGTTCATAACTTTTCCAAAAGTTGCATGTAACGAACTCGACTGGAATTCGAACTCTGCTCAATCTAAGCCTCTTTCACTCTAAACCTCTTTCACTCCCTCTCTCTAAATATATATATATATATATATATATATATATATATATATATATATATATATATATATATATATATATATAAATTTCTTGTTGTACAAAACTTTATAATAGCAAGGAACAGGCGTAAATTCTTATTTAAATTTAAATTACAAGGCATATTAGTGTAAATTTAAAAAATAAATATTAAATTTTCCCCAATATGCCTTGTAATTTAAATTTATATATATATATATATAAGGACGAAACGCGTCTGCTAAATATAGTTTTTTCTCATGTCTCTTTTTATTAATTTTGTCTCTTCTGCAGATACATTTAACATGAGAATATTTACACACACACATATATATATATATATATATATATATATATATATATATATATATATATATATATATATATAAGGTTATCGCATAAGTTCTGTCCGAATTTTGACTTTTTGTTAAAATGAACGAAATTTAAAGAGTATTTTACAATGTCTAATGTAGCTGAACATTATTTTTATGTTTAGATGCATTTAAACTGATAAAATTTTATTTCAGAGAACAATAAAATTAAATTTTGTTTGATTAAAACCCTGCTAACATGGAAGTACCCAAGAATCATTTGAGGTACATAATGCTTTATGAGTTTAAGAAAGGAAACTCAGTAGCCGAAGCGGCTAGAAAAAATTCACTCAGTTTATGGAGAGGAATGTGTGAATGAAAGAACTTGCAGAAGATGGTTTGCAAAATTCAGAGGTGGAGATTTCACCCTTGAAGATAAAGATCGAAGCGGACGTACAGTTGATCTTGATGAAAAGCTTCTTGAAGCAGCCCTTGAAGAAAATCCTGCTTTATCAGTTGAGGAATTGGCAGTGGTTCTCAGTTCAAACCATGCAACTGTTCATCGTCATCTTCAACAACTTGGAAAAGTTCCTAAACTTGGAAAATGGGTGCCTCATGAATTGTCTGAAAACAACCTCAAATCCCGCGTTGACATCTGCTCTTCTCTCCATTCTCGCCAACTTGTTTCACCTTTTTTGGATAGACTTGTAAATGGATCTTTTATCGAAATGTTAAGCGTCGTAGACAGTGGATTGGTAAAGGGGAAGGACTCCAGCCACAGCCAAGAAGGGAACTTCATGGGCAAAAGGTTCTTCTTTCAATCTGGAGGGATCGCCAAGGAATAATCCAGTTTGAATTCTTACCACCTAATGCAACAATTAATGCTCAAATATACTGTCAAAATTTGGAGCGTTTGAACCATGCTTTGAGGAAAAAAAGATCTGCTCTAGTGAATCGAAAAGAGGTGATGTTTCATCAGGACAATGCGCGACCCCACACAGCAAGAATCACGTTACAAAAGATCGAAGAACTTGGTTGGGAGAAAATTCCTCATCCACCTTATTCTCCCGATCTTGCTACTTCAGACTACCATTTGTTTCGTAGCTTGCAGAATCATTTGGAAGAAACAGCTTTTGTAACACAGGAAGAGGTTAAAACTGACATTTGTGAGTTCTTCGAATCAAAGCCAAAAGAATTTTACAGTAATGGAATTAGTAAGCTTGTTAATAGATGGAAGGAAGTCATAGATAATCAGGGAAAATACGTTGTTGATTCAATCTGTAATTAAATGTAACATTTGGTCACTTGTTTTCTTTATTCAAAATTCGGACAGAACTTATGGGATGACCTGATATATATATATATATATATATATATATATATATATATATATATATATACAATCATCGGCCCAACTCTAGTCTTGCTTACTATTTTTCTTTTTAGTGTGTATATATATATATATATATATATATATATATATATATATATAATAAATTAACTGATTTAAAATATGTTTTTTCGCTACGCAGTTCTAACCATGTTTCAAAAATGGAAGTTTAGCTTAGAATTTAATTTTGTAATTAAATTAAAGACATTAGTTCCATTTCATCCTCAAGCGAATTTTGGAGTAACTTATTTTAAAATTTACTGGGTTTTAAGGCACGGCAAAAATCCTAATTTACAGTTTCCAAGGATACAAAGAAATCCATTCATCCAGACAAGGGGTGGTTGCGTATTCATTTTATTAATTTTTGTTGTATCAGTTATTAGTTACGTTTGAAAAAGGGTTACGTTTATAGTGTATGTGTGTGTATTTAGGTAGCAAATGTTCTTTAAACCAAATGTTATTAAAGACAACAGACATTTTGTGTCGATTAACTTTATTGATCGAAATTACGAATAATACTTCTCAGATGAGAAGGATATGTCTATATTTCTGAGATGAGTTATTATGTACATTATTTACATTATTTGGACTATTGTCCTCATCTTTGTCGCCATATTTATCACAACGTTTCGGCCGTTGTACGATCCGGCCGAATAATGTAAATAATGAGAAGGATATGTCGTCTTAACATGTCCAAAGAAAAAATATAGCTTTCGCCATTCTTAAGTCATCAGTGGTGAAGCGAATGGTGAGTTTTGTAGAACCGATAAGTGTCGTGACGTAAGCAAAAAGTGTTTCGACGTAGGCGAGGTGTGACGGGGGCCTGTTATGACTATTCATTTTTTAAATTTTTATGTACATTTTTGGATGTGAGATCATAAATTATAATTGTTTCTATTTATAAATGGTTGCTTTTGTTGTATGAGTATTGCTTCGAATATCATAAGTCTGTTTTTACTGTTTGATTTTGCTGGTCTTTTGGGATTGTTTGTGAGTAGCTGTTTAAAGTCACAGTGATCCCTATATATATATATATATATATATATATATATATATATATATAATGTATGTTAAGGGGTCCACCCCTTTTTATACAAGTGGACTCGCTCAGTGTGTACTTGTACTGCTGCCGGTGAATACCCGGGAGAGGAGTGATACAGTGATACAGTGAGAGTGTGGGGTAACCGCTTTGTAGGAGTCACATTTAGGAGCACGTAGACTCAGAAGGGAGTCATACTTCGATACTGAATTTCCCAGACTGTATATATATTATTATTGCTACTAACCGCATTTCTGGATCTACTAAGCGTATTACCAATTGTATTATTACGTCAATACATTTATTTGCTATATTTCATTCCTGCGTTTGTTATTCATTTGAGACCGGATTTCATCCCGGAATCCACAACAATATATATAATTATTTATATGCGCGGAATATTAGAAAGCGCTCAATATCAGAGCTAACATATTTGGTTGGATTAATCAATATATAAATATTGTATATATATACAGTGTAACCAGGATATAAGAGAGTTGTCGGGACCGGAGAAGAAGTCTCTTATATCCAGGTTTCTCTTATATCCGGGTTTGGTCTATTTTGTTTAGGTAAGTATGGCTCTAATTTGGGACCAGATAAAATCTCTCTTATATCCGGGTTTCTCTTATATCCGAGTTACACTGTATATATATAATGTTTTTACAAAGAAGAAAGTATATTGTTGTAACCTAGGGAAGGTTACTGAATAGAATAATCGCATGAAGGTTGGTGATGAACGATAATAATTAGGACAAGAACAAAACATGTAAGATTCGCCAAAGGCGCGTAGAAGTAGTACTCAACTGCTAGAAGTGAGTCAGGAAGAGACAGTTGAAATTTCGACAGAATGATGCTGAGGATACCATGGACCAAACATGTGAGCAACGACGAGGTTTTAGAGAAAATGAAAACAAAAAGGAAACTTAATAAAAGGAACAGAGTTTAAATTTCTACAGAAGGATGCTGAGGATACCATGGACCAAACATGTGAGCAACGACGAGGTTTTAGAGAAAAAGGAAACAAAAAGGAAACTTATACTTAACATCAGGAAGAGACAGTTGAAATTACTACAAAGGATGCTGAGGATACCATGGACTGAACATGTGAGCAACGATGAGGTTTTAGGGAAAATGGAAACAAAAATGAAACTGATACTTAACACGAGGAAGAGACAGTTGAAATTTTGGGAGCACGTAATGAGGAAGGAGGGATTGGAAACCCGATACTCACAGGAGAGAATGAGGGAAAGATGAACAGGGGAAATCAACGCATAAAATAGTTGATGGGCTTGAGCAAATAGTAGTAGAAGAGGGTTTGGGAGAAATAACAAAAAGATAAAAATTATTAAGAACTACAAGAGACAGGAAGATGTGAAGAGCCATAATCCCGTACGCCCTGAAAGAAAACAGCACATAAATGAAAATGTCCGGAATAGAAGACACTTGTACACATCCAAGAAAAACATAAGAAAACGAAACAAAAGTGCTTTGACATTCTCAATCTATGGGTCGTGTGGACTCAGTGGGTTTAATTCTTATTACTATAAACATTATATTTACTCAACATACGTGTTTGAGTAGCCAATGAAATTAAAGTCAACCCGCTCATTTACCGATAATTTTATAATAGAAAATAAGCCTTCCGACCTTAATTGAATTTGTATTCCTATTATAACCTGGAGAATCATCTTCAGGCCAGGTTTTTTATTAATCTACACAATGCCATTAGAGTATATATATATATATATATATATATATATATATGGTACAGTGGAAATAAAGTGTTGTTTGGATCTAGTGACATGACCCAAAGAGTTGTGAGTTCAATGCCTGGCTACAGTGGTGAACAAAAACTTAATTTAAGTTAAAAGGAGTTAACTGAAACATCCGGAAGAGGCATAGCGCGTGGAACTAGAACAATCTACCCCGATGGACGAAATAAAAAGTTCAGTTCGAAATTCCAATCATTTGAAGAAGGTCGGAGCGTACAACGACCGAAACGTTCAAATCGAAACTTTCATATGGATGTCAAGCATGATATCCAACCCGTTCAGAAATCTCTAAGTCTATACAACCGTTGCTCAGGTCATTGATTAAAGATAGCTTTGGACGAATGAAATCTGTGGGCCTTTGAGAGGATCATCTTTCTTTGAACCCCGTGATTTTTCGCTACAGAAAAGAACTGGATCCACATCACTTGAGGACTTTTAATAGCAGTAAAATGGACAACACATGTAACTCGTTAGTTACATTGTTCGGACTGTTGTTCTTATCTGTATTGCCATATTCACGACGTTTCGGCTCTTGTACGCTCCGGCCTTCTTCAGGAGATCTGAATTTCAAACTGAACCCTTTATATCGTCCACCGGGGTAGATTGTTTTAGTTCCACGTGACATGCTTCGCCCGGATTTCCCAGTTATCTCCCTTTAACTCAACTGTCCAAGCACACGTGGCCGAGTGGATAAAAGCTTTGGTTGCATCCAATGACTTGACCCAAAGACTTGTGAGTTCAACACCTGGCTACTGCAGTAGTGAATAAAAAGAACTTGGAGAGTTCAGTTAAAGGGAGATAACTGAGACATCTAGAAAAGGCACGTGGAACTAGAACATTCTACCCTGGTGAACGAAATAAAAAGGTGCAGTTCGAAATTCCAGTCACCAGAAGAAGGCCGGAGCGTACAATAGCCGAAATGCCGTGAATATCGCAACAAAGATCAAGATAAAAGTCCGAAAAATGTAAATAAATTTCAATTTCTCATCTCAGAAATAGAGACAGACACGTTACTCGATAAGAAAAAAATAATAGCATGATCAAGACTCAGACATTCCGCACTATGTTAAAGAAAAAGTTAGAAAGGAAGCCCCCCCCCTTCAGTATATGAAAGAGCAATCATAGAAAGATTTTATAAACTCCAACCGACAGTAGCACTGAATCAATGTATATCGAATGATTCCTGATAAGGAAACGGCTGACATTACTATTAGCTGCGTCAATAGAAACCGCATCACCTGTGGACTTTTAATAGCAGCAAAATGAACGGCCCATGTAACTCGATAAGAAAAAATAATGTTAAATTTAAACATTTAAAAAAGGTTGAGAAAGAAGCCCCAACCAGTCCTAAAAAGAAAAAAAGTCTGTTTCATGCTTGAACACAATCTTTAGGTGAAGAAGTTTGCGTTTATATAACTAAAATAAAAATTCTGTTTTTCTTTTTGAATTTGTAGGTCTGATGAATTGGATCGTATTTACGATTCAAATGGAATAAATTACGAGCATGGAATATTAGTGTTTAAGCCTTTTTATTATATATATATATATATATATATATATATATATATATATATATATATATATATATATATATATATGATTATTTATTTAAAAATATGATTCCAACGCTATATAAGAGTTCTCATGTTTCAAAACAAGAGCCTAAAACTTCAATATAATTATTTAAATTTCGGCTCTTGTTCTGAAACATGAGAATTCTTATGTAGCGTTGGAATCATATTTTTAAATAAATAATTATATATATATGTATATAATAAAAAGGCTTAAACACTAATATTCCATGGTCATAATTTATTCCATTGGAATCGTAAATACGATCCAATTCATCAGACCTACAAATTCAAAAAGAAAACAGAAAAAAAACAAAATGTATCCTTTCCGGTTACATCATTAATGTATTAGACATCCGACAATATTCATATTTCTCTCACTTAACTGTCTTCAACTCACCTCTCTAAAACTTCTCTCTGTTAAGTTTTAATCTCCCACCTTCTCTCGTCTGTTACCCCTCTCTTTAGCTCTAACGTTCGTCCCACACTCTCAGACTTACACTCTCTCTAAATTCTATTTTTATTTCCGGAGTTTTTTTTTTCTGTTTTCTTTCCGGGTCAGGGTGAACCTGGGAACACTACCAATTAAGAGGTGGTTCCACGCTCCTCAAAACCTCCTGATCAGAGGCCTTGCTGTTGTGTGTAGTTTATAGTCTTACCCAGGACGCGGATGTAGCTTGTTGTCATACCCAGGACGGCGGACGTATATATAAAAAAAAAAGTGCTCAAAAGCAGCTGCATTGGAAAGAGATACAGGGCAAGAAAATATAATAAAATAAAATAAATATTGCCACACCCACCCAAACACCTGAAGAGACCTGACGGTCGAAACCAAGATTGTGTGCGGTATATAAGTTTTATTATCACTTTATTACATATAAATTTAACCACAATATATATATATATATATATATATATATAGAGAGAGAGAGAGAGAGAGAAGAATTTTAGAAAAATTCTCGTTGCTAACGACATTTTGTTTGTTGTTTATAGATACTTTGTTTCAATAAATTCATTTCGTTTTTTGATTTCAAAAAGTCCATATTGGACGGAACGCGTCGGTTAAAACTACAGTTTTCATATTGTCTTTTTCTACGGGTTAATTCTGAGAAATTTTTACATACATACAGATATATATATATATATATATATATATATATATATATATATATATATATATATATATTTATGAGAGAAACAATTTTCAGATCAATCTATGTCTATCAATTGTTCGTTTGTCTCTGTCCCTCGAAGACACATAAATGATCTCCGTATCACTATTTCTGTTTGTATCTTACAATACATTTTTTTTTTATCAAGTTCATATCTATTTGCCTATTCAGTAATGTACGCACGCCCTCACGCAGATAGTGCACTCGTAAAATGCAGACTCTTTCAACTAGACTCATCACGACGTACGCCCACATCAGAACTACACACTCTGCTTTTTTTTTTCTTTTTTTTTTTTTTTTGTCGCCATTCCTTATTTCTCTCTCGTTTTGAAATTAAGTGAACATCGCCAAGCATAAGAAATATTAGCGAGTAATGCCCGAGGGTTCACGGAATGTTAGTTGGAAATCTTCGCAAAAATCTAAATTTCCCTGCCATTAAACCCCGCCCCAACGATTCCCCTTGCATAAGTCTGCACCCCGTGCCCCTCAAAGAGTCATTTTTAAGACTAACTATTCATCCTCAAGGTGTCTCCCGAAACGAGAAGCAAATAGGCAAAAGAAAGAAAGGAAAAGAAAAGAAACAATCGGAAAGAGATAAAAGTTCAGAAAGAGAGGGAAAGGGAACGAGGAGGAGAACTAAGAGAGAGGGAGAGAGATTGTAAAAGTAGGAGATAAAAATAAAGGGAGGAGGAGTACACGGAAAAAGAACTTTAAAAAGTCGACGATCAAAAAGAGAGATAATTAGGAAGAGAAGAACTAAGAGAGAGGGAGAGAGATTGTAAAAGTAGGAGATAAAAATAAAGGGAGTGGGGAGTACATGGAAAAGAACTTGAAAAAGAAGACGATCAAAAAGAGAGAGAATGGGGAAGTGGAGGAGGACTGAGAGAGAGAGAGAATGATTGTAATGTAGGAGATAAAAATAAAAGGAGGGGGAGTACACGGAAAAGAACTTGAAAAAGAAGATTTAAAAAGAGAGGGAATGAGGAAGAGGACGAAAACTGAAATAGAGAGAGAGTGAGACAGTGATTGTAAAAGTAGGAGATAAAACGTAGAGGAGGAGGACTATTCGGTAAAAGAACTTTAAAAATAAGATTAAAAACAGAGGCGAGTAGGAGGGACTGGCAAAGCCGAGAGAGTTTTAAAAGTAGATAATAAAAAGAGAGGGGAGAAGGAAAAAGAAAATAAATCGACATGAAAGAGAGAAAAGTAGAAGATACAAACAAAATAGAGGAGAGAAATAAGAAAAGAGCTTTGAAAAGCAGAAAAAAAAAAGACAGAAAAAAAAGAAATTGTAAAAAAAGGGATAAAAAAGTGAGCAGTGACGTGAAAGCGAAAAAAGGCGAAAAAAAAATAGAGGCACGAAGAAGAAAAAAGAAAAATAGGGTGGAAAAGTAAATGAAAAAAATCGGGAAGAGCGAGAAGAGAAAAAAGAAAAAAAGAAATTCTAAGAGCAGAACATGAAAAGAAAGTGAGGATAAAATGAAATCAAGCCATAAGAGAAAAGGTTAGAGAAGCAGACGTTAAAATAGAGAGCGGGGGATCGGAAAAATTACTTGTGAAAAGCTGATAAGAAAAGAGAGGGAAAAGATAAGGAAAGACAACAGAAATATAAATATGGAGAACAAGAAAAGGAATTGAAAAGTTCGAAGTCGATAAATAAATGAACAATAATAATAAGAAGAAAATGAATGAATTCGAAAAAAAATGGAGGAGGAAGATAAACAGCAATAAAAAAAGAAGACGGAGAACAAATTGTAGTACACAAGAGGAACAAGCTAGAAGAAAGTGAGGAAGTAGAAGAAGAAGCGAAAGAAAGTTGAGGGAACAGACAGAAAGATATTTGTTGAAGAAGTTAGAGGAAGACAAAAAACAACAGGAAAGATAGTGGGGAAAGAATGTGGAGAAAAAACGAAGATAAAGAAACTAGAAGAAGAAAAATAATAATAATAATAATAATAATAATAAAAAGAATCAACGACAACAATAACAGTAGTAGTAGTAGTAATAATAATAATAATAATAATAATAATAATAATTAGTAGTAGTAGATGATGATAATACTTTATTATGGCTCTGTATAGACCAAAGCTAAAAATAACCTGGACGATACATTTCGTTCTCACGCTATTCTCACCGACTGGTCTAGAGAGTTCTGTCCATGCGGAATGCACAATTTTTGTGACCTTGTACCAAACTAAGCCATATTCACTAAATATCAATGGTTGGGGGGGAGAAGAAAACCAACAAGGCGAACAATGAAAATGACGGGTTGGAATTAAAAGATGCAGAGCAACAGTCCACGCGGAATGCCCAATTTTTGTGACCTTGTACCAAACTAAGCCATATTCACTAAATATCAATGGTTGTGGGGGGAGAAGAAAACCAACAAGGCGAACAATGAAAATGACGGGTTGGAATTAAAAGATGCAGAGAAATAGTAGAGAGGCAGAAAAAGAAATGTAAACAACGGAAGAGATGAAGAGAATATACAGGCAACACGAAGGGGAGACAATTGGGATGATGTGGAATAAATACATACCTTTTCGACAACTTCTCCGTCACATTTTTTTTCTATACGAACCGACCCCTTACCTTTCCGCCGAAAAGTAAATAAATAAATTTGGAATGTCTATTTTGTCATATCTAGTTCGGCTGCAAAGAGAGAGGTTTCGACACGAACTCAACATACTTTCATCCTGATCTTCACCTCTGAACCTTTCAATTTCCTACGAGTTATTCAAGTTTTCCAGAGGAAAAAATTACAACTCCGTCAAGAGGGTGAGAAAAATACACCTTCCACACACACAAACATATATATATATATATATATATATATATATATATATATATATATATATATATATATATATATATATAAAATATGCCCCAATAATATATTTTCCATGTTTATTCACTTATATTTTATTTATTCATTGCTTTTGTTTGTTTGTTTGTTTATTTATTTATTTATTTATTTTGCTTCTTATGACGTTCTATTCTGTTAGGAGGACGTCGCCCTAACCTTTTACCTTTATTTTTCACACCCAACCCCCCACTACACTCACATCTCACCGACGAGTTTTCTTACCGTCTCCTTACTCCTCCTTTTGTTTTGTTTCTTTCCCCTTTCAGCCTTCTCTTCAATCGATACCTTAAAACCCAGTTTCTATTATTCTTCGGCCTTTCCTTCCCTCTCATCCTAATTCTCACACTCTAAATTTCTCTTTATTCCCCTAATTTTTTATCTTTACCCCTCCCTGATCCCGGTTCTTATTTTCTTAACTTTCCTCTTACTACTCCCCATCTCATGCACTCACTCGTGTCTTCATCCTTCAATCAATTTTTATCTTGTTCTCTACCTCTCTCTCTCTCTTTTTTTTTCTCACGTTGAAATACTGGTTCCCGAACATTCACCGAAATTTAGCAACGTCGTGCCTGGTCAGTATCTGGATGGGTGACCGCTTGGGAATGCCAATTGCTATAAACTTGGATGTGCGGGTGGTGTAATAGATAATGGCTCGGAATTGTTAATCGGAGTACCGAGTTCCAGTTCGAGTTGGGTTCGTTATATTTACTTACACGCAGATAATCGTGGGAAATGTATTAATCGTCCTCTCTCCCTATAGGTTAATTAGTAAAACTTGTATCACTAAACCATTATTATCTAAAAAGAACTTACAATCTATTTTCTGACTTTAAATAAACTGCAAAGGGTTGATAAGTCGTAAAAAACGAATCAGTCACTGAAATTTTACTTTTCTGTTAGGTTCGAACACTGAGAAACACTCAATCACGATTCTTCATCCGACCGTGTAAAGCAGTGATTCTCAAACTTTTTTTTAACCATGGACCAATTTTAGTTTTCATTTTTTTTTTTGTGGATCCCATAACCATTTGATAAAAAAGCTTCTTTTTTTTTTACTAATAGATAGATTGAGGAAGTGTATTATAGAAATAATAAATATCTATGCTTTATTTTTAACTAAAACTAATTTAATGAACATCTGTCTAGATTCCTGAGATGAGGTATTTTTTCCAATCTGAACACCTTTTCAAGTCCTTTTTATTTGATTATGTTATTTTTTACTAATAAATAGATTAAGGGAGTGTATTATAGAAGTAATAAATATCTATGCTTTATTTTTAAGTAAAAATAATTTAACGAATATCTGTCTAGATTCCTGAGATGAGGTATTTTTAGCCAATCGGAACACCTTTTCAATTATTTTTTCCCCATACTAAACCTTTATATATATATATATATATATATATATATATATATATATATATAATATATATATATTCAGCTCCATCATTTCGCCATACTAAACCTTTTTTTACCCATGGACCTCTTTTAGTCTTCATTTTTTTGTGGGTCCTATAACCATTCGATAAAAAAAGATTATGTTGCTTTTTTACTAATAGATAGATTGAGGAAGTGTATTATAGAAATACTAAATATCATGCTTTATTTTTAAGTAAAACTAATTTAATGAATATCCGTCGAGATGATTGTAATTATTTACACTACTTACATTACGTTTCTTAGCGACGTGCCATCAAAAAACCAACAGAAATAGCTTCGTCAAATCGAAACTTTCATATGGATGTCAAGCATGGCGTCTAACCCGTTCAGAAATCTCTAAGCTGTCAAGTGTATCCAACCGTTGTTTAAATATAGCTTTGAGCGAATGAAATCTGTCTTGGAGAGGACCATCTTTCTTTGAACCCCGGGATCTTTCGCTACAGAATCACTAAGAACTGTGACAAAGAACTGGACCCACATCAATTGAGGGCTTTTAATAGCAGTAAAACGAAGACATGTAACTCGTTATTTACATTTTTCGAAATGATGTCCTCATCTTTGTTGCCATATTCCCAACGTTTCGGCCGTTGTACGCTCCGGCATTCTTCAGTTGATTGGAATTTCAAACTGTACCCATTATTTCGTCAACCGGGGTTGATTGTTCTAGTTCTACGGTCCATGTCTCTTCCAGATGTCTTAGTTATCACATTATAACTCAGCTCTTTTAGTTTACCTCTGCAGCAGCCAGGGGTTGAACTGACAACGCTTTTTGGGTCAAGTCACTGGATTCCACAAACGCTTTTATCCTACGGTCGATAGTGCTCTACGAGTTTATATATATATATATATATATATATATATATATATATATATATTGCGGCTCCATGAATGTCAATGATAGTCGAAGATCAACCCTTTCCACAAAGTTAAATCTATTACTATATTAATTAATTTATATCAATATATTAATATTTTATTTTATTAATATTTAAAATTAATATTATTTTTTTTTATTAATATATTAAATTAAATTATATAACAAATTATGATTTTTATATAATTTTCTTTATATATATATAATCCTTCCTTTATATATCTTTCTCAGTTTTTATTCAACTTTTACAATCAAAACATGCGGTAGAGTAAAAGAGACGCTAACATGCATCGATTGATCTTGTCTTCTGCTAGTTTTGGGGTTGTTTTGTTTTATTTCTATTTCTGGTAGTTTATAATCGCGTAGATTACTGTAAAGAATTTCCAATTCTCAGTTGTAACTATCGCTCCGAAGGGAAATTGCTCTATAGACCACTAAAATATTACCATGAACCCCCAATTTGCTATTTTTTGTGTGGACCCCAGCAATGTTATATGGACCCCGCTTGAGAATCACTGGTGTAAACTGACGCTACAAAACTAACATGCCAAATTACAAAAACCTACAACATTTGAACACTTCAGAAACAAATCAAATCAAATCAGATTTTATAAATTTCAGCCGGCAGTGACTTCAACTGTTTTTTGTACGGAAACGGATAATTTCACAGTTGCCATTAATAGTCATGCAATATATATAATTATATATAATAATTATATATAAATTAAAAACAAAAACAATCAATTCTATACTTAAACCAGGGGTCGGCAAACTTTTTCTATGTGTCGACTTAGGCTTTTAAAATCATTCAGTGTGCCAACAGCATACGTATTTTTAGACAAGTCAAGGTCAATATACCTGCTGTACAATATATTTTATATACAGTGCAACCTCGATTCTCGAACGTCTCGAAATTTCAGATTCCCAAGTTACTGCGATTGTTTTCGGCGATTTTTGCGGGTTTTCTTCCAACGAATTTTTATTTGTACGATGACAATTTTTATAAGTTTCAGAATAATCGAAATTAATTGTGAAAACCAGTGAATGTCAGCCATGAAATAAAAATAATTGTTTGTACGGAAAGTAAGGACCTACATATATCAAATTGTATTTAAATTAAGTGGTAGCAGAAGAATTATCGTTGAACTTTTAAAAAGTAAGTTTAAATATTAATGCAATGCTTAAATGCAATCATTAATTTTGAGTTCTTCTGTAGTGTATTGTTGCTTATCGCATCCGGTAACAGTATGCCTTGCAAAAAGAAATCTCCGGTAGTAGAGGACCAAATTGCAATCAAAAGAGCCAAGGCTGTAGTGAGGAAAAGAAAGTCCTGTGCAAATGAAAACCCTGATTAAATAGCAGCCAGGAAAGCTTCCAGTGCTGAGAATATGCAAAGACTTCATCAAATTGTCCTTAAGTGGCAGCAGAAGTATTATCGTTGAAGTTTGAAAAGCTCAGATTAAATATTAATGCAATACTTAAATGCAATGATTAATTTTGAGTTCTTTTATAGTTTATTGTTGCCTATCGCATACGGCAACAGTATGCCTCGCAAAAAGAAATCTCCACCAACAGCGGACAAGATTGCAATCAAAAGAGCCAAGGCTGCAACGAGGAAAAAAAAGACACGTGCAAATGAAAACCCAAATCAAGCAGGCGGCTAGAAGAGCTACCAATGCTTCCAATGCTGTGAATATGCAAAGACTTAGGGACTCTAAAACTCCTGAAGAATCCGAAGGCCCAATAAAGATCCCTCCATAGGACTAGCTAAATTGCCGCCCAATAAGCCGGCTTTTAAGCTAGTTGATAAAATCTTTCTCTTAAAACAGTTTTTCATGAAAAAGCTTCTCAAGTCCAGTAGCTGTTATTGCTCTTTCTAGTAATGATGCTTTTTGTTATTTGGTAAAGCTATTTGTTTGTGATTTGATGCCCCAACTAGATTGGCAACTTACTCTTTAAATAGCTAGATGCAACCGCCATTTTCACTCTAACAGTTTATTGTCTCGCACTTCTCACCTGTTGATCTCCCTTCTGATTTCTTGCTTCCCTGTTAACTACAATCTTCAAAAATTTAAATGCAACGTCAATTGCTATCTTCTGTTCTTGAATCCTGTTCATTGTTTGTCTTTTCTTCCATCCTCCCTATTTTCAGTCTTCTTGTTTTCTTTCAATTCCTGTAATCCCCTGCATCCTAGTGGCATTAGCGCCTTTCTTGGGAGGAAATGATTAAAAAAAAGTCACCGAGAATATCCTAAGGATGTATATTTGGTTTAAAAGATTTCCAAAACTTTGCTTCATAATGAATTAGGTTTTTGAATCTTTTCCGAGAAATGTTTCCCAATTAAATTATTAAACAAACAGAAAGTCCAAAACAAAGAATTAAAACATGTCAGTGAAGTCAGCCGTTTCCATACAGGAAACATTCGACATTCATTGGCTGAACATTTGGTGTTAATATCGATTGGAATTTGTAAATCTTTTTTCTTAAAACGGTTTTCCAGGCAATTCGACTTCTCATGTCCACTAACTGTTATTGCTCTTTCGAGTACAGATGGCAGTTTCTCTTCAAATAGAATCTAAGGCATATAATGAGGAAAGAGGGGCGAAACTGTGAGGAAAATGCCTTGTGATCTCTGGATAAAATGAAAGAAAGACTAAACTTTCTTTTGTTTTAATTTGTGAAAACCAAAGAGAGCATAAGAGAGATGGGATTTCTTTTAAAATAATTATTTTATCTATAGTCCCTCCCATATGACAGTGAATGCAAGACAATCTCCTCATGGATAAAGAAGAGCTTTGAGTCAACAGAAAGTTTTTTCTACAGAAGGATGCTGAGAATATCATGGACTGAGCATGTGAATAACAAGGATTTTTCTTTTAAATGGAAACAAAAGAGAACACTTATACTTTGAATCAGAAAGAGACAATTGAAATTTCTAAGGCAAAGAGAATTTTTTAAGCTCCATTTGTATTTGCCTTTTAGCATGCAACTGATGCCAGGGCGCAACTCTAAGCTTTTAATATAACAGAAAGAGAGAAACGTCTCTCCTGAAGTTATTACTTATAGTCATCATAACCCCATCTGTACCAGTAAAGGTTAGGAAGACTGATTAAAATTGTGAGAAACTGTCGGTTGAAATCCATAAAATATTTCTCTTAAAACGGTTTTTCCGCAATTTTTGCTCTTTCTTGTATTGATCACAGTTTCCTTCCTAACCTTTTGTTTCAGGTTGTGTGGAAATTCAACATCTTGGTTATTTTTCCATCTAGTTACACATGTTCTTCGTTTGAGTTGTTGCCGTTGGTACTGGAAGTCTGAAAGTGAGTTTTTTTTTTTTGGTCGGGGGGGTCTATTTGGTAAAATTCGCTTTTGTAATTCTCTCGTGCCTATCTATAAGATCTGATGACTCACAGAAAACATTCGGTATTCATTGGCTGAACACTTAATGCTATTGCCGGTTGAAAATTATGAAATCGTTTTTCTTAAAACAGTTTTTCAGGAAATTCAACTTCTCAAGTCCCACTATCACTCTTTCTTGTCCTGATGTTTCCTTCCAAACCTTTGGTTTTTGGTAGAATGGAAAGTTAACAGTTTGATAATAATATTTTCTTCTCTAGTTACACGCGCTATCCAATTTTGTTGTTGCTGTTGTTGTAAGTCACCACGTCATATAATTTTTGTTATTTGGTAAAGCTCTTTGTAATTTGATTTAAATCTTGACTCACTGGGGTTCAGAGCTAGTTATGAAGAGGAAGCTGTTTATTGTGATCACTTTTGAAGAGGGTCTTTTAACTAACAATATCCAGTTGACAACATTGAAGGCAATATATAAAAATTGGAACAGTTCAGTTTACATTCATTGTTATAAACATATTTACATTATAAAAATGGCCCAAAACTTTGACAATAAGTGGACTATTTTTTATTTATTGTAAAGAAAATGCCTGGAACCAACTGATTTTGATAACATTAGCCCTGATTATAAGAAAGTGATTAATTTTTTTTTTTTTTTTTTTTTTTGGGGTTTTTTTGGGGTTTTTTTCTTTGGCTCTTTGGTAAAATTCCCTTTTGTAATTCTCTCGCGCCCATCTATAAGATCTGATGATTGATTGATTTCTATAAGACCTGGATTCGCTTGAAGCCATTTCTTATCATTGATCTGAGAAAATGGTTGTATATAACCAATAGTTTAGAGTTTAGTTAGATGTCACCATGCATGATATCCATGAGAGTCTAGATCTGATGAGACAATTTCAGAATATGACTCGAGTTAATGTTTTGGTTTTCCAGCATCTTATAGAGTGGGACAAAACTACTCTTAGTGGAAGCCTATGCTATGTTCAATTTCCTTGTCACCTTTACTAGATTTGTTATAACAGATTCATACACTAAGGTATTTGAAGTCTTTGGAATTTATTTCAGTTGAATATAGAGAATAGTTTCATACATTTCAGAACGTGTTGGACGCCATAATATATTTAACGGAATCAGATAAAATTAATTCTGTTTTTATTTTCGACTTTCGTGAAATGTTCGATTAAAAGCAGTTTTGTAAAAAAAAAAAAAAAAGGGAAAAAGAGAACTCAGGAAAATATGACGAAAAATTATAAAAAGTCGACTGAATGAATTTATTAAATATTCCGATGATTACTAAAATTAAAAATTGAGTTGACAAAGTTCAATCAAAGAAAATTCTGCTAAACGTTTTATTAACACTTCTAATGCAAGCAAATTTTATTATCACTAAAATATCCATCAACTGATAAAAAAATATTGCCTGACATATAAAGAAAATTAGAGCAATAAATTTGAAGAATGGCATGCAGTTATTGGATCCACTTGTATCTGAAACTTTCATTGAATAATTTTCTGTCTACGTTATTAAAATTCATCACGTAATTTAGACGCATAAACAGTAATTGTTATCGGCGCGAAAAGTGACCTCAGCGTGCAGTGTTCAAATAGCGCTGAATTCTGTTTCGATCATTTCGCAATACTGCTTTTGAAAAAGGCATGAATCCATCTGCCTCCTTCTATGTGTTAAAGAGGACGTAAGACTACAGGCTCTCTTGTCTGTAGGTGGCAATCAATCTAAAAGGAAGAAAACTCTGAATTCAATACGCGCCCGTAGAGGGATGGGATACAGCTGTCTGCTATGGCAGAAGTAAATGTGATATCCTTACTTGTCTATATCTCTGGAATGAGGTATTGTAATTATTTACACTGTTTACATTGTTTGGACTGTTTTCCTCATTTTTGCTGCCATATTCACGACGTTTCGGCTGTTGTGCGATCCGGCCTTCTTCAGGTGATATTATTTTTGCACCAACCTAATAGTTTTGTGTTGCTTACACCGCTGAAGATCTTGGAAGAAGATCGAAAGTACTTGGTAAATGAGAACCAAAGAAATTTAACCAGCTATAGTACATTTCTCTTCTCGTTTACAAAGAAAATCTAGGAATTTTTCTTAATCAATTTTCTATAGCCACCAAGAAATTAATTCGGAGAATTAAAATGATTAAAACTAAAATAAATAGATATATAATATAGATTTATATATAGATATATAATACAGATATAATACCTCTAAATTATTTAACCAACCATACATGAATGAAAATATACTGCCTAAATATATATATATATATATATATATATATATATATATATATATATATATATATATATATAAAAGAGAACATTGAAGTCGACACTCAGAGGCAACAGGCTGTTTCATGCCAGACGCGATTGTACAAACATATCTATAACATCTATAATCGTGTAGTGCCTGTATATAATTATGTATTTATATACAGGAAAAATCCGTGGTAAGTAATCCAAGTGAATCCTAGTAATATAAAATATTAAAACTGATCCACAGAAGAGAGCTCAATGCATTTATTACAGAGCATATGTGAATTACATGTAGATAATATTCAATACCACATATGATATATGGCCATTTCGCCCAGAACTGGCTTGTGGACATCAAGGAGTTTTTTTTATCTAATTCCTTGGTGTTGCCAAGCCCGTATGTGGTATTTAAATCTTATCTACATGTAATTCTTATGTATTTATATACATTTTTATATCATATATATATATATATATATATATATATATATATATATATATATATACGAGAATATTCATATTTCTCTCACTTAAACCGTCTTTGACTCCCCTCTTTAAAACTTCTCTCTGTTAAATTTTAATCCCACCCGTTCATCTTTAGACCTTCCTGTTCCTCTTCTGTTCTTCTCTCATCTGTTACCCCTCCCTATAGCTTTCATTTACTCTAACATTCGTCCCACATTCTCATACATACACTCTCACTAAATTTTATTTTTTATTCCCGGAGTTGTTTTTTCCGTTTTCTTTGTGAATTTGTAGGTCTGAAGAATTGGATCGTATTTACGATTCCAATGGAATAAATTATGACCATGGAAGATTAGTGTTTAAGCCTTTTTATTATTATATATATATATATATATATATATATATATATAGTGTTTGATTAAAAAGAACCGATAATGTCTGTTTAATTTATTTATTGTAATTTTCCAATTTTCGAATAAGGTGTTGAGTATTGCGCTCGAAGCTGTGTTGTTTTTGTTCAAGTACTTTCGACTTTCGCAGTCATTATCAAGAACCAATGTGATGTCTTTGTGGTAGTTCTTTGTCTGCATCCTAATATTCTTTGGGAAGCTGAAAGTTTGAAATGGTCTAGCGTGACGTCATGGGCAACGGCTATTGGGAATTGAGGCAGCAATAAAGAGAGATTTATTTATTTTATTTTATTTATTTATTTTATTTATTTATGCTAATATATGTGCACATTAATTATATCATATGCACTTCAAGATACCATCCCCTGTGGTGAATGATATTTTATTTGATGTGGGCTGTTTATTTTGTATAATAATAGCTTCTAGGGTGTGGGGTCTTTCCTTGCATTGGGTGCTGTAGAGTAATTTGGTGTTACCCACTAGTATTCGTCTTATGTTGATATTATATATATATATATATATATATATATATGTTTTTTAATACTCTCTTTCTATCTCTCTATCTATCTTTCCCTCTATCTCTCCCATTCACAATCACGCACTAATATTATGTTTCACACTCGCTCAACAACATTGGGCTCTCTCTCTCTCTCTCTCTCTCTCTCTCTCTCTCTCTCACTTCATGAAAATGTCGTCTCTCTCTTTCTCTCTCACTTACATTCATCAAAGTTGTCGCTCTTTCACGGTCACTCACCAAACTTGTCTCTTTCTTTCACTCTCCCTCATCAACACTGTTTCTGTATTTTATGCTAGATCAACAAAATTGTCTTCCTCTTTCAGGCTCACTCACTAACATTGTTTCTCTCTCTCTCTCTCTCACACACACACACACACAGTCACTCACTCTGGCTCACCAATTCTCTCTGTCACACTACTCATCAATGCTATCTTTTTCTTTCATGCTTGCTCACCAAAATTGTTTCTCTTTTGCGCTCGTGCAACAATGGCTTCTCTCTATCTATCTATCTATCTATCTATCTATCTATCTATCTATCTATCTATCTATCTATCTCTCACTCGCCAAAGTTGTCTTCCTGTTCTACGCTCGCTCGCCAAGGTTGTTGCTCTCTCTGTTTTTCACGCTCATCCACCCACAGTGTTCCTCTCTTTCACGGTCAGGTCATCCACGTTCTCTCTTCATCGATCGGACACCAACGTTGTCTCTCCCATTCACCCTTGTGGACAAACTTTGTATTTCTCTTTCACGCTCTCTCTTTTCCTTGTTTCCTTCCCACTCCCGCATACATAGTCTCTCTCTCTCTCTCTCACACACACACACATGCCCATAACTCTAGGGCCTCTACATTTGGTTCTACTTAAAAAAATATTTTAATGGGTCGTTTGCTGAGTGGGGAGGTAATTAATAAAAATTAAAAAAAAAATATTGTCTTGAGTGTATCCCAAAGCGTTAATGAGTGAAAACTAATTTTAAAGATTTTTGAAATCGCAAACCTTAAAAAATGAAGATAATAAACCATACTATATTCGTTTTCTGTTCACGACTCTAAAATCGTCACTGATAATGGATATCGCAGCCATTTTGCTTGGCAAAAGACATTCAAGAAAGCTGCTTTCCCTGTTATTATTTTACTCCCAGTCTCTTGTTCGACTGCCCGATCGGCGGTGTATAGAATACGACAACTGCATTCCATTCAAAGAGGTAAGGTACCCCAACAAAAAGAACCACCTACCAAATAAATGTTTGCTGACACAAATATACAACTATTAGTGTTTTGCCAGAGGTGGAGGGGGAAGTGCCACACTGAAATCCAAAGACGCATTGGGATGGCCAAAGATGCATTCCAAAAACTAAGCAAAGTATTAAGAGACAGGAAAATTTTGTTAGAAAGAAAGAAAAGAATGCTGAAGTGGTACGCGATATCAGTCCCCTTATATAGCAATAAATGCCAGACAATCTCCTCAAAGATAAAGAGATTTGAAGCAACAGAAATGTGATTCTACGGACGGATGCTGAGGAGACCATGGACCGAACATGTGAGCAAAGACGAGCTTTTAGAGAAAATGGAAACAAAAAGGAAACTTATATTTAACATCAGGAAGAGACAGTTGAAATTTCTACAGAAGGATGCTGAGGATACCATGGACCGAACATGTGAGAAACGATGAGGTTTTAGAGAAAATGGAAACAAAAAGGAAACTTATACTTAACATCAGGAAGAGACAGTTGAAATTTCTACAGAAGGATGCTGAGGATACCATGGGCCGAACATGTGAGAAACGATGAGGTTTTAGAGAAAATGGAAACAAAAAGGAAACTTATACTTATCATCATGAAGAGACAGTTGAAATTTCTACAGAAGGATGCTGAGAATACCATGGACCGAACATGTGAGCAACGACGAGGTTTTAGAGAAAATGGAAACAAAAAGGAAACTTATACTTATCATCATGAAGGATTCTGAGGATACCATGGACCGAACACGAGATCATTGACGAAGTTTTAGAAAAAATGTAGAAAAAAAAAGACTTATACTTTACTATCAGGAAGAGAGAGTTGAAATTTCTAGGACAATGAATAAAGAAAGAGGTCTTAGAAAATCTGATACTCACAGGACGGCTAGAGTGACAAAGGAAAACAACACATAACCTAATTAGCTTGGATAAATGGGAGAGCCATGATCGCCTACGTCCTGAATGGACACGGCGCATGAAGAAGATTTTTTTATCCCTAACAAAGTAAATACAATTAAAAGCGATCGATATTTACTTATCTCAAGCAAAATAAATCGTCCTGGGTATGACGATAAACTACATCCGCGTCCTGGGTATGATGATAAACTACATCCGCGTCCTGGGTATGATGATAAACTACGTCCAACAACAAGGCCTCTGATCAGGAAGATTTGAGGGGCGTGGAACCACCTCTTAATTGCTAGTGTTACCAGGTCCACCCTGACCCGGGGTGGTAGCACCTGTTAGGGCCCCAGCTATGGGAAAATAGCTAACACCCAAACTTGTGTAAAAATAGGTTTTAATACTAGAAATACTTTGTAATAAAAGACATTATTACCAGCAATAATTTTTGAAGGAAAAATTATTATCAGCAATACTTTAAAAAAAATACCAGTAATATAAACAGCTATACATTCTTTGAAAAAAATTAGAGAATGAAACTCAGAATACAAAAATGATAAAAAGCATTATAAAAGTGTCGTTTTTGAGATAAAGTTTTAATATCAGAAATATTTTGTAAAAAATTATTACCAGAAATAATTTTTTGAAGAAAAAGAAACTATTACCAGCAATATATCTTTGAAAACAAATATTACCAGCAATACGTTTTTGAAAAAAAAAATATTACCAGCAATTATAATCTTGTCGGCATTGAGGTTGATATACCGTAAAACAAAAAACAAAACAAAACAAACCTAAATTTGGGCGGAGAAATTCTGGAAAAAAAATTCTCGTGTGTAACACGCACTGACTTTGAAGAAATAAAAAAAATATTACCAGCAATAGGTTTTTGGGAAAAAAAAACATTACCACAAATAGGTTTTTGAAAATAATATTACCAGCTGTACAATTTTGAGGAAAAAAATATTACCAGAAATAGATTTTTGACAAAACAAAATATTACGAACATACACACCTTTTTTTTTACTAAACTATCGCTATGAATCTATTTGAAAAATTTTGTTGGCATTAAATGACCCACTGAAGTTGATATACCATAAAACAATACAAACTACTAACCAAAGAGTAAAATAATTTTTTACCGTTTCAAAGATAAACCAGTGAACCAAACAAATGCTTAGAGGGTTAACTAGAAACGACCAATATTTACCTCTCCCCTGACCAAGTAAATGCTTATAGGCTCAAAGAACGAATATTAACCTATCCTTGAACCATGTAAAAAACTTCTGACTCAAATATAAGTGACCACCATTTCCTAACCAAGTAGATTCTTATGGATACAAATACAATAAAAAAAAAGGCATTAATGTCCACTGTATTTTTTTAATCGTTTCATCTCATGTAAGGCGATAGTGCCACTAAGACGCAAGAGATTAATGAGTTTGAACGAAAATGAGAAATACGTTAGTGAGAAAAAGGGACAATAAAAAAGCAGGTTTCAGGTAGAGAGCAGATGACATTTGATGTTGCACTCAAATCTTTGAAGAACGTACGGTAACAGGGAAGCTGTAACCCAGAAGAGAATTCCACGGGTAAGAAGTACAAGAAAAGAAACTTTTAGAATAGGACTTACAGTTACATCTAGCTATTTCGACAATAAACACGATGCGACCTAATAGCCAATCTAGTAATGCGCTTAAATTTATGCGGTCGAGGCACCAAAGAGGAAATCTCATTAGAAAAAAATATTTATATAAAAAACAGATGGAAGCTCCGTTAAGGCGGTGGGAAAGGGACTGAAGCCGAGATGCCAGGTTAGGACCGGTACCATTACAGACCCTGATTTGGATTTTGTCAAGAATCTCCAGATATATAGTAGGATCGCCAGACCATATGTGACAAGAATATTCAAATGGTAGATTCATAGACGTGAAAGATGTTTACAGGTGAGAAAAAATAGTTTCGCAGCGCATAAAGAACCGATTTTCCTAGCAGCAGATCTAGCAATTGATTCAATATAATCGTTCCACTTCACGTCAGTGGAAAACGTGAACCCGAGAGTTGCTTTCCTGGAGGTTAGCATCAGCCATGCTGATGGCTGGTGAAAAGAGTTCTCTAAGATGAGTTAAAATTTACAAGCCTTTTCTTGCCCCAGTTAACAACTGATTGGAGGTCATTTTTGAGATCAGCTGCCAGTTTTATTTTATCGGACTTGCTATTTAGACAGAAACAAACAGTTATCCTGATTAATTATAAAAGATAGAATAAAAAATCTGGTATTAGTTACAGGTTTCATCCTATAAGCTATTAATGGCCACCGTCTTATTTCTGGACCGGTGGGCATTTAATGGATTAAATAATGCAACAATTATTAATAGATCGGACCGGGATCAAAATCTGTTACCTAATTTTAGATGGGAAAAGTGACTTGGTCCCGGGGATTCCAGCACCTTCTATAAAAGGGTTTGGGTCGATGTAATGTCGCCGCCAGCGTGACAATGGTGATAGGACTGGACAATTTTTGTCATTGGCTAATATTAAGTTGGTGCAAAAATAATGACGTAATAATGTCGTTTTTTGACGTATTTTTTAACGTCAAAAAACGACATTATTACGTCATTATTTTTGCTCCATATACGCATATGGGCTGACTGAAATAATACATTTTGACACATTCTAGCTTAGTAGAGATGTCAGGTAAAGAAGCAAAAAATCAATTAATGTCGTAAAATCAAACGACACAACCCAACTCAATATACAGATTTCCCTAGGCATTCATTATCCCTCCTTCATGGGGGGGATAGGGGTCATTACGAGGTGCCTCAGATATTGCTAAAAGAGGAAGTGATGCGGAAGTTTCAGCCAAGTCCAAGTCAAAACTTCGACACTGTGTCCTGTTTTGCACGACGTGGTCGTACGAATAAATACATCACTCATATTTCAAGATGACAAGATGACAAGAAGCCAGAGAGAAAATACAAATAATTATGTCCAAGAATTTAGCTGCAGGAGTGACATCTGTTATTATTATGTAATTATTTTGTGTACCAGAAAAAAGGCTCTCTTGGACGGGTGGGCGAAATTATTGAGCAAACAAAGGTACAATTGAGAATAAAAAAAAAATAGCAGAATCTATTCTGATACGCCAAATCAACATATACATATTGACTGTGAGCACCTCGAGGCGGTGTAATGGTTAACAAGCTTGTCTCACTTGACTGAGTCGTGAATTTTTAATCCTTACTGGGCACCCCCTACATTCCATTTTGTGCCACATCTAAGCTACGCTTAGAAAATCACTATACGTATAAAATGAAGAGGGTTAGCGATTTGCAAGTCGAAATATAGAAGATTTAAGTCTAAATTTAGGATTAAAGAATATTTTTAATAACTGACATCCGGTCAGGATTCTCCATCGGAAGTTGGCGTGTAAAAAACTTCGTGTGGCGAGACTGTATAAAAGTATTTTTTTTATGAATCTTCACTATTTTCAAAACAGGAATAAATGCCAAAGATAGACAGACATTGGGATGAACTAAAGGAAAAAATGAAGTGAAAGGAATGATTGATTTATTCGGTTTTTACGGCTTATCAACCCTTTGCAGGTTATTTAAAGCCATAAAATATTTTTAGAGTGCAATAATTTTTTGAGATAATGTTTTAGTGATACAAGTAGAAAGAAAAAAGAAAGAAAGAAATAGAGAACTAGAAAGAAAGAAACACACAAGTATACTCAGAATATGGAAGAAAGAAATAGAAAGAAAGAAAGAAAGAATGAAATAGAAACTAGAAAGAAAGAAAGAAAGAATGAAATAGACAGAAACTAGAAAGAAAGAAAGAAAGAAACAGAAACTAGAAAGAAAGAAAGAAAGAATGAAATAAACAGAAACTAGAAAGAAAGAAAGAAAGAAAGAAAGAAAGAAAGAAAGACTGAAATAGACAGAAACTAGAAAGAAAGAAAGAAAGAAAGAAAGAAACAGAAACTAGAAAGAAAGAAAGAAAGAAAGAAAGAAAGAAAGAAAGAAAGAATGAAATAAACAGAAACTAGAAAGAAAGAAAGAAAGAAAGAAAGACTGAAATAGACAGAAACTGGACAGAAAGAAAGAAAGAAAGGATGAAATAGACAGAACGAGAAACAAACAAGTAGTCAGACCAAGAAAGAAAGAAAGAAAAAAGAAATAGAGAGAACTAGAAAGAAAGAAACAAGTAGTCAGAATATGAAAAAAAAAGAAATAGAACGAGAAAGAAAGAAAGAATGAATGTATAAAATAGAGAGATCTAGAAAGAAAGAAAGAGAGAAAGAAAGAAAGAAAGACATAGGCAGAACTAGAAACAAACAAGTAGTCAGACCAAGAAAGAAAGAAAGAAAAAAGAAATAGAGAGAACTAGAAAGAAAGAAACAAGTAGTCAGAATATGGAAAAAGGACAAAGAAAGAAGGAAGGAAGGAAGGAAGGAAGGCACGATCGCGACAGAGGAAAGTTATCATGTGATCCAGAGGTCAGAGGTAAATAAATGAAAAGAATCATTCAGATGAAAAACCTTTAAAAAAAAACAAGCAAACACTGCAAATTCGAACCAAGCGACAAATGAAAATAAGGGAAAATAGAGAAAGATAAATAGAAAGAGAGAGAGAGAAAAGGGATTGAGAGAGAGTGGGTGCTTAAGAGGGAAGACATGTCAGAAGAGAGAAAGAGGAAAACAAAGTGTAGACGCCTGATAGAAATTTAGACCAATGGGAAAAAAAACCACGGGAGGAAGTCATGCCGAGAGGAATGAAATGAATTGAGAGAAACAGACGGACATTTTTGCTTTTTAAAACGCAGTTTTAATGATATTTCAGGAAAATGTTAGCAAAGAATTATCTTAACCTTTTTCTGTCTCCTCCCAACAAACACCTTTTAATAATTCCTCGGGCAAATTATATTCTATCAAATTCTTGTAGCATTATCGTTTTTAATGAAGAAGGGAAAGAGAAAAGATGGTGGACGGTGTGCGGTTAAGTGGGAAAACGGCGAAGTATGTGCGGGCCTAAATATCTTCCCTCGCCCAAATCATGATCTTTTAATGAAGAAGGAGGAGCTTAATTTCATGTTTAATTTGCTTTTATTTCAATTATATTGTATATTTTATTTGGCTCTAGACTAACAGCAAAAGAAAAAAAAATACTGCCGGAGGGTGGCTTTTCTGCTAAGCTCAAAAATAAATATATATAAATTATACTTGGTATGCGTTCAAGTTAATAATTTAAAAAAAAAAAGTTCATATAATAGGTAAATAAATAAATAGATAAATAAAATATTGAATCTCGACAACCTCCACCCTAAACTTGTCTCTTATCCATTAGCCATAGACGACAAAGAGCGTAGTTACGTGCACGTAATGCAAGAGTTAACGTGTTAAACTCTCTTGCTCCACCTCTATGGCTTACGGCCATATCACGTTGAAACACCGGTTCCCGTACGATCAAGTAAATTAAGCAACATCAAGTCTGGTCAGTACCTAGATGGGTGACCGCATGGGAATACCAGATGCTTGAATGTCAGGATGATATAACGGAATTGTTAACCGGAGAAGCAAGTTCCAATTTCGGTAGGGTTCGTTATATTCACTTATACGCGAATACCCTTGAGAAGGGTATGGATCCACCTCTTCTCCCCCCCAGCTATGGGTTAATTATTAAAACTTGCATCACTAAACCATTATTATCTCAAACAATCATTCTTACAATCTAAAAACATTTTCTGACTTTAAATAACCTGAAAAGGGTTGATAAGCCGTAACAAACGAATCAATCAATCAATTCTGATCTCATTCCATGTATTTCTTTTTCTCTCACCTTACGGCCGTATCACGTTGTAAAACAGGTTCCATACTATCACCGGAGTTTTGCAACGTGGAGCCTGGTCAGTATTTAGATGGGTTAACGCTATATAAGAATAAAGTGTCGCTGCCGACACTTGAGTTTGAACATAGATCGCCAGTGAGCAAACACAGGCGATCCCTCTATTGAATTAAGTGGATCGCGTGACCATGGAGGAAATGCATATATAGGAAGTCATGTGACGTCTGGATTGATCGTTATTTTTATTCTGTCCTCTATTACTATACTGATCACCATTTCTAGTCTATACTATTTCTCTAATCTGTTCACTATACTATTTCTCTATTTGAATCACTATACAGATTACTTACTATTCGAGCGAGTATTATCGAGCAAGTACTATTAGTGCAAATGTTATTCGAAGGCATCTGACATCAGTATTGTTCAACGGCGTTACTATAGTTGTATCTGCGATTACAAAGTCTCTACTACAACGAGCATTACAAAAGTGACGATGAGTATTCCGTGACATTAAATGAGTGGCAACGAGTGTTTGCTGACATAAAAGTTAATCGTAGTGCCGAGTTCAAATTCCAGTTGCGTTCGTTGTATTCATTGGAAAAGATATGAATCAGTCTCTCCTCCCTCAGCTATGGATTAATTAGTAAGTCTTGTATCATTAAGCTATGATTTTTTCCCCAAAAAATATTTTTACAATCTAATATTTCCTGATTTGAAATAACCTTCAAAAGGTTGATAAGCCGTAAAAATCAAATCCTCTCTTTCACTCTCGTTGTTTAATTTTTGTTTTGTTTTTTGTTTGTTTTTTGTTTGTTTTTTTTGTTTGTTTTTTTTGTTTGTTTTTTTTTTGTTTAAACAAAAAAAAGCAAAAAAAAACAAAAAAATTGTTTTTTTTTTTGCTTTTTTTGTTTATTTTAATTTCCTACACAGTTAAAATCTTTCTATTGCGAAATTATAAATATATAATCTGATACAAGACCTTTTTTATCTGGAAAATTATAAATCAAAAAGTAACGTTTCTCAAACAGTGGTTTTTGACTTTGGTTCAATTGAATCCCAAGAGTTTGGTGAGTCATTCTCATGAGCTTGGCAGAGGTCAATATATGTCAATGATGAATACCTCGATGAAATCATTGAACTTGGCAGCAACTCTTCACAACAACGCCTTCAACGTTTTGGTGTTACCAAATCGTAATGTAGCCACTTATTCCTAAGAAACCCCTCATACTCATACCGTTGGTTACAACGTATGGTTTTGAACATACAACTTCTACCATGTCTACCATCCTCCTCAAGTACACATGGTCCCAGTGAATAAAAGCTTTGGTTGAAGTAATCCAGTGACTTGAGCCAAAGAGTTGTGAGTTCAATACCTGGCTACAGCAGAGGTGAACAAACAGCTCGGAGAGTTGAATTAAAGGCAGATAACTGATACTGAGTTAACCGGAAGAGGCATGGTTCGTCGAACTAGAACAAGCTACTCCGGTGGACGAAATAAGGGGTTCGATTCAAAATTCCAATCACCTGAAGAATGCCGAAGCATGCAACGGTCGAAACGTCGTGAATATGGCAACAAAGATGAGGACAGTATTCCGAACAATGTAAATAACAGAAATAATTACAATACCTCATCTCAGAAATGTAGACAGATCCTGAAGAACGCCGGGGCACAACAACGGCCGAAATGTTGTGAATGTGGCAATAAAGACGAGGACAACGGTCTGAACAATGTAAATAATGTAAATAATTACAATACCTCATCTCAGAAATGTAGACAAATCATGAAGAAGGCTGGGGCACAGCAACGGCCGAAACATCGTGAATATGGCAACAAAGATGAGGACAATATTCCGAACAATGTAAATAGTAGAAATAATTACAATACCTCATCTCAGAAATGTAAACAGATTAGTGTATATATTGGTTATTATTATTATTATTATTATTATTATTGTTATTATTATTATTATTAATAATCTCTCACGTCCTGGGTATGACGGTAAACTACATCCGCGTCCTGGGTATGACGGTAAACTACATCCGCGTCCTGGGTACGGCGATAAACTGCATCCAATAGCAAGGTCTCAGATAATGTTTTCAGAAAAATAATGTTGCCAGCTATACGTTTTCGTGTAAAGGAATAATGTTGCCAGCTATACGTTTTTTATTCCATACAAAATAGGCATTTAAAATTCATATAAACTGGATTTGGCATTAAATAACCCGCAGTGGTTGATATGCCATAAAACCCAAACAAACAAACAAACAAACAAATAATAATCTCTCTATTTGACATTGAAATTTGGATTAAAACTTCGAGTTTTCAATATTAAATTTGTTTAATTTTATAGATGAGACTTTTTTTTTTATTTACCAGACTGGGATTTTGACTACTTTGGGGATAAGAGGCTGCGATGATGTTCGCTGAGTTTTTATCATTCATTTATTTAAACTGCTAATTATAAACTATAGTGTGCGATTGATAAATTGTCGCCATTTCTTAAATTTTTAAATTCGTGCATGTGTGTTGTTTCTTTTTCGACTGCAGAGTACAGTAGGGTCAGCTGGGTACCGTCTGTAAGAAAAAGAGCACCATGACGCAATTCACAGCACCAGAAATTTGGAAACGGTATGCTGTATTGCTTGGCATTCGCGCCGGAAGCTCCAATAGGAACATTTCAGAGTATTTAAGTGTTTCTCTGAGGACAGTACAGAGAATTCTCAAAAATAACTCCGGTCGTTCTGATAAGAAAAGAATTCGTTGGTGTGGGCCTCAGACTCAACACAGAGGCCTACATTAAGTGCCTTGAAGAAATAGTGCTACTCTGAGTCAAGAGGGTGACTGTTGGAAGTTCCTATGTCTGGCAACAGGACTCTACACCATGCTACACAAGCAGAAGAACCCAGTCATAGCTGTCAGACAATTTCTACGATCACAGCATCCCTTACATCTGGCCACCTTACTCCCCAGAATGCAACCTCCCTTGATTACTATGTGTGGGGAGCAGTTGAGCTAGAGACCAACAAAACTCCTTGTAACACCAAAGATGAACGAAAGGCGATGATTATGGCAGCATTGACCTACCTAAGCAAGGAAACCGCCCAGAAGAGTTGCAGGAGAAGTCGTCTGGGGTTGCGTGGTTGAAGCCAATGGGGATTTTATTGAATAAATTTACTCTTTAGTATTTCAAGATACTTTTGTGTAATTTTGGTAAATATATATGTTAAAATGAGATGTCAGTGTTATTTTCATTTTTGCGTAATTTAGACGACAACTTATCTATCGGACCCTGTATCATTTTAGAAAGTGAATATTTTACTGAAATGTACTGAAAAATTTCGACGTTATTATATGAAAGGAAGACATTACGAGCTTGAAGCAAATAATAAGAAAAGGCGTCAGTTTAAACTTGCACCAGGAGCATAAGGGTTATTGAATAGACATGCCTTTACTATTGTAGTGAATTCGTTTCTCAATGGGTACTCCAAATACTTTAGGCATACGGGGTTGCTGACAAGTTTTCGGTACAATCTCTGGGCCAAATAACCCCCACTTTTCCGCATCCTCCATCTACGTATATTGGCCTAAAGGCTAAAAACTCTTGCAAAGTTCACCTGATCCGCTCGTTTTTTGTTTTTTTTTTTTTTGTTTTTTTTTTCAATGTCCCTCGTGGATAAAGTTTAGAACACGATACACAAGGAAACAACACACTTGTTGACCACCCTGATCCATCTTAATGACTGTTACTGTCAGTAATAAAACTTGGCAATCATTCGAGTAATATTTGACAAGACAAAGCGAAAACGAAGTGACGACAGTCAAATGGGTGCATATGATGAGATCAGAAATGGCATAAAGAGGTTGATATAAAAACTTCAGTGTATCAGTGGATGGGCAGGGTGAAACTCAGCGCCGGACAAGCGAGTTTGCCGTTTGACAGAGATAAAACCAAAAAAATGTAGCGTCAGATTCGATCCTCTCAAAAAGTACTTTAAAAGAATAAATTATGCATATAATCAGGGCAAGCACATCCTACAACCGACCCGACTCCGGACCGGGGGTGGGAAGCAATCCTGATTGGGAGCCCCAGGCAGTTCTTGGTGAGTCTCGCTATCTTATCAACATTTACTTTTTTTCTACCTATACGTTACAAATTAAACTAAGCACAACTGACTATTATGGGATGAAAACTTTTCGCGGATTTTGACGTCATTTTTTTTTTGTCCAATTTCTTTTGCTCATGCCAAGTTTTGAAACGACAATATACAAAATCCACTATTTTATATCCATCATATTGAATCTGTTAAATTATTCAATATTTTAACAAAAAATGTCAAAGTTGATGTTAAAAATTGCAGCAAAGCATTGTTGATTTATTTAATATCGAATAACATATGATGATATGTCTTTTATTTGCTGATGCACGCGTTTAAAATAGACGCCCCGTTTGTTTGTTTGGTTTTTTTTAATTTTATTTCATATTATGTATATTACATCTACCGGCTTGCGCACTCAATAAAAAGAAAATGTGTTCTCCGGCAGGGTTTTCCTTTATAAAGTTTTCTTGGTTGCGCAAGCCGTTAGATGTAAAATATTGTTTAAAATTTAAAAAAAATACATATTAAATTAAACGGGGCATCTATTTCAAACAGAGGTACCCACTAAAAATAAATCCATTAACGCTCTCTATATACATATATACGTGTATATCTATGTTTGTGCGTTTGTGTGTGTTTTGGGGGGAAAGTCAAGGAAACCTTACTAACTTCGATACGAAATATGCTCATCGGGAACACGAATCTGATATGAAACTCCATTTGCAAAAAAATGACTAAAACTAATTGACGTCCTGGTTATAAAAAGAAAGCCTGAACACTATCAACTAAGAACACATGTACGACACGTATACGAAAATTAAAAATGGCTGCCTCTCAACAACTTAAACACCATTTTCTCTCACACAACCCAAATCCCTGAAAGTAATTAATAGATTAACCGAAAACGCTTGTAACGTACACCTATTTGGACAATGTCAGCACACACTAATTTTAAAAAAGAAAATTACAAGAAAAAAAATTAGCAGAATGATCTTTTCAGTCACTTTTAATGATATATGGTAATGCTAATATTAGGCGTTTCTTTACCTATATATAAAATTTTGTGAATTCCGTTAGTCCGTCCGTCCGTCACACCTTCTAAAATAGGCATCCATTGACCGATAAAAATCGAATTTTGGGGAAGAAGTGCAAACAGCTAAGGTGGTACAAAGTAAAGTTGGTTTACTAGGATGCGTGGCTTAATACAATAAATTTTCATTAATTCCTTTGGAAAAATTAAATGATTTTAATATTTAACATACGAAATATTTCTACTATTTTAAAAGCTATTTAGAGTTTAAAATAACAAATACTTATTTAATAAAAATGCAATATTGTTTTTTGTTTTGTTTTTTGTTTTTTTTAGGATTTTTTTTTTTTTTTTTTTTGGTATACCCTTTCTTTAATTTTTTTATATATACAATCATCCAGTTTCCAGTTTGGCCTGCGTTTGCGAGAACTATAAACAAATCACAAGGTGAAACGCTTCAAAAAGTTAGAATTTGGCTCCAGAAAGAAATATTTACACATGACCAGTTGTATGCTGCATGCTCAAGAATAAGAAATCCTAAAAAAATTATTCTTCAGTTTCAAAAAGAAGAAAAAAGAAATTTTCTTAAAATTATTGTTTATCATGAAGTCTGTCTTATAAAAATTAAAGAAAATTAAAGAAATTATTAAACTGAAAAGTAGGGTTTAAATCAAAGTATTTTTTCCGAACAAATAGGCTTATTCATCGATTTGTTTGAAAAAAATGAACAAAACATAGAATTTGTGAATCTCAACAAAAATGTTAACAATAACTTCAATACTAAATATTCTAGTAAAGAAGCATTATGCATTCATTAAAATCTTTCTAATAAACAACTTTTCGGGAAAACAGGTTCCCACTAAATGCTATCGCTCTATTCAGTATTAATGGCGGGGGGGGGTCGGTTACTTCCTAACCTTTTGTTTGAAGTTATTTGGAATATCAATGTTGTAGCATACCTACAGACGACAATGGGTATGTCAACATTCACATAAATACAGTAGTAAATACTGTATGTTGGTCTACAGTTGGAGATTCGTCTCCAGCTGTGCTGGTCAAACTCTATGCCCAGAGGCAGAGAGGACCCCAGACAAGGCTATGTTGAAGAGTACTCTCTTCTCGAGAAACAGCTACCCGACCCCGTTCTATACGGGGTCTACGGGGAATTTTTGGCCGAGCCTACGGGCTTGGATACCCCACATTAAATTCGGCCTTGTGTCACATCTGACCGCGTGAGGCAATCTGTAGATATCCTGCAGTTAGAGATTCGTGTCCGACTGTGCTGGTCAAACTCTCTGCCTCCGGACAGGTAGGATCCCTAGACGAGATCCCTAGATTTCGAAAAGTAGAGTCTCGTCTCAGGAAACTGCTACCCGATCCCGTTTTATACTGGGAATTTTTTACCAAACCTACAGGCTCGGATACCCCACATTAAATTCGGCCTTGTGCTACATCTGACCGCGTGGAGCGGTTAGTAGATATCCTGCAGTTGGAGATTCATTGTGGAATTGACGTGACTCATTTCTAGCAGTTGACTACTACTTCTACGCGCCGCTGGCGAATCTTATATACGTTGTCCTAAGTATCATCGTTCATTACCAACCTTCGTTTGATTATTCTGTTCAGTAACCTCCTCTAGGTTATAGCAATCAACATTTTGATTATATTTTCTCTTCAAGTTCTGTGTGTTACCCATTTTAGTTGCTGCTGCCGATAAAAGTTTTCAAAATGATGAAGTTTCTATTATTTAGTACTTTGTTTATGATTCTGTAGCGCGTGTCGACGGGGTTTTCAAGACGTATTGTCTTCTCTTAGACCTACAGGATTTGTTCGCTGGAAGTCATGTTAAATCCTTGATCTGAGAAAGCGCTTGTATACAGATGACTATCTGAACATTCATTTGTGCGTCATGCCTGATATCCACACAAGAGTCTAGATCAGACAAACCTATTTAAGAATATGATTCGAATTCTCAGCTTAACGTTTTGTTTTTGCATCTTCTTTTCGTGTTGGGCGAAACTATATTGTTGTTCAATTACTTTATCGCCTATACTAAATCTGTTATAACTGATCCGTACATTTAAAAAAAAAAATACAAATAACAATTTTTTAATCATTTCACCCAAGCAAGGCAATAAAGCCGCTAAGACGCAAGTGATTAGTGAGCATGAGAATACAAGAAAAAAAACAGTATTATGGAGAAGGACAATAAGAGAACAGGTATTAAGAAGACAGAAGATAACGTTTGACATTACATTTAAATTTTTGAAAATCAAAGTTGACTCTCTCTCTTCCTCTCTCTCTCTCTCTCTCTTCTTCTTCTCTCTTCCTCGTTCTTCCTTCCTCTCTCTCTTCCACTCTCTCCTCTTTCTCCCTCTCTCTTCCTCTCTCTCTGTCACTCTAAGAAAAAAGGGGTTATTGAGTGTTAGAGAATATTAACAAAACTATTAAGTACAAGAATTAAGAAGACTGAAAATAACGATTGACATTGAATTTAAATTTTTGAAAATCAAAGTTGACTCTCTCTCTCTCTCCTCTCTCTCCTCTGCTTTCTCTCTCTCTCTTCTTTCTCTATCTCTCCCCTTTCTTTCCCTCCTCCTCTCTTTCTCTCCCTCCCTCCCCCTCTCTCTTTCTCTCTCTCCCCTCTCTTCTTTCTCTCTCTAAGACAAAAGGGGTTATTGAGCGTTAGAGAATATTAACAAAAGAATTATTAAGGACAAGAATTAAGAAGACTGAAAATAACGATTGATCAAAGTTGTCTGGGAAGCGAAAGACCGGATGAGAATTCCACAGACAAGAAGTGCTAGAAAAGAAATTGTTAGCCTAGAACTTATGTTATTTCTATTGTAAAATCATGAGACCATACCCCAATCTAGTATTGCGCTTAAATTCATAAAGTCTAGGTACAAAAGAGGAAAAATCATCAGAACAATTACCATGAAAATATTATACAAAACGCACAGGCAAGTTACATTAGGGCGGTGAGAAAACGACTGAAGCCGAGATGCCAGCTATTTTAACAAGCTATTTCTTGCCCCAGTAAACAACAGATGGTTAGTCATTTTTGAGCTCAGCTGCCAATTCGACCTTATCCAACCTAATTTTAGATTACAAATATATTTATAACAAGAACCCCATTCTGTCACTAACGTTTAAAATATCTCCGGCAAATAACACTTTCGTTCTACTTAATTTTAAATATTTCATCGTAAAAGAAATTTATAAAGCATTTCTTTAGTCAAATCATTTGTTATTTCACTGACCGTAGTCTTTGTCGTAGACTGGCTGTCACGCAAAGATGGAGATCCCCGTCTACCCTGCTATTTTGTTCATAGCTGTGATGGGGAGAAAAGTGATGATTTTCATGCCTTTCCCCAAGAGTATTCGTAGGAAAGTGAGCGCAACAGGCTAGACCGGAATTTGAACACGGCTCTCTGGTTCTATTTTCCGTGCCGATAACCGTTGTATCCTGCGTATACGCACCCGACAGAAGATGCATGTCTCTTGGCTTCTTTTGTTTCTTGCTGGGAATTAACTTAATTTTGTATCTAATTTTGCCCGCTTGATGCGACGCAATGTGACAGATCTGCATGCAAGTTTGGTCAGGAACAGAAGGGTCTAATTTTATATCCACTGTTTCCTTTAATTTCTTTTTTAATTGTTTCTTTTTTTTTTGTTTCTTTTTTTAAAATACTTTTTGTTTCTTTTTTTTCCAACGGGACAACATGGCTGCAAAAAGCATGTTCAATTGGAAAATCTAATTATTAGCGCTAAATAAATATCCCTCCACCTTCGGCATCAGCCTCTTCATCTTCGCCATCGTTGGCACTGACTAGCTTTATCTCAAAAGTCTATTAAGTATCCTAATAACAAAGAAGCTAGTTAGTTTCTGTGTTATACCCTATCAATACTCGGGCATTGCCTTTTTTAATTATATACTTAATTTTAAACAAAAACACTTGTGTGTGTGTGTCTGTGTGTGTGTGTGATAAAGAGAGAGAGTTTTAACTTTATTTTTTAATTCTTAATTGTCTACTGGCGTTTTTTTTTTTTTGTTGTTTCTTTTTTTTTTCGCTGTTTCTTTTTTTGTTTTAAGTTTTAAAAAAATCCCCCTCTTTTTCTGTTTCTCTGACGCTTGAGAGTTTCTTTCGCGCCAATTCTCCAAGAGGCGGGAAATTGTTTATCGAGGCTGTTCCATGATGCTTAGAAATTGTTCTGCTGCGTTTGTGTACGTAACGCGGGGTTGCTGGAGCACGCTGGAGTGAACGCGAACAAGAGGTTACTGTATTTTTTAACGAACAACTGGCGCTGAAAAGTAAGGGAACGGTGTCGTCAAAGGAATGAACTAATCGGATGAGGGGGTGGGGAGTACAACGTGAACGGCTTAACGTAAGCGTCTAACACAACAGATAGAAAGTGAAGCGTTATCTTTCCTACGGATTATATATATATATATATATATATATATATATATATATATATATATATATATACACACACACTCACACACACACACACACACACACACACACACACACATATATATATATATATATATACATACACACACATTCACACACACACACACACATATATATATATATATATATATATATATATATATATATATATATATATAAATGAATGTATTCAGTTGTTACAAGTTTAACAGCGCGTAAAATCGAGATGCTTTTAAAGGTGTTATCAGCATTTCAGAGGTTTCTTTCTTTGAAATAACGATTGGGACCCTTCTCTTCAATTCTGCCTTTATCTTACCCCCTTTTTTTATTTAATCGAACGGATCTATCGACACCCACGTAAACCCACACACAATACACATACATATACTTCATGGGAATATATACGGTTTCATTGAGATAAGGTTATACATAACACACACACACACACACATATATATATATATATATATACATATATATATATATATATATTTATATATATATATATATATATACATATATACATATATATATATATACATATATATATATATATATATATAGAAATATATCGTGTATTTGGGAATCAATCCTCATAATCAATCCTTATTTTATACATGTTTTATTAAAGGCAACTGAAAAAGGACTGCGATTAAGCTTTTCCTTCAATTTTCCTTCTACTGACACAAGTGTTTTCTTTTCTGGACATGAAATCTGCAAAAACTGTCCAAATGTTTTACATATCTGAGCGCTTTCGGCTATTAGCCATTATCAATGTGTTTTTTTAACTCGGGAAAAATTGAATGTAAAGCTTAATCGTAATACCTTGACATTCGTCTTTAATGAAACGAATATATATATATATATATATATATATATATATATATATATATATATATATATATATATATATTGAGATTCGAATTTTCTTGAGAATTTCGAGATACATAGCCGGAGCACCAGATCAGATATACCAGCAATATTTAATAGACGAATGGTAGATTTATAAATATGCAAGCTGGATTTTGGTGAGTAACAGTGTCTGGCATGACTCAGTAAATCAATGTCCTTACATATAAATTTAACCTCGTTACGTATATATATATATATATATATATATATATATATATATATGTGTGTGTGTGTGTGTGTGTGTGTGTGTGTGTGTGTGTGGATAGAAGATATACGTGATTTTGACAAGTATGATAATTGATGTAACAGATTTTATTATCATAAGATCACTTAAAAAAGTGACTCCTCACAGCTGGATAATACTGGTAAAGCAGGACAGGTGGAACCGATATGATAAAAAGGGATCTGACATGAAAGTGTCTATGAAACTGATGTGAGTCAATGGATTCCTCCATACGTCAAAAAAAAACCCCCAAAAAAAACACATTTGTGAACGGTTACCGAGACCACCCAATGGATGAGAGCACAGTAATATGTGTTACATGAAAAGTTCCAGACAGCCATGTCTGCATAGTTGTCAATTCACGAAATAAAGAATGCTTCGGAAATGAGAAGTGACATTCGTTGAAATCGGCATGGGTATGTCTTACCACACACACACACACACATATATATATATATATATATATATATATATATATATATATATATATATATATATATCAGACAATTTGGAACATTTCGCAATCGAAGCATGTTTAAGTAAGTAAAACCTTTCAAAATTACATTATATATTTACCATTATCCATTAATATATGAGAAAATAAACATTTTTTCCACACAGATACACGCTTCTCTCCAATGTCTTCTTACATTTGTCAAATAATTTGGTGAATTTCACGGTGCATTTAGCTGGAACCAGATAAATACCTTTCCCTCTTAAATAATTTCCTTTTGAGAGAAAAAATAAGTAAATGGATAATTATTTGAAGAATTCGATTCGTAATTTTTTCCCTCATCCTCCTTGTTTGTCTCCTTGTATTTATTATTGTTCTCTCTCTCTCTCTCTCTCTCTCTCTCTCTCTCTCTCTCTGTGTGTGTGTGTGCGTGTAAAATCAGATAATAAACTCAATGACCTATAATTGCAATCCCACCCCAACAAAGATTCTCCTTGAAATGGCCCCATCGAAAAATTAATCGATTAAAATTGAAAACACGCTCAGCGCCGTTAATCAAGGTCCCCTATCTTGGAATTCGCGCTTTGTCCCCATTTTGTTCTATGAATGTTTCAGCATTAATACCTGCTTTCCAACGAGGCTATGTAGTCACATTCCTGAATCTATATTATCCTATTCTTGATATAGACGCATCAATGGAAGAATAATCGTCGGTGATGATGGAAAGCGGCGCAATTCGTTTCCCTGAGCTGATAACATTTGAGCCGTGTGGCTGACAGAATTAACTATTTTCTTGGTTGGATCTAGTTTACTTCTCGTTCCTTTTATGTGACTTTGTTAATTTTTTTTTTTTTTTTTTTTGTCTTTAATAGGCGGTAATAGTCAAGAGCTTAATTTTTGTCTGTCACGATCATTTTCATCATAATGATCTTGAAAAAGGTACAGTGTATTTGTTTTCAAGTCCCAAGAGCCACTCAAGATAGAGAGATACTAAATGATGTTGTTGTGTGGACGTAAGAGGAGAAAGTAAGTGAGGATTATGAAGATATGTAGGATAAATTTACCGTTAATCCTAGACTTCACGAGAGTTTAATGTCTAGGGAAGTATCCACGCAGGAGTCGTTTCTATAAAGTAGCAGTTCTCGGGAAGAAGCTGATCAAGAATTAGGATGATTCGACCCTGTGGACGTGGCATAGCGGGTCTCAGCTGTAAAGGTCTGAACTAATAAAACTAAGTAATGGATAGAGCGATAGAATAGCAATAAACTTGCAACGTTTCGTCTGTGAGAGAAGAAGTGTAGGGCTGAAAATAATTCATCGCCTACAAGGACGCGGAGATGTTTTTGAACTATTTCACGCCTATAAAGTGAGTATTTAGTAGCTCCTACCCAGGTATAACAGCAATACATTTTTGGTAAGACCTAACTCTTGTAAAAATAAAGCAGTAGGAGTTGGGTAATTTTGGGACCGGTACAATGACACGACCATTTTTCCAGCATCTTTAGTGGCGATGGATCTTACATATGAGTTCCATATGTTTAGGTTTAATTACAATTAGGTAAAGGTATACGTAGATGTGTAAACAGTGTAATCGATACCGGCGTGTAACTTAAATCCGTGAGGCTTATCCGCATTCCGGTTAAGTCTGTAGCATTCACTTGTACTAATGCCCTTTGGTAGCACATGACTCTATCTCTTCTCCTCCCATGGTCCAGCTTAGGGGAGAGAAGAGATAGACATTTGCCTACAAGAGCAGGTTAGACCCTCTAACCTTTAGATCAGACATAGGCAAACTGCGGCCCGCGAGCCGCATGCTGCCGGTTTGGTCTTTCTGAATTGCACGGTTAATTTCATCAAGAAAATAACGGCTCTTAAAATGTTATTTTGTATCGTTCTCACTTGTTCACTCACACACTCTCTCTCATACATAACATGTATAATCAATGATAAGTACAATATTGCTTGAATTTGGTAAACTTTCGGTGAAAATAACGTTTACATCATTTTAAACCATTGGCGATTGTGGATGATCATACTTGTAAACATATCTTGCTTTTGAAACGAATCATTCATAAATATTTTTTTTTATATATAAAGAAGCAATATGTATTTTTATTTTCAACTAAATAAGTTAGAAATAAATCACACGCAGTGACATGTCTTAATCCCACTGTCATCTGTGATGATATTATTCTAACACTTCATTTTTTTTAATTATAAAATAATCTCTTTTCCAGTGAAACAAAAATCAACTTTTCTCCCATTTCTAGAATATATACTTATGCATATGGTCTTCTGTAGTGAAAATACCCGAGGGAACTATTAAGTTGGTGCAAAAATAATGACGTAATAATGTCGTTTTTTGACGTATTTTTTAACGTCAAAAAACGACATTATTACGTCATTATTTTTGCACCAACCTAATACTACAAAAATTACCTTGAATGATTTAAGTAGTGCGGCTCGCTTTGTGATGAGCCATAGATCACGCGGTCCACTAGTCGAAAAAGATGGCCCATGCTTGCTTTAGATGGTTGTCAGTCTAAGAGAAGAACCTTTCATAACTTTGGAGAAATTAACAAGAAACCATTGCACGCTCTTTCTCCAAGAATACATGGCAACGCACTTGTTAAAGATAAGGATAAAAATAAAAAAAAATGTTAACATTTAGAATTGTTGTAGAATGCGAAGGCCAGGGCCAGAATGATCAGCGTGGGCCTGATTTTCTGACAAGGATGGATTGATTGCCTTTGAGTTTGGGATATAAGTCCAAAACGGCGCGAATTCAAGAAAGGACTGCAAGAATTTTGAAGCGTCAATACTCTTCCCACACCCAGGTTAGAGAAACAGGCTAAAACCATACGCGGAGGGACGTTTTTCTTCCTTCTCTCGTGTGCTTCTTGTTTTCTTTCGTTCGTCCTCTTTCACTGTGCTTCGTTCGTTCTTCAAGCTGCTCGATACGCGATCAACCCTACCCGCCACTAAATGATTACTTATTGACTCATAAAGCGATTTTTCTACCCACAATTTTTTTTCACCCTCCATTATAATTATGGGTAAGGCAGGTAGCATTCATTACGACACAATTCTTTTACAAATCCAAGATCATGCAGTAGAGGTCAAAAGGAGATTAAGCACCTTGAATAACATAACGGAGTTGATTTGGGGGATAAATTCGTGTATCCAAAGGGAAGTGTTTTAGGTGTTGGTTGCAGGTGTACATATAGTGAAGGAGTGCAAAGAGTTGAGGTGTTAGTTGATTTGCTGTGGATGTAACTGGGCAGGTCATATAGCTAGATGCCAGATAAACAGGGGGGTTACTATGTTGGTACTTTGTCATTCAGATATATAAAGGTGCTCAGGCATTTATTGCCAATGGTGGAAGTTATGATAAGTGGGTGAGCTCTTGTTGATATGTGTTGCACGACTACATTGATTAGTTAAAAACTGTGGTGAGATGAGCAGTTCTCGGTGGGATCGAATGTAGAGGTACCTATACTGTGGAATTAATGGTGTGTGGAATGTTATTAAACTTTCAGGTAAATTTATGGAACTCCCTTCCATATTCTTGCTTTCTAATCTTCAAAAATTTAAACAGTGTCAATCGTTATCGTCTGTCTTCATTCTTGTTCTTTTATTGTTCTCTTTCTTTAATAACATTTTGTTTTTCTCATATTCTCTCTCCCTCAGTAACCCTATGCATCTTAGTGGCTTTATTGCTTTACTTGGAGTGAAATGATTAAAGAAGTAAGTACGATAATGAGTCTTGATGCTTGATCAAGTCGGTATTTACCCAACCTTCCCACGAGGCAGGATGTGGTACAAGGCCTATTTTTATGTGAGGCGATCCGAGCCCGTAGGTTCGGGCAAAAAATTCCCCTTAGGCCACACATACACGGGGTCAAGTTTGTCTATTTCCCCAGACAAGACTCTGCTCTTCGGCATGACCTCGTCGGGGTTCCTCTCTGCCAGAAGGCAGAGAGTTTGACAAATAAAACTTGATTCTTCATCAAGCCTCTCACCAACCAATTTCTCATTGACTCATATAGTCACTTTTCTAGCCACAATTTCCTGTTTTGTTTTTTCTCCATCCATTATAATTATGGGTAAAGCAGTTAGCATCAAGTACGTCACAATTCTTTTATAGGGATCACATTAGAATATGCGTTTTATCCTAGAAACTGACATAGTTGCAGTATGAACTACAAGTTGGCTCTGTGGGTTTTACAGAAACACAAATATGCCTGAGCAGGCATCTGCAACAGGGATTAGCTAGGCGTTCTATCTTCCAAAATTTAAACAGTATCAATCGTTATCGTCTGTCTTCATTCTTGTTCTTTTATTGTTCTCTTTCTTTAATAACATTTTCTTTTTCTCATATTCTCTCTCCTTCAGTAACCCTATGCATCTTAATGGCTTTATTGCTTTACTTGGAGTGAAATGATTAAAAAAACTAAATTGTTCTTAGTATCGATGGTGTAATGAATATAAACGTGATTGGTCAGTGATGAAAGAGTAAATTTCAGAAGAATGTAATTTACCATAAGTGTACGACCAATGACCAAAGAGTGGGAAGCATGAAAGTATAGATGTAAGCTCAAGAGAGACTGACATTTCTCATGAGATTGAGAACAAGTTGGCTCTGTGGGTGTTACAAAAATACAAATATGCCTGAGCAGGCATCTGCAACAGGGATTAGCTAGGTGTCCTATCACAGTTATATTCGGATACAATCGGTTGGCAACAAACAAAATGTAAGGACGATGTGACACTGAATTTTTCAAAGCTTCTTCTTCACCGTCTTGCACACTTGAAAATGGAAATCATTTTTAAGCACGAAAAAATGTCGCTGTTGTAAATCGCCTTTTTACAATAATCGGTGAGGTCATTGAATTAATTCTTTTACGTGATGCAACCTAATATGTCGGATTTATAACCAACCAATATTAATAAGCTTTGAACGTGAACACAAATAAATGAAGCACTCATTGACACATCAGCAGGAATTGATTGAGGACTAAATTGGAAAAAAAATACTACAAGCGTAATACCCGTCAAAATAATACTTTTCAAGTGTGGAGTGAGTAACCATGGTCAAATACAAAATAAGCAACATAACTGTCGATATTTCTGAGATGAGGTATTATGTATATTATTTATATTATTCGGACTATTGTCCTCATCTTTGTCGCCATATTTATTACAACGTTTCGGCCGTTGTACGCTCCAGTCTTCTTCAGGTGATTGGAATGTCAAACTGAACCCTTTATTTCGCTCACTGGGGTAGATTGTTCTAGTTCCACGTGCCATGTTTAATGGATGTCAGTTATCAGTTATCGCCTGTTAATTTCTCTCTGAAAGATCTCCACTGCCTTAACCGGGTATTGAACTCACACTCTTTGGTTCCTGTCCGCCTTTATCCACTGTGACATGTGTCCAACAAACAGAATTGATAAAGTTTGCAATAACAAGAAAAAGAAAAGAATAGGGCAAAAAATAATATTAAAAAATAATATAAAATAATGTTATAATATAATAATACAAATATAATAGTAATATAAAAAATAATATAAATAATATAATAATATAAATATAATAATAATATATAAAACAATATAAAAAATAATATAAAATAATATAAAATAATATAAAATAATAATATTTTAATAATATAATATAATAATATTATAATATAATAATACAAATAAAATAATAATATATAAAATAATATAAAAAATAATATTAAATAATATAATAATATAATAATATAAATATAATCATAATATATAAAATAATATAAAAAATAATATAAAATAATATTATAATATAATAATACAAATATAATAGTAATATAAAAAATAATATAAATAATATAATAATATAAATATAATAATAATATATAAAACAATATAAAAAATAATATAAATAATATAAAATAATATAAAATAATAATATTTTAATAATATAATATAATAATATTATAATATAATAATACAAATAAAATAATAATATATAAAATAATATAAAAAATGATATTAAATAATATAATAATATAATAATATAAATATAATCATAATATATAAAATAATATAAAAAATAATATTAAATAATATAATAATATAATAATATAAATATAATCATAATATATAAAATAATATAAAAAATAATATAAAATAATATTATAATATAATAATACAAATATAATAGTAATATAAAAAATAATATAAATAATATAATAATATAAATATAATAATAATATATAAAACAATATAAAAAATAATATAAATAATATAAAATAATATAAAATAATAATATTTTAATAATATAATATAATAATATTATAATATAATAATACAAATAAAATAATAATATATAAAATAATATAAAAAATGATATTAAATAATATAATAATATAATAATATAAATATAATCATAATATATAAAATAATATAAAAAATAACATAAAGCAAGCAAACATTATAGGCAAGGCAAAGTAAGAGAAAAAAGGCAAAGCAACAGTAATAAGGCAAAAACTTCACAAACTAAGAATTGGGATTGACACACAAAGGGAAATTCAGACAAGCCAATGTTGTATTATGACTTCAAGACAAGTCAAACCGGGACTAAGTCAGATGAAACCGAGAACCGGCCTATTTTATTGCCAAGGAAAAATCCCAACATGCATTTGTGTATTTCTGCCAATAAATTGGGCCTGGGAAAGTGTTTTCTTATTGGTTTGAGACCAACATGAAGAAATGGGGAAGATTACGTTAGAAAAGAAATAAATGCTGAACTACTACATAATACTCGTAAATGTCTGTGAATACAGGACAGTTACCTCACTGATGAAGAGGAGACTTGACTTCCTATTACCGACACTAGTACGAGTACCACACTTTGATTAGTCCTAGATTTGATGTTCGGGAGCGAGTTGGGTATGTACGGAGTAGTCGAGGTTTGGCAAAATACTGAGGAGGGTGCTAGAAATTTGAGAAAACTTTCTGCCATTTAATCTTAAATGAGATGAATGTAGCATGTAAATGTATATATATTAATGACACTGTGAAAATAAAGAGAGAGGATTTTTTTTTCATTTATTTATTTTGTGCTAATGTCATTTCTTATTAAAAAGAAAACACGACGTTGACTTGTAAGATTCCCACTGCCATTTTCAAAAAAACGAAATCAAATAAACCAATGAAGGGAAGACCAGACACAGCAGAGATATTGCTCTACCGAAGGATGCTGAGAATACCATTGACAGGGAGTGTAAGCAACGAAGGGAAAATGGAAACAAAAAAGGAATACTATAGACGTAACATCCGAGCAATGAGGAAGTTTTAGAGAGGATGGTAACAAGAAGGATGCTTGTACATAGAATCAGAAAGAGATAGTTGAAATTTCTTGGATATATAATAAGGAAAGAAGGCTTGGAGAATTTAACACTCACAGGAAATAATGAAAGAAAGAGGGTCAAAGGGAATCAACTATTAAACTAATGGGCTTGGGTAATTGGATAGCAGAACAGGGACAGAGAACGTTAGCAAGGGGACAAAGCATCACATAGATCTATGAAGGATTGGGTGTTGTGGAGAGCTCTGAACTTTGTTGACCTGAAAGTGCTCCGCATATGAAAAAAGAAGATATTTACGAGTGGCTCTTCAATTCTGCCTCGGATCAAAGTGTCGCTTTTCAGCCCATTTATGGAATTGAAAGCATAAATAATTCAGTGTACAATTGCGTGACCCCCATCCACTTAAAATGACCCTCCCCTTTTTCTCTAAATTCTGAGAATATGGCTGGTTTACTGTACAACTCTAGTAAGTACCTGTCTCCCCCACTGCTATCCTCGACCTTTAAAGAGCCAGATTAGGCCAAAAATGGAGCTGCCCAGTCCTAACTTTACGGTTTTCATAGAGTCCAAAAGTGTCTCCACGGTCTTGTGGGTGATGAATTATTTTCCAGTCTACGACTCTTATCCCACAGATGAAAAGTCGCAATCGTCTCGCTACTCTATTCCTATTTCCATGAAAAGTGTTCAGACGAAGTACATTCCTTAGTTCCACCAGTTCTAAAAAACGCTAAGATCTTTTTTTTTTTAAAGTCGCTGTTAATGACTGATTTAAATCCGTCGAGGAAGGAAAAAGGGAAAGGATTATCCACTCCTTCTTAAAGATTAAGGAATTTAGCATCAAGTTTCAAATATCAAATGACAAAAACTTGACATAGACATGAATACTATGTGCATAGTATCTCTTTGCTTTTTTTTATAAATATTCTTTTGTAAATAAAAAAAAAATAATTAATAAATTACTCTTCCTTTAACTTGAGGTGTACCTGGTTACTTTCCAGGGCGCATTAGTTCACCTGGGCGAATTAGTACACCCGAGCTCATTTGTGCATCACGGCGCACCGGTTGACAAAGGCTGGTTTTGATATTTGTAAACGGGTTTAGCGCCATGAATGAAATCCATATGAAAGTTTCGGTGGTGGTGGTGGTAGTAATAGTAGTAGTAGTAGTAGTAGTAATTATTATTATTATTATTATTATTATTATTATTATTATTATTATTATTATTATTATTATTATTATTATTATTATTATTATTATTATTATTATTATTATTATTATTATTATTATTATTATTATTATTATTATTATTATTATTATTATTATTATTATTATTATTATTATTATTATTATTATTATTATTATTATTATTATTATTATTATTATTATTATTATTATTATTATTATTATTATTATTATTATTATTATTATTATTATTATTATTATTATTATTATTATTATTATTATTATTATTATTATTCCTCCTCCTCCTCCTCCTCCTCCTGCAGCATTCTGGGTAATCTATTAGATTGGTGCAAAAATAATGACGTACTAATGTCGTTTTTTGACGTTAAAAAATACGTCAAAAAACGACATTATTACGTCATTATTTTTGCACCAACCTAATAGATCAGTGCTTCTTAAACTATCTGATATAGCGTACCGTTATTTATTTTTTTTTTTTTTTTTTTGTTCAGTATGCAAGTGACCGACGAATCTTTAGGGGAAGGGATTCACAGTGCCCCCTCTATTTTTTCAGTTATGACCTATTTCAGGGTCATTTTGAGACTGTCGTATCCTGTAAGCAATATCAAATTTAAAAAAAAAAACAAAAAAAAAACGAAAGAAGACGCTTAAACTTCTAGGCTCAGCGATCGTTGTATAACTGATTCAGGATATAAAAATACCTCGAGGCTTGAAAAGCAGCATTCCGTGGTCGAGATGATTATCATCACAGGGTAGTATCTGTTTCAGCAGCAGACAGTCGGCCCAAAGATCCAACCATCAACAACAGCTGCAACTCCAGGTCGTCAGTGGCCACCGCTCCAGCCAGCCAGTCATCTCCAACACGGCCTCCAGCTCCAGCCAGACCTCCTCGCGAACAGCAAAGATATGCGATAACTGTCATTTTCAGTTCAACACTCTTCAACGATTACAAAATTATCCTGTTCAGGACAGCACACTTATCATTTTCAGGACAACACTCTTCAACAATAAAAAAAAATGTCCGTTTCTGGACAACACTCTTCAACGGCTACAAAACTGTCATTTTCTCTAAAAAAAAAAAACAAACTTGGCAATATATTTTTTACTCAAGTCTTTATTTTTTTTTTTTTTGTTGTTGTCTTCTGTCATCCAATATCTGTTTACGGGCCAATACACCACATCCGCAAAAAGACTATCTGTTCTAAACATAAGGACGTTTTATTCATTCTAGGGCCAGTCATCATTGACGTAAGATGTCTTCCCAATACAATATTTGTGCTACCTCATCTGGCCCTACCTACTGGCCACGCCTGCAGCTGTGTAGTTACAGACTTCCAGTGAAATTTGAAAATCTGTTAGGCAGCTTGATTATGAATCTACGGAATGAAATACTAATTTGAAAAATTTGGGCCCAAATTCATCTGGCTATTCATTTTAACACCAGTCAGGCGAATTGTTCAACCTTTAGCACTCTGCATTATTAATATTACTTCTCGCTGCATTTTTTAAGGCCTTTCTATTGCAGTATCCTTATTGTTAATTTCTCTGAAAGTTGTTTTGTGTTGCCATAACAGGATATAACAACACAACTATGAAATTCAAACACACTGTTCTTCAGAGATTAGAGCCAGCTAATTTTCCTTTTGCATAGGAATTGAAATCACATGCAGAGTGATAACGGTTAGAGGAAAAATTAGAAATATATGTCCATGAAAATGGCATTTTGGTATTCCTAGGCGTGGTTCCCACAGTCACACGCCACATCATCATGATGGTATTATCATTTTTTAAGCAAGGGGTTACAGAGAGTGAGAGTAGGAGTAAAGGATAGTGTTTGGGAAAAGGGTAAAGAGAAAGACAAAGGTCAAGGCATCAGAAGATGTCGATTGACATTTGAATATTTGAATATCAGCGAAGCAAGTGATCGGAAGGGAGTTCCACTGATGAGAGGTGCGAGATAAGAAACTGTTGGAGCAGAAGAGATGGCTACATTTAGCCGTTTCAGTAGTGAAAGGGTGGAACCGAGATGCCAACCTAGTAGCACGCTTAAATTCATGCAGTTTGGGAACCAGTGAAAGTAGCTGGTCGGAGGAGTTGCCATGAAAAGACAGAGGGAAGCCACAACACATCTGTGAGATAGTGACTGTATACAGGATGCCAGATCAGGACCAATCACGTTGCATATCCGTGTCTGGATTTTGTCGAGGACCTCCAAATGAACAACGGGAGCACCAGACCATATATGGCAACAGTATTCAATGCAAGGACGAATGGTTGATTTTTAAATTTAAAGGATGGACTCAGACGAGAAAAACCTTCTGGCACGACACAGAGAACCAACTTTCCTTGCAGTAGATGAAGCTATAGATTCAATGTAGTTGTTCCACTTCAGGTCAGTGGACAGCGTGAGACCAAGCAGGCACAGTGAGGGACTCTCGTGGAGTTGGGTATCAGCCATCCTGATGGGGGGCAGGGGGGGTTCTTTGTGGTGGGTAAATGAGAGCAGTTTCGTTTTGAAAGTATTAGAGTTTACAAGCCATTTCCTACCCCAGTCAACCACAGATTGGAGGTCATTCTCGAGGCCTACGGCCAGGTTGGTTTTGTCAACGATGCCGGATTTACTATTGAGGCAAGAGTAAATAGTAGTGCCGACAGCGTAGATGCCGACTTGGGAATTGATGACATCAGGAAGA
>OZ010611.1:39061555-39081555 GCA_963932145.1 Acanthosepion lycidas
AATAATGATAATTTCTCATTGCAGAAATTCAGACATTAATTTTGCAAGTGTCGCAATACTTCTTTTCGTCCCTACCCACTGAATATGATTATTATTCTTTAAAGGATTAAGTGTATTGACAATAAAGGCGACTAAAATGAATAATATATATTTGTTCTGTAAAATAAATCCCGTGTTATCATTTGCCTGCGGATTTATTGAATGTTTTGTTTTTCTTTACATGTTCATCCAATATAAGGCTCAAGAGACACTCAAGGTCGAGGGTTATTGAATGTCATAGGAGGTGAAGATTATGGAGATATTGAGGATGAATAAAGAGTAGCAGTTGATTTGAAGTGGTTTCGATTGTAGCGTCCGGAAAGCAAGCATGCAGAAGTCTGTTCCATAATGCAGCGGTTCTTGAGAAAAATAAAATAAAACCTGTATGAAGGGAACCTCTTTCTTACTATCAGAATACGGGGGCAATGAGGTTGTTTCGATTCCGTTGACGTGTCAAGGCGGATTTTAGCTGTAAATGATTCAGTCTGGTGGAACTACAGAATGGAGCTCGTTCAAGCATTTGCAATGAAAGTAAGGGGAGATTAGCTATAAGACAGCGACGTACGTCTATTTATACTCATTGCAATTTCCTTAGTGTGGCATAAGGCTGCAATGACGGAGCACTCATTGAAGATCGAAGTCACTATATCAGCAAATGATGATATAGTCGATTTATATGTCGATGTTATTATATATATGTCGATTTTATCAAAATGTCAACTCCTTGACAAATTTACTATAATGAGATTCGAACCTAGGTCCCGGGATTTGAAGACAAAAGTACTAACGACTCTTGCACGAGAGATGTGGCACATGATAGAGCAGGTTGCAAACTCAAACTAGGAGTTGTAATCAGTTTCTTAACCACAAATCCACAGCAGAGAACTCCATGGTTATTTCGGCAACCAAATCATGGGAAAAATACATTTTTAGTGGCTTAGGACAGAACGGGTGATGGGTTGACTGTTTGTCGGATAATTATGATAGAAATGCTTTTAGAAATTCAATGTGTGATGAATTAAGCACTCAATAACTCTAAATAAACCGGTCGTCCATATAATACCTGTCGCTAGGAGGTACGTTTAAACACGCACGTGCGCACACATATATATGTGGGTGGTTGCATACATATATATATATAAATATATGCACACACACACACACACACACACATATATATATATATATGATCAGACTCAAAATTTCACTTGTGTACTTAAGCGACATGTTAATTGTTTAAAAATATGTTGGCATATATATATATATATATATATATAATCATAATATAAAATCATGTACGAATTGACTTTTTGGAACTTAAGCCAATTAAATTTTTGAAAATAGGTTGTAAAATGTATATATATATATATATATATATATATATATATATATATCATTATTCAAACGTTATTTTTTCTGGATACTCGTATTTGAGTAGACGCCGCGTTTATTAATTAAAAAGCATATTTATTTATTTTTGTCTACCGACCGGAATATTCTAAAAATAATCGTGTAATGGTTAGCAGGCTTGTCTCGCTAAAACAGTTACGACTTAATAGTGAGTTCGATTCTCACTTGGTGCCCCACACATTCAGCCTTGTGCCATATCTAAGCTGCGCTGGGAAAATCACTATATATATATATATATATATATATATATATATATATATATATATATATGTTTGTGCGTGTGAAAATTACAAAAGGAAAACTCATCTTAGCTGACACGTTTCGTCCTCTGAGCGACGTTAAGTTTTTCTTTTGTCTTTATTCATATTTTCCTTTTACAGATATACTCTCTCTGAAATTTTTAAAGACGCACACAAACACACACACACACAGATATATATATATATATATATATATATATATATATATATATATATATATATATATATATATATATATATATATATATATATATTATTAATAATAATTTTATAAGTATAAGAAATTATACTCGTCCGGAAAACGTTCGGTGTCTTGATTTGCGAATAATCGAACCAATACCAAAAGGGAAAATGGTACAAAAAAGAACGAGCGAAGAACATGTACCTTAGCCGAAAATAATCGTTTAGCATGCAAGTCCAAAGTCCAGAGAAAAAAATCCCGATTCGAGTACGCAAAATGACTAAATAAAGTGCTCAATACAGTAAGCAGAGCAGACCTAGTTTAACCTAGAGAGCCTGACAAACCTACCAAAGTTTCACCTAAGCGGATTGTCAGAGAAGGCTGGCACTTCCCTGACGATCCGCTTTGTCTGGCTCGCTAGGTTTAACTATATATATATATATATATATATATATATATATATATATATATATATATATATATATATATGCACAGCCGGAGATATATGTAAGTATAAAATATTACACAATGAATGCTCGTTATAATTAAATGTCACATAATTTATACTGTTAATACATTTTCTCTTCACCATTTGGTACAAAATTTTTCAATCTTTAAGTGAACATTGCTGCGTGTATGGAACTCAGAGTTGTACCAAACAGTGAGGAAAAAAATATTATTAATACCATATATATATATATATATATATATATATATATATATATATATATATATATAGTGTGTATGTGTGCCAGAAAATTATATACACACTTTAGTAAAGGAAAAGTTAATACTAAATTTATCTCTACATTAATTCAGACATCACGAGATTAATACAAGTTACCTTTGAACTCTCCAATCACAAGAGATGCTCAAAATGGTGGCCGTTAGCTCCCAGACATTTATTCGTATGGCGAACTACTGCCTGGGCCACATTGGCCAAAGTGTCCAGTGGGATTACTACACATGCATTTTCAATTTCTTGTATAAGGTCCCACAATGTAATGCCATCTGTCGAGAAAACTTCGTACTACTACAGTGTTATCGCAATTTGATAAAACTACGAAAGACAAGTTTGTCCTTTCCTGAAGTGTGCATAAATTTTTGGCGCACTCTGTACATACATACATACATATATATATATATATATATATATATATATATATATATATATATATATATATATATATATATATATATATATAGGCTTGGTGCATAATTATCAGGCGTTTTCGAAAAAGTATTCATTATGAAAAAAGAAACCAAACAATTCATCGATAACATTTTTAAATGATTATTCCGGAGCGTATGATTATCGACATGCATTTTTATAAACTGAAAATAAAATAATAATTTTATTAATAAAAAGTAAACAAAACAGCAATTTTTATTAGCAAATGACGCGCCTAAAAAACGCCTGATAATTATGCACCAACCCTATATATATATATATGGTTGGTGCTTTATTATCAGACGTTTTAAAACAATATTTATTATGAAAAAAGAAACAAAACAATTCAGCAATAACATTTTTAAATGATTTTTTGAAAATAAAATAACATTTTTATTTAAAAAAAAAAAAATTACAGTAAACAAAACAGCAATTTTAACAAATAACTTGCCGACAAAAACGCCTGATAATTATGCACCAACATATATCGTTTACTTATGCACAAGAATTTATTCAAACAGGTTTTATTAAAATATACCGACAAGGCGCGTCATTTTTATTTATTTTTTTTTTTTTAATTTTCATTACATTTTTCCAGTTTGTGTACAAGTTGTCGTACACCCGGATGCAATCCATAGAAAAAATATTAGTTCAGAATGTTTTCGCACAAATCCAATCAATATGAAGAATATTAATGCTATGTCATAAAGATTTTATTAGCTTCACCCTAGCATTTTTAAGAACACTACATTTCTTATTAAAAAATACACGTATCATATAAATACGGCACAACGTTTAGAAAGTTGTTCTTTCTTCTTTTTTTTTCCCTTCAAGGGTCAAAAATTTGATAATGCTTGAGAATTCCAATAATGTTCATTTCAACATTTCAAATGAGACGCCCCATGTGTTGAAAAATACTGTGTATAATGCTTCTTTTGTTCTGAAATAACGTATATAAGCTGTGACACTAATAATTTAAAAAAAAGGATTTCTATTCTATTGTTCAGCCAACACAGTTCCCGTGAGCCACTCAATGTAGAGGATTACTAAATGCGTTTGTTATAAATGCGTACAATGATGGAATACTGAGTGTATATTATGAGAATATAAATAACAGCTCACCCTAGACTTGAAGAGGTTAAGATTGTAGTGACCGAGGAAGCAACCACACGGGAGTCCGTGTTACAGTAAAACAGTTCTTGGAAAGAAATATATATATGAGAATTTTTTTCCCAATAAAAAAAAATCAATCTCCACGATACGGTGGTTAATAATCATCTATCTCAGGTACCAACCAACACTCCAGTGGTCTAAATAAAATATTTTTTTTATTGGGATTTAAATCTAGAGTGGTTTAAATCCTGTCATCATACAGGACGATAGGTGAAAAAGATAAGAAAAAAAGCATTTAAGCAACAAAAACCAAGAATCTACTTCTCTCCCTTGTCATTTGTAAATAAAAACAAAGTACCTCTTTATGAAGCCAGGGATTGAATTCACACTGTATTTATAGTATAAACAGGACATCCTCAACTTTTCAAAATTATTGCAATATTTTTCAATTCTGGCAAACTTTAATGAATAAAATATGATAAAAACATTTCTGAAGTGCTCTTCAAAGGTAACTCGTATTAAGTAATAGGCTAAGTTTAATGAATAAATTATTTCTTAAATCCCCTGAAAGGTATCCCCTACCTAACATATCCTTAATAACTCATTTACATTAACACCGGCATTCTTAAGGACAGGTTAATCAACTAATTTCCTTTCTGAAAGTGAAAACAATAGATCAAATACCCTGTACCAAAGCGAAAGACAATCCTATTGCACTCAATACACACCCCAGCCTCAATATAAGCTGATGAAAAAGAGTGCATTGTGGTCAGTTCTCTCTGCTCTTTTGCCAAAAAGTCAATTCACTTCCTTTCTCTCTCTCTCTCTCTCTCTATATATATATATATATAGGGTGTCCCAAAGTAATGTATACACTCTTTGAATCGTTATAACTTATTCAATTTATGTATTTTGACTTGTAAATAAGATTAATACAAGAGAAAGAATACACATTTAAAGAATTTGAGAGTAAAATATACAAAAAAACATAGAAATTAACTTTAATAAGATAAAAGCTACTTGGGGCAATGACAGAATGTTCATATAATGATGAGTTCACATCAAATGCTCAAACTGGTTTCCGTTCTGTTCAATTCACTTTTCAGATCTTGAAGAAATAGACCTACAAACGTCCAGTATCATTTCGTCTGGTATTTGAGAACATTCTTCTTCAATTGCTACTCTCATTTCAGCAATTGTTTAAGGTTTCCTGCTGTAAACTTTGTCTTTTAGAACCTCCCCCCCCACACACACACACACAAAAAAAGAAATCCAAGGGTGTCAGATCTGGTGATCTAGGTGGGTATTCAACTGTCCCTCTTCTTCCAATCCATTGGTTTTGCATATTTTTATTCATATAAAAAATGTATTATTAACTATTAACATTTAAAGTGTGTATACATTATTTTGGGACACCCTGTATATATATATATATATATATATATATATATATATATATATATATATATATATATATAGAAGGATAGGTCTGTCTGTCTGTTTCAATCTACCGGCGTTACGAGCACTTTCTCACGAACAAGGACGCACATTTATATTTGTAATCAAAAAATTAAACTTTCCAAAACAAATTTCGCTAAGCGTTCATCAATTTTGAATATAAAAACCGACATTTTACGCGAAACTCTACATAGGAAATGTCTAAGGAATACTAATCCATAAAAAAAATATACTCTCAAAAAAAAAGGATTACCCCTTTTTGTTCTTTTTATTATTTTTGTATTATTTTTTTTTTCGGGTGGGTCAGTAAATTGAAGCAATGTCCAAGATAAATATTACTACTATTAAATTTTCAGAAAAACTTCGTTTAAAACAATTTGTGATTTACGAAAAGCTTCCGGTTTGAAAACAAGATTTATTATAAAAATAAAAATTATTAATGTTCCGTTGATTTGTTGTTATCTACCCCACCACCCAAAGCCGGTGCAAGGGCTTCGTACCCACTCGAATCTATAATACGCACTCACCCCCTTTACTACATTTCCATTTTCATAAGTTAGTATTCATATAAAATCCAATACTCCAATAGCTTCATATCTCGAACCTCTCGCCTGTGGAACTCCCTTCCCTATTTCCTGTTTCCATGATAGCTATAATCTCCAACTATTCAAATGTAATGTCAATCGACATCTCCACTTGCCTTGATCTATCCACTATCCTTCTCCTCATCCTTTCCTCTATCATTCCTACCTGCTCTCGCTCCAAATCCTCTGTAACCCCTTGCGTGCTAGTGTCTTCCCGCCTTGCTAGCGGTGAAATACTTATATATATATATATATATATATATATATATATTTATATATATATATATATATATATATATACGATATTAATGAACAATTCAACTAGAAAAAAATTGAAACTAAATACGATATCTCAAAATAATGAACGAGCTTTAATAGATCATTCCATCTTAAATAAAACAACAATATTTGGCGGCAATTTTTAACATCAGCTTGAGTTTTTTTGTTTGTTTTTTTCTAATAAAAGTTTTAAGAATTTTAATATATCCATTATTATAGATAAAGAATAGTAAATTTTTATAAAGTTTTTTTTCGAGGTTTAACATGAGCAAAACAAATTGGCGGATTTGGGGGAAAAAAGGACCCTAGAATGTTGTCAAAATCCACGAAAATTTGTCGTCCTTTAAAGGCCAGTTGTGCTTAGTTTAACTTGTAACGTATATAAATGTAGGTAGACAAACAAATCAATGTTGATAAGATAGCAAGGTTCACAAATAACTGCCCGGGACCCCAGCCAGACTTCCTTTCCTCGGTTGGGGAGTAGTATGCATCAGCCCCGCAAATGATTAGTAGTTGGGATAATATATTCACCGTTAAAATTGGTTCGTCGAAACGGAAATTATACTTACGACTCAACGTTGAAGGTCGGCTGGTTCGAGATTTGTATGCGTCGGCCCTGCCACAATCTGAAAAAAAAAAATATCGCTTTTATTATGAGATACACTTTTGCATGGGCTTTAGACAGAAAATCTTGACCTGTCATCTTAGTGATTCTCGATATCAAGTATCATACACTGTATTTCTTTAGCAGTTAATTACTCACCTAATGGCTTTTGGGCATACATCCGGCGAACGACTCTAGCTATCAAGAGAACACTTTAAACGTCTCAACTTGAATTAATTGTATAAACGTTTTTTATGTATACGAAGTACATTTAAAGCTGGCTTAAGAGTCTATAGTCACTAGGTTATTAGCTACACTTTCGTAAATACTTAAAACTCAATCCATTTACACCATGTTTCTTTAAGGGTACACTAAATATATATTTTTTTTACATTTTGAGTTTGAGTGTGTACATCTTCTATATGCCATGCCTCTTCAAGTCGTTGCCTATTCTAGAGATGTAGTGTTTTCTAAGTACCTTCTTTATAGCTCCCAGAAAATGGGAGACTGATTGTACTACAGCAATATTCTTGTGTTTTCTAATTCTCTGCCAGGTCCTTTCAGGAGGTAGGTGATCATGGCTCTCCACAAATTTGTCCTAGGAATATTGTCTTTTTGCTATCTCGACTAAACCTTGCCCCGCCATTCATTTACTTAAGATATTTAGATTGGTTTTCCTGTGTTTTCCTTCAATCTATCATGTGAATGTCAAATTTCCCAAGATCACCTTCCTCGTTATGTGCCCTATAAATTTCAACTCTTTCCGATGTTAAGTATAAGTTTCCTTTTTGTTTCCATTTTCTCTAAAATTCGTCGCTCCTATTAGATTTTTTATTTATAAGAATAATTTTATATTTACAACATGCTAAAAAAATAATACAATGAAAACTAATGCAATGCAATAATATTTATCATTTACCAGTTTATAAAGAAATAAATATTAAAACAATTTCTTTATTCATAAATTTATAAACATTTACTAAATTATTAAAATATGTGAACCAACTATAAAGAAATCCTTGTTATTTACCATTTTATAAAGTTCGAATCAATTGGCAATTAGTTGATATATTGTCAACAATATTATAAATAGTATAAATAAACACTCTAATAAATAGTGTTTATTTTTGTTGTCAACTAAGAAAATTAAATTCACTTTCATATGTTTAGGTTTTATGACAATTCTAATCATCGGTTTTTAAAACAATAAACACTGCCGTGGAGTGAAGGCAGTTAAAATAAAAACGGTATCAATAGAAAAACCGTCCTTTTGAAACTGTATTTTGCGAACACGAAGGGCCAATTTTTCCCATTTACTTTTCATTTATTTATTAAATCTATATATAAAATTATATGACTACCGGTAGTTCGTCCGGTCACACCCCCCTCTAAAATGGCCATAAACTGTGACTAATTGAAAAAATTTGGTAAGAAATGCAAACAGTTGGTACTTTATTAAGGTGCGTAGGTAAGAACAATAAATTTTCATTAATTTTTTGGAAAGATTAAAAATTTATTATTTAACATACAAAATACAGTGTAACCCAGATATAAGAGAGTTGCCGGAACCTGAGAAGAAGTATCTTATATCAGGGTTTCTCTTATATCCGGGTTTCTCTTATATCCGGGTTTGGTCTATTTTATATACATTAACACATGCTCTAATTTGGGACCAGAGAAAATCTCTCTTATATCCAGGTTTCTCTTATATCCGGGTCACACTGTACTTCCACTATTTTAAAAAGAATTTAATGATTAAAAATAGCAATACCTACTTAATAAAAAGGCAATATTGTTTGTTTTGGTTTTGGTTTTTTGGTTTGTTTGTTTTTTTTGGGGGGGGGTGCATATCTTTTCATTAAGGTTTTATATATACAAGAATCCAGTTTCCAGTTCGGCCTGCGTTTGCGAGAACTATAAGCAATTCACAAGGTCAAACGCTTCAGAAAGTTGGAATTTGGCTCCAGAAATATTTACACATGTCCAGTTGTATGTTCAAGAGTAAAGAATCCTAAAAATTTATTCCCCGCTGTTAAAAAGAAAAAAAAGAAATTTTCTTAAAAAATATTGTTTACCATTAAGTTCTATAAAATTAAACCTTTGAAACCAGACCACCGTTGGTAGAGTAAAATGACGTAATGCCCAGTCTCCGATTGAACGCTAGGTAAACACTTGTATTTTTATATCTACCGTGAAACATTAAATACCAATTATTTGCGAATTTCGACTCAGGGGGTCAGGTACAAGGGCTAAAATTGTTCAGGAACGCAGGGCTCAAAAGGTTAAATTTTTTAAAAAATTATTGAACCGTGAAGTAAGGTTTTTGTCTAAGTATTTTACCAAACAAATCAGCTTATTCCAATTTCTCTATTGGTTTGCAAAATTGTATGAAACATAGACATTATAAATCTCAACAAAAAATGTTAGCAATAACTTCAACAATACTGTGAGGACTTCAACACGTGTCAAAAAAAAAATCTGATAGTAATAACTGAGGTTCAGTGGTTTAATTCATATTGTTCAGCTGACATATGGCAGATCACTGGAGGTAACTAATTTATTGTACCCAGTAACAGTGTTGTATAAAAATGGGATCTTGGAAATATAATTCCTTATTTTCATATTCAATTCCACACTCTGCAACTAAATGAAGTATGCCACTCTCTTTTGTAAACAGTGGCTTATGGAACCTTTAGTAAATTATTACTCCTCCTATATGTAAAGCTCCGATCATCCATCACACTCTCTAAAATAGTCATACAATATTCAAACCAAATACTTCAAAAAGTTGGAATTTGGCCAGTTGCAGGTTGCATGCTCAAGAGTAAGAAATTGAAAGAATTTATTCTTTGGTGTAAAAAAGATAAAAAGAAATTTTCTTAAAGAATATTTTTTACCATGAAGTTCTATAAAATTAAATTATTAAACCATGGAGTAGGGTTTTTGTCTAAGTATTTTTTTTCCAAACAAATCAGCTTATTCAAATTTCATCGATTGGTTTACAAAATTGAATGAAACAGAGTTTGTAAATCTCAACAAAAAAATTTAGCAATAACTTCAACAAAACTAAATACTGTGAGGATTTCAACACGCTTCTAGTAAAAAATAATTTCGGTTGTTTGATTGCTGCCATGTTTGAAATTGTTAAAGACTTAAGTTGTTAAATCAGAAAGAAAAAGAAAAAAATCGTTAGACGCTTAAACTTAATCCACATTTAAAATCGGCCCAAGTTATTGGAACACACACACACACTCACACACATATACATATATATATATATATATATATATATATATATATATATATATATATATATATATATATATATATACAAATTTTACTTATTTAAAACTATTCTTTTTGCTTATGAGTAGTATCCAAAAATGCGTATACATAATGTGCTAATGTCCTTAGAAAAGTTATGAATCCTCTTCTTCTCCCCCAGCTATGGATAAATAGCAGGACAGACCGGGTTCTTTAACCTTGAATGAAAACTGATCTACTGTAGAAAGAAATGGTAACCTACTGCGGGAAAATATCTACCTGGTTATGTGCCTAAGCGTGTATCCCGCATGACTCATAACTGACTGAATTATGTATTATTGAGGAATCAGAGAGCCGAGTTCGAATTCCAGTCGAATCCATTACATTCACTTACGTGCTAATATCTTTGGGAAATGTATGAATCTTCTTCTTCTGCCTCCAGCTACGGATAAATAGCAGGACAGACCGGGTTCTATAGACTTGCACGGCAACTTGTCTACCGCAGAAAGAAATGATATCCTACTCCGGGAAAAAAAAACATCTGCTTCGTCAGTCATGTATCGAAAGATACATGATCGCCAAAGCGTTTATTACGCATGGCACATAACTGACTGAATTATGTATTATTGAGGAATCAGAGAGCCGAGTTCGAATTCCAGTCGAATCCATTACATTCACTTACATGCTTGAGAAAGTTGTGAATCCTCTTCCCTCCAACTATGGTTAAATAGCATGACAGACCGGGTTCTATAGATTTGGACGGCAACTGGTCTACTGCAGAAAGAAATGGTAATATACTACGGGAAAAAAATCTGCCTTCTCAGTTATGTATCGAAAGATACATGATCGCCTAAGCGTGTATCACGCATATCACATAACTGACTGAAATATGTATTATTAAGGAATTGGAGAGCCGAGTTCGAATTCCAGTCGAACCCATTACATTCACTTACGTGCTAATAAAATTGGGAAATGTATGAATCATCTTCTTCTCCCCCTAGCAATGAGTAAATAGCAGAACAGATTGGGTTCTATAGACTTGGACGGCAACTGGTCTACCTCAGAAAGAAATGGCAACCTACTGTGTGAAAAATCTGCCTCGTCAGTCATGTATCGAAAGATAGATGATCGCCTAAGCGTGTATCACGCATTGCACATAACTGAATTATGTATTATTGAGGAATCGGAGAGCCGAGTTCGAATTCCAGTCGAATCTATTACATTCACTTACATGCTAATACCCTTGGGAAAGATGTGGATCTGCAACCTCTCTTTCTAACTATGGGTAAATAGCAGGACAGACCGGGTTCTATAACATTGGACGACAACTGGTCTACGGTAGAAAGAAATGGTAACCTACTGCGGGAAAAAATCTGCCTCGTCAGTCATGTATCGAAAGATACACGATCGCCTAAGCGTGTATCACGCATGGCATATAACTGACTGATTATTCATTATGGGTCATACAGAAATTGTTCTATTCCCGCAGCTGTGCCACAAACATCAGCGTATCTTCTTGACCGGACACTTCTTAGTGCAACAAAGAGGTGCTATTTAAGACGTATTCCTGGTCACAGACTTTTTTATTCTTCTCAATCGCCACTGTCCGGGAAAACTTGGCGCCCTTTCAAATGTTTTAAGGCGTACAAGAATTTGGAGAATAAGGTACAACAAATTACCTGCCATCTGATGAGTGGAAACGTACCCTTTAACATCTGCGTTCGTTCCTTTGTAACAGGTTAAGTCCCCGCCGCTTGTAAGCTAACATACGTGTATTTATTTTTGTCCGTTTGTCTATCTGTTCACGGAGAATATACGGTAAATGTACTTAGTGTGTATGGGCGGGGCTGGTGTGTGAAGAGTAGTTTGTAAAGTGTCGATGAACCGGGCACCTGTGCATACCTAGGATCTATGGATGCAGTTCAAGTTACTTACTTTCTTACGTACACAAATACTTATTTATGGACAAAGGTCACCAGCAAAGACTGCTTCATTTCACCCGACACGCCAGCTCCTTCAAGATGACGTGTCAAGCTCTGATTGGCTGATTACATTTGTCAAGGGAGAATTGTTTAACGACAGAAGAAGTTTAGTCAATAGAAAATTTGCCAAGCATTCAGTAGGAACGTATATATATATATATATATATATATATATATATAATTCGAAGCATTAACATTCTTTACATATATATATATATATATATATATATGAGAAGAAAGGGTTTGCGTGTTTAATTCTGTGGTTATTGTATGTTGTATATTTTCTCCGAAAACTTTATGTCAGACAGACAGACACGCTACACACACACACACTTATATATATATATGTGTGTATGTGCATATATATATATATATATATATATATATATATACACACACACACACACGCACATATATATATATATATATATATACATTAAGGAATATACAAAAATATACAATATATATGTACACACACACATATATATTAAGGTATATATATGTGTGTGTGTGTGTATTCAAGCATGTTTGGTTGAATAATTTAGATATGTCTATTTTTATTTTAATCCTCGTAAGTTCATGATCAGTTGATGTACAAAATTTATCAAGAAAAAAGCCGTAATTATCCTTATGATTTTTATTCTCTATACTCCACCACAAAAATAAAAATCAAACAACAATTTCAAATTCTGGAATCCTTTACATAAAAAATACTTCCAAAAATAAATAAAATCAATTATGAATATAGGAACAATTTAGTTTTATGATAATCCTTATTTTATTTTACGGCAATTTTTTAAAGATTTTTTTGTTGCTGTGCATAAAACGCACCCCTGATTTTGCTTATTATTTTTTTAAAAAAATGCGTATTATACATGGGGAATTACGATATAGCGTCTCATCTCTTACAGCAGTACCTCACAATTGCTCCGAAAAATCTGAAAATAACATCTGACATATATATATATATATATATATATATATATATATATATATATTAGAAAAATGCGTATTATACATGGAAAATTACGGTAGATCGAACGATCGAACTCCTAGTATAGAACGTAGGTCACAGACTAACGTGTTTTACGTTCCTGTGTCTGTTTTTGGTCATCCAGGAGGACGACTCGAGTCGGTCGAGAGCTTAGTGTCAACAGATTACAGTTTGGTCGATTCTTTGCTAGGTACGATACCGCTAGCCTTAAGTGCGTTAAAACCATATATATATATATATATATATATATATATATATATATATATATATATATATATATGCAGGATGTTTTGAAATCATCGGGTACAAATGAAGGACCACAAATGATAGAGTAATGGAAATTACATTTATTGAAAGATAAAAGGATAGCATTTCAGGGTCTGCAACTATTTAGACTCAAAGATCAACCAAAAATATCAAGAGGATCCCTAGAGTGACATGTTCCAGATGTTTGCCATTTAGTTGAAGGCACTATTGAATGCAAAGTTGTTGATAATGAATTCACATTCTTTCTGAGTGATCGCTTTAATCTCCACGGTGATGGTGGCTTTCAGTGCAGCAATGGTGCAAGGGTTGCCCTGGTAGATGTTGTCCTTGAGGAACCCCCAGAGCAAGAAATGTGTGGGGAGGGGTTCAGATCAGGCGAGTAAGGAGTCCATTCCACTTCAGCTTTGCAGCTAATGTGACGCGCTCCCCAAAATTTTCACGGGAGCATGCCATGGTAACATTAGCAATGTGAGGAGGAGCACCATCCTGCTGGACACACTATTCCTCCTCGTCAATCTCCTCACTCTCCTCGAGCTCTCTCCATCTGAGTGGCCGCTGTTTTGTTTCAATCATTGAGAAACACTATCTATCTATCTATCTATCTATCTATCTATCTACATATATATATATATATTGTCACACATTATGAGAGGGACAAAGTCCGGCAATTATTTTTAAGACATTTTAATGTTTTAAAAATAACTGTCTGTTTCATGTGTGACGTCATTTGTTTACATTTGATACGCCATAAGCAGATATGAATGTACGTGAGAGATTCATGGAAGATTAAAGTTTAAAGACAGTAAAATCGACCATGCTAATCGAACGCTCATCTGTGGCCAAAACGGTTAAGGCACGTGAGGCTATATGACGGTTCCGTATAGGATACAGGTTCGATTTCTGTCGGAGGACGAAAATTTTCTATGAAAATTTCTCGGACAATCAGGCCGGTAAATGTTGTTTAATACTGTTTATTATTAAAAAAAAAAGAAAAAAACAGAGCATTTACTTATATATTTGTATCTATAAAAATAATGTATAAACATAAAAATGTTTTAATATATATATATATAGAGAGAGAGACATTTTTTATGTTTATACGTTCTTTTTATAGATACACATATTTAAGTAAATGCTCTGTTTATAATAAACAGTATTAACGACATTTACCGGCCTGAATGTCCGAGACATTTTCATAGAAAATAGGCGTCCTCTTACAGAAATCGAACCTGTATCCTATACAGAACCGTCATATAGCCTGACGTGCTTTTACCGATTGAGCCACAGAGGAGCGTTTCGGTTAGCAACGTCGATTTTAATTTTACAATTCTCCATGATTTAAAAACACCCTGAATATCTCGAGATTTTTGACAAAATTCAAAAGAGGATCTGTAATGTAATCGATCCTGACCTGGCATCTCGACTGCATTCACTTTCTCACCGACGTGACGTGGCTTTCCGATGTCTTTTCTGATGAACTTTTATCCATAGTGAATCGATTGCATGTATTTAAATGTGCTTCTAGATTGGCCATTAGGTCTCGCCTCTTTACTAATGAACTATCCAGATGCTATAGTTTATTTTCTCGCACTTCTCGCCTATGGAACTCCCAATTTTTTTGTTTTCCTACCACCTACAATCTTCAAATATTTGAATGGAACATGTCTGGGGGCTATTTAGGACTTCATAGAGACTTTGAGGTATTATGGTATCTGCGTATCTTCTGTCTTCTTGAACCCTGTTCCTTTATTGTCCTTTTCCGCCTTTCTCTTTTTCTTTCACTCCGGGTAACCCCTTGCGTCTGTTCTCAACTTGCTTGGGATAAAATGATTGAAAAATGAACAATTATGACATTGTAGTGTTTATGAATACCAAAGTAAAGGTAGCTGTGGCGAATCATGACTTCTTGAATAGAAAAAAAGAGAATGTTATTGAAGCATTCTCCAGGGAAGGCCACAGTAGAAGAGACGATATCCTAACACGTGTGTGGCGTGGTTTCAAAACAGGTTTTATCAGAGGATGGAAAGTGCGACACCGATATCCGAATGCACGTTGGATTATCGAAAGATACCCTCCAAAAGCTAAACAAAGTAATAAGATAGAGGAAAATTTCGCTAGAAACAAAGAAAAGAGGACCGAATTGCTATGTTATATCAATCGTCGTATATCTCAGTGAACGCTGAACAATCTCACTACAGAAGAGAGGAAACCTAGAAGCAACAGAAGTGTAGTTAAACAGAAGGATACTGAGAATTCTATGGACGGAGCGGGTTAGAAACAATGAAGTATTTAAAAAATGGCAACAAAAAATACTTAGACTCCAAATCAGGAAGAGAGAGCTGAAATTTACTGGACACCTAAAGAGGAAGGAGGGCTTGGAAAACCAAACCCTCACAGAACATGTTGAGGGCAAGTGCGATAGGGAATGGCAACTGGCCGTCTACCTGATGAGCTTACGTGAATGGATGGTGAAACGTGGGATGGGAGGCCTAGCAAAGTGAGAAATGCTGATAAGGGATAGGAAGTTGTGGAGAGCCATGATCTGCCACGAATAGGAGAATAAGTTTCAGAACTGAATCCAGTTAAACGAAAATCCTGATGCGTATGAAAATAGAAAGTGGGGTGAATGGGGGGGTAAGAATGGGGGGGGTTAAAGAATGGGGGGGGTTAAAGAACTTGTTGAACAAGTTGGTCATTGAGTACAAATTCAGTAATACCTGGCTGACCTTTAAATACTACTACCGCATAAAACTAACGTTTAGCAGGCACTTGTTAAAAACAGCAATGTCATTCCAAACAGAACAGTAAGATGCGAAACCTTTTCTTTAGATGGACGAAAAAAAGTTGTTTAAAATATATATGACGATAAAGAGAAAGAGATAAAGCAATTTGATAAAGAGAGCCTTGATCCTTGTCACTAAAGCACAAACACTGTACATTTTCTCATGACATAGATTTTAGAACACCTTTTTTGTTAATCATTTCACCCCAAGCAAGGTAATAAAGACGCAAGTGGTTAGCCAGTGCCAGAAAATATGGAAATAAAGACGCAAGTGGTTAGCGAGTGTTAGAGAATATGAGAAAAATGACGCAATTGGTTAGCGAGTGTTAAAGAATATAGGAATAAAGACGCAAGTGGTTAGAGAGTGTTAGAGAATAGGAGAATAAAGACGCAAGTGGTTAGAGAGTGTTAGAGAATATAGGAATAAAGACGCAAGTGGTTAGGGAATGTTAAAGAATATGGGAATAAAGGCGCAAGTTAGTTAACGAGTGTTAGAGAATATGGGAATAAAGACGCAAGTGATTAGCGAATATTAGAGAATATGAGAATAAAAACACTGTTAAGGCGAGAGAACAATGAAAGAACAAGAATTAAGACGACAAAATATAACGATTGACTTTGCATTTACATTTTTGACGATCAAAGTTGATTGGAAAACAAGAAGCCGGAAGAGAATTCCAAAAGCGAGAAGTCCACAAGAAGAAACTGTTAGCATAGAACTTACGCTTACATCTGGCCACTTCAACTGTAAAAGATAAGACCTTGTCACCAGTCTAGTTTTCTTCTTTATGTGCTATTTCTCCTCGTGACGCAAACGATCATGGCTCTCCTTAACTTCCCGTCTCTTGTAGCTCTTAATAAATTTTGTTTTTTTTTATTTACTCTAGGAACTGTTCCGTCATCCATTTACTCAAGCTCATTAAGTATTCTATGCGTTGTTTTCCTTTGTCCCTCTTGCCCTCTATCTGCCCGGTGAGTACCAGATTTTCCAAGCCTCCTTTCCTCATTATGTGTCCTAGAAACCTCACCTGTCTCTTCCCGATGTTAGTTTCTTCTCGTCTTCATTTTCTCAAAAACGTCGTCGTTGCTCACATGTTCGATCCACAGTATCCTCATCATCCTTCTGTAGAATCATATCTCTGTTGCTTTAAGTCTCTATCATTGAGGCCATCATCCGGCACTCTCAGGAGGACAGATATGATATAGCAATTCAGCACTCCTTTCTTTGTTTCTAGCGAAATTTTCCTATTTTTTTCCTCTGGTTAGCTTTTGAAAGGCATATTACACTTTCCATCCGCTGTTAAAACACTCCCCAGATATTTAAATGCACACACTTGTTTGATTTTGGTATCTCCAGTAGTACGCTTAAATTCATAAAGTCTATGTACCGTAGTTAAGTAATATTTATTTTGAATTATACAAAAATGTGGCACACGGCCAAAAGGTGGGATACTGGTCTTTAGTCTGTCTTATCTTAAAATTAGCTAGCCGCGATTATTGACCCAAAGATACCACAACCTATTGTTACCATTCTTACTACAGTCACCATAATAGCTCAGGTCTCTACATTGTTCAAACTAGTGTCCATATGTGCAAATTGTCTGTATCTGGTGTAGAATAATAATAAGAAGATTTAAAAGTGAAACAGAAACGGAAGAGGCCAAGAAGGATACACAAGGGGTTACAGAATGTGAGAGAATATGAGAAAAACAAAACAATTAATGAGAAACAACAATAAAAGAATAAGAATTAAGACAGACGGACATTGGATTTAAATTTTTGAAGATCAAAGTTGACCAGAAAGTAAGAAGCTGAAAGAGAGTTCTACAAGTGAGAAATGTGAGAGAAGAAACTGCAAGCATAGAACTTACGGTTACATCTAGCCATTTCAACTATAAAATCATGAGAACTTGCTGATAATCTAGTGCTGCACTTAAATTCATAAAGTCTAGGTACTATAGAGGTAAGTAATAATTATTTTGAAAATACAAAAACCTGGTACAAGGCCAAAAGCAGGGGGATAGAGGAGGCTGGTCTACTGTCTGTCTTATCTTAAACTTAGCTAGCCACGATCACTGACCCAAAGATGCCACAGTATTCCTTACACCAAAACAACACGTCCTTGCTTACAGACACCGTAATACCTCAAGTCTCTATGAAGTCCTAAATATTCCCCATATGTACAATTTGTCTGTAACACATAGAGGAGAGTTCATTAGAAGAATTACTATGTAAGTATTTCTAGAAAAGGCAGGGGGAAGCTGCGTTACGGCGGTGGGAAATTGACTGAAGCCGAGATGCCAGATCAGAATTAATAACATTGCAGTTTTTTCTTTGGGCTTTATCAAGAATCACTAATATCTCTATATAGCAAGAGCACCAGACTATATACAGCAGCAATATTCAAAGTAAGGACTAGTGCTAGACTTATAAATATGTAAGATATTGCCAGATGTCTAGAGGAAACTAAAACGTAGGGTATGTGGGGGGGATAACAGCATTCTCGGGTCACCAACTAATGAGTGGTAGACACTCAATAAGCTTGTTCGAGCTCGTAGACACTGAACTTTCACCTATCATGATGGATGGGTGTACTCTCAAGAAGGTTTCTTGTCTTGAGCGTCTATTGGTATCCAAGCTCTCCCCAGACCTCAAGTAGAACTCATATATATGTATATCCGATCTAAAGGTGCTTGAAGAATGATTTGTTCATTGTACCGCTCGAGTAAGTATCTGAGTCCCACTGCTATACTCTATCTTTACAAGGGCCAGATCAATGACCAATGAAGTATGGCTGCCATATATAGGCTGGAGCTAGACAGTCCTCACTTTCCTGTCTTGATACAGTTCAAAAGAATATATGCGGCCTTGTGAGTGATGAATTACTTTCCACTTTAAAACCCCCTTCCATAACGGAAACGTTGCGAGCCTTTCGCTGCTTGCTTTACGATTATTTCCATGGCATGTGTTCTGACGCTCTACATTCTTTAGACCCGCCGGCCCTGACCTTTACAACTGGGACTCGCCATAGCACGCACGCGAGAATGAATCGTCCTCATTTCCTTCGTATTCCATTAGTACGGAGGAAGTTCCACTCAGACAGCTTCTTCCCAAGAACTGCTGCTTTGTGGAACAGACTCCCAGTAGGATGTTTTCCCAATCACTACAATCTTGACCTCCTCAAGTGTAGGCTCAACTGTTATCTTTTCTGCAAAGCCCAATGAACTTCATTTCTTCCTCTTTCTTATCTTCATGCATCATCACACAGTGGTACTCTACCTTGAGTGGCTCTTGTGTATTATATTAAGTGAATATTAGTATTTTTAATTTTCTATTTACTAATTATTTATTATTCATTTTCCTATAGTTTTGCCTATCGCCCGGTTTATACTCACTACCACAGTCTTTTGTACAGGAAAAGAGGTTTATTCTTTGTTTCTTATTTATTAGGTTGGTGCAAAAATAATGACGTAATAATGTCGTTTTTTGACGTTAAAAAATACGTCAAAACACGACATTATTACGTCATTATTTTTGCACCAACTTAATAGTATTGGGCTTCCGGTTCCTTATAAACTCTACCTCAACTCGATACTTCTAACGGCTCAGTCT
>OZ010611.1:39089055-39139506 GCA_963932145.1 Acanthosepion lycidas
TAAGAAAAAAAACAGCGACAAAAGCCCAGACTGGAATAGTTTTGATTACTGTCCTCTTGCCTTTTCTTTTCCACTCTTTTTTTATTCATTCACTGCCATATAGGAGGATTAATAACATATAGCATTCGGCAGTCTTTTTTCTTTACTCCCAACAATTTTTTTCCTGTTTCTTAATACTTTGTTCAGTTTTTGAAAGGCACCTTTCGCTATTTAAAATGCGTCTTCAGAGTTTGATATCACACTTTCCGTCATCTGTTAGAATACTTTCCAAATGGAAGCAGTTAAATTTCAACTCTTTCCTTCTGTATTTAAGCGCCCGTTTCTTTCCTATTTTCATTAAAACCTCTTCGTTGCTCCTGTGGGGATATTATTATTTTCACAAATAAATAAATAAATTAATAATAATGGAAATTATAAATGAAATAAAATAAAACGATAGTATTTAAACTTTGTTTAAAATAAATCTAATATAAAATAAAAATACTAGAAAATTACCCCTAGCATGCAAAAAAAAACTGTTCCTGCCGGGAATACGGACATCCCACCCAAAGCAGTGGTTCACAGGAAGAAGCTGCTCTCCCCAGTGAAATGGAATGAGGGTGGTTAGCTAGAATGGGCGTGGCATGGTAGGTCTTAGCCGTGAAGGGTAGAACTGGTGGAACTAAAGAATGTAGTTCGTCGGAACACTTTCCATGAAAATACAGATCGACTTGCGACGTTTTGTGTGTGGGAAAGGGATTGTAGAGTGGAAAATAATTCATCACCTACAAGGACGCGGAGACGTTTTTGGACTGTATCGAAACTCGAAAGTTAAGACTGGGCAGCTCTTGTCCATATATGGCAGTAGTATACTATTTTCGAATTATGGGCACGTGGCCGAGTGGTTAGAATGTTTACATTCTGGCCATGAAACCCGGGTTCGAATCTCATCATGGTCGATTTGTCAGGAAGGAGACTTCCTGATGCCATCGGACTGGAGGGGTCGATCCCAGCGTGCGGCATCTTTGGAAAGTGAAAACCATACCACGGGTTGAACCAAGCCTCGAGAATGAAATTGGGTAGACGGAACCCTTGGGCCCGTCGATAGCTGTGCTAGCACGAAGTCACAAGTCTTCGTGGCCGAGGGCTTGAGCGTACTAGCTTTGTTCAAATTGTTGATCACGCTAGATAACACGCTCTTTCACAGAAACTTAGCTTAGTTACAGTATAAACTACAGGCGGGATCAGTGGGTGCTGAATAAACAAAAATGTGCCTGAGCAAGCCGTCCTAATAGACGGGTATCCTCCAATATGAGTTGCCAGCTATACACATACCATTTTCACCTGATCTGCCTCTTGTAAAGGTAGACAGTCGTATGGAGTCGTATTTTTGTATTTTTAGTTATGTACCGTATGTAGACAGTATATATATATATATATATATATATATATATATATATATGGCTATAAACAACAACACCTAATCAGGGAACAAATAAATAAAGCAATTTCCACACCTAGAGAAGACGCCCTAATGTACAAGATTAAAAATAAACCCAACCGCATGCCTCTAGTAACCACTTTCAACCCCACTCTGCCTCCACTATCCCAAATAATCAAAAGTCGCTGGGAAATACTACATTTCAAACCAGACCTAAAAAAATGTTTGAGGAACCCGGCCTTCTAGTATATCGTAGACCGAAAAACCTAAAGGAAATCATAGTTATCACATTTCAGGGGATAAGGTAATCAATAATAAAACAAAAACAACAGGATTTTCCCAACCATGTAACAACAAAAGGAGCTTATACTGCAACCACATTAAACACACGAATTCATTCGCTAGCTCAGTCTCTAAATCTACTTTCAAAATCTTTTACGACTCTAACTGTAGAAGTCATAACATAATTTACCTCCTAGAATGCACACTATGCCAGAAACAATATGTAGGAAAATCTGAATGGTCCTTTTACAACAGAATCGAATCAAGTCGGTTTCCCTGTAGAACAACATGTCCGCCTACAAAAACACGATTTTAAAACCCATGCCAAATTCACTATAACTGAGAAAATAGAAAAGTTCAGAACATATAACATTAGACAGATTTTAGAAGGACATGAAAATAAGTGGATTCGGCGTCTGAAAACGATTAATCCAGACGGGCTTAATCACAAATTTAACAACATAGATAGAATCAATATATAACCCCACAAATCAGGACCTACCCACATTTCCCACCCACACAAGACCGACATACTTACGAAGGTGTTGAGGCCTCACACATATACCTACACCCATACTGATATACACACACACAACTTACTCACTCCCTAAGAACCACATAACACACGCACACACATCCCCTTTCCAGGAATCAATAAAACTGTCACAGCATGAATCCATCCAGCTCTTCTCTTAAATAACTGTTTGACCAACACAAGGCCTGACTAAAATTCATGTTAAAAAAATAAAAAAACAAATGAAAACTATAGATAAAGTTCATTTTCTTCATCAAGTCCTTCCCTACTAACAAGTAGAAATTTTTTTCTCCTGATGATGGCCATGTTGGCCGAAACTAGTCGATGAATCTACCTGAAATAATAAAAACGAAAAAATATTAATATATAACCCACTGTGTCTGAAGATTTTAATTTTTGAATATTTTTTATTTTTCAAAACATATATATATATATATATATATATATATATATATATATATATATATATATATATATATATATATATATTATGAACAAAAAATTTATACCACAGAATTTATATACTGTTTTAAAAATGACGGAGCGCATTCTTCAAAGGAAACTTTTTTGTCCAACACTTCTTCAGAAAGTTTTGTGAAAACAAAAACCCAAACATGCAAAAATAATAATCATGAACAGAAAATCTGGAAAAATTATATGGGAGCAAATAAGGACAGTAAAATTATTACTAAAACAATAAATCGATGTAAATAAGCTCCTAGTGCGTATAAAACAGAAAGAAATTGTTTCGCGACCCACTCATGATACACGGAGAACAAAGAAAGCTCTCCTGCACGCACAAATTCGATTGATGAAGCGTCATATGAACAGCTTTTAAATAACGTAGATGTTCAGCCGACCGAATTTTGTGCCGTACATTAAACGCTTCTTCAGAATATTTCAAAGCCCAACCCTGGTTATTCATCAAATATAGTCCAATCGCTGACTCACAAAGTTTCACTTGAGGTCTGGTTTGATTGATTGTTTTGTTTTCTATGGCTTATTATACCCTTTGCAGGTTATTTAAAGGCATACAAATATTTTCAGATTGTAAGAAGTTTTGTCTTTTACATAATAATGGTTTAGTGATGCATAGCTAGAGGGCGAAGAGGTGGATTCATACCTTTCCCAAAAGTATTTTCGAGTAAATAAATATACCGAAGCCGACTGGAATTCGAACTCGGCTCTCCGATTAACAATTCCGAGTCATTATCCATTACACCACCCGTACATCCAAGTTTACGGCACCTGGTATTCCCATTTAGGTACTAACCAGGCTCGACGTTGCTTAACTTCAGTGATGGTACATGAATCCTCATCTTATTTTCAGAATGGCTTGAAAGCAAGAAATTCATATTGCCTTTTCTAAAATGATTCCAAGGCAAATCCTCAATCAATGATTCAGAATGCTTTGAAAGTAAAAGATTATGTTTTTCGGTCTCGGTCTCTCTCTCTCCCTACCCACACATACACACGCGCGCACGCGCGCATATATATATATATATATATATATATATATATATATATATATATATATATATATATATAATGTGAATGTTTTCCTCGATCCTCAAAACCTCCAATTTCCAGATCAGTGGCCTTGCTGCCGAATGCAGTTTATCGTCATGCCCAGGACTAACGAGCTTGATATGACTTATTCTTGGTTTTCTGTTTAGGAGTTGCTTTCCGGTTCATTTTAAAGTCTTATCATTCTCTTCCCCTCCCAGTAACTCTTCTTAGTGCCGTTATCGTCTTGCTTGAGTTGAATTCATTAAAAAATATAAGTAAATAAAAATAACCGGTGAAATTATATGATTATTATTATTATTCATATTATAGGGAAGTTACAGATAGTCTTTAATTGTGATCATGGAATAAAGTTTTATAAAAGAAATATAGTTTTGATATATGCTAATACTCCTGCTTTTAATATTCCTGTCTGTAAAATAGTCCTGTTTTTAATAATACACTTTCAAGTTGCTACAATTCAATGTTCGAAATCTAAAGTAATTGTCTTTCTTTTTTTTTGAATTCCAGGTGAGTTCCAACTTTTACTCTTTTCTGAAGTGGCGAAGCATTTTTTTTTTTTCATTTCCAGTCGATCATAATTGGTAAGTTGTTCTTTGTTAATAAACTTCAAAATTTGGTTAATCGTTTCCTATGGAACTCTTTAAAAGACTCCTTAAAAACAGCGAAAAAAGAACTTAAGAAAAAATGCATTGATAATGATTTTTTTTGTTTGTTTAAATCAGTTGTAAAGCAATATTATGTCTCCTTGAAACTTGTTCTTTTATTGTCCTTTCTCCTCGGCAACGTTTTCTTAGTTTCCTTTACTCTCATGAACTCCTTGCGTCTTAGTGGCTTTATCGCCTTGCTTGGAGCAAAATAATTAAAAATTAGAATAAAATAAAAAAATATATATATATAGGGGTGCATATAAGCTTAATTAACTTAATGGTTCATCGTCGTCACTCTTTCTCCTTTAAACTCCTTGTTTCCCATCAAAAGCCTTGACTCTACGAAGGCTATTCGTCAGAATAAAATTCCTGCGGTTGTTCTTAAGAACCATATTCCAAATTTATCAGCAATCTTGCCGAAATTGATTAACCGCTACCTAAAGAGAAATATTTTCCACTTCTATGTATGTAGTCAGCTGTATGCCGTTTTCAAGAAATGCCAGTGTGCGTCCACCCCGCCACAATATCGCACCATCAGCCTTCTTAGTAACATCAGCATACTTTTGAGTATTATCAAGAAAGTTACTTATCTGCTTAATGGTAACAACCTCCTCAGTGATAAACAGTATATATTTCGTTCTTTTAGGTTCACTGCTGATGTCTTTCCACTTAGAATCAGTGAAGCTCTCCATAATAAATTAAGACAGCGGTCGCTTTAGATATTTCAAAAGTCTTTGACAAGGTGAGGCCTAGGGGGTTGTCATGCAAATTCTCCAGCTATGGCATATCTGGAAGTGTCTTCTCAATTGTAAACTCCTTTCTTTCAATCTATGAATGTCGTTGTTAATTACCAGAACTCTGACAATTATGACTTCGAAGCAAGCGTTCCTCAATATTCTCTTATTCTCATCTTTCTGCTTCAATTATTCTTCACAGATCATTAGAAAAATATATATGCAGACGATACCACGGGTTACTGGTGCAACGGCACAAGCCTAGATGACCAGAACCTGGGAACTGATTTCTCCTCTGATCTTGCTCTAACAACTCAATAGTTGAAATTCTTCCTCATCGTTCATATGTTCAAACCATGCGATTCTCAGTATTCGCCGATAGAACCACATCTCTGCTGCTTCTTAATCAGTGAGGAGATCGTACAGCATTCAATTTAATCGTATAAGAGAAGCTTTAATCTATATATTTTATCAGCATGGCTGATACTAACCTCCTAGGGAGTAACTCATCGCGCTTTCTCAGTCTAACTTTTTCGCCGACATGAAGTTGAATGATCATATTAAATCAATTGCTAAGTCTGCTGCTTTTAAATTCGTGTCGTGCTAGACAATCTTCCTTACACCTTTATAGGTCTATCATTCGCCCCTGTATTGGATATTGCTGAAACAATTGGTCTCGTGCTTCGGTTATACATTTAGAGATTTTGGGGAACTTGAACATGGTGTAGTGGTTAACAAGCTTGTCTTGCTAGATCATTTATGGCTGAATAGTGAGTTCGAACCTCACTGGGTACCTCATACTTCGGGTTTTGTGCCACATGTAATCTACGCTTAGAAAATCTCAATTTAGAAATTTTTTACCGAATTCAAAGAACATTCTGCAATGTTACCGGTCTTAACCTGGCATCTCGGTGTCAGTAACTTCCCACTGCCGTAATGTAGCTTCCCTGCGCCTTTCCTATAAACACTTTCTTGGTATTTTTTTTTTTCTCTGATGAGATTTCTTCTTTGGTAAGATCGACTTCGCGAATTTGAGGTTTGGTTTGGTTTGTTTTACGGCATATCAAACATAATGTGTTATTTAATGTCGACAAAATGTTTATTGCTGGTAATAGTTTTTTCAAAAAATATTTTTGGTAATATTTTTTCCAAAAATGTATTGCTGGTAATAATGTATTGCTGTTAATAATTTTTTTTTTAAAATTTATTGCTGGTAATAATTTTTACAAATTTGGGGATTGTTTGCCCATAGGTGGGACCCTAACAAGTGCTACCACCCTGAGTCAGGGTGGACCTGGAATCACCAGCAATTAATAGGTGGTTCCAAGCTCCTCAAAACTTCCTGATCAGAGAACTTGCTGTTGGATACAGTTTATCGGCTTACACAGGACGCGGATGTAGTTTATCGTCATACCCAAGACGGGCGAATTTAAGCGCTGTACTAGATGGGCAGCTAGGTCTCATCGTTTGACTGTTGCAATTGCTATATATAAGCTCTACGCTAATCGTTTTATTTCCCTCGCACTTCTCGCTTGTGGAACTTTCTTCCGGCTTCTTGCTTTCGTTTGAACTACAATCCTCAAAAATATAGATGTAACGTCAATTATTATATTCTGTCTCCTTGAAACCCTGTCTTTTAATGTCTTATCTCCATCTCTTCAGTCCTGTTTTCTCATTTTCTTTCACTCTCAGTTACCGCCTTCACTTGCGTCTTAGTGGCTTCATAGCCTTGCTTGAGGTGAAATTATTTGGAAGGATCTGCATTGGTAGAATCATATCTCTGTTGAGGAGGATCTGCTCGAGTGGAACTTGTGTCTCACCAATAAAATACGAAGGGAATGAAGGTGGTTCGCTGCAATTTGCGTCGCATGGTCGGGTATAGCTGCGAAGGTCAGGACTGGTGGAACTAAAGAATGTAGCAAGCCAGAACATTTGCCATGGAAGTAGAGATAGAGTACCAACGGCCTTGTTTTGTTTCGTCTGGGGTGAAAGGAGTTGTCGAGTGGAAACTAAATAGTCACCCACAAGGCTGCCTATACGCTTTTGAAGGTAGAAAGGGAACAGCTACAGCCTTGATAGCAATTTTCCAAACGTTGCTTAGATGTGGCACAAGGCCGAAAGTATGGGGACCCAGTGAGGATCGAACTCACTACTCAGTCGTAATTGTTCTAGCAAGACAAGCTTGCTAACCATTACACCGCTTCGAGTTGCCCGAGCTCCAGCCTTGATATGGCAGCAATATTCTTTTGATCTGGATCTTGTAAAAACAGATGTTACCAAGAGGCATCAGGTGCTAAATGGTATGGTATAAGATACCATACATTTTTTCAGTATCTTTAGCAAGGCATCGTATTTAGGGTGGCAGTCATGAGTGGTGGCGATGGCTGAGGCTCCTAAATAATATTAGGTTGGTGCAAAAATAATGACGTAATAATGTCGTTTTTTGACGTTAAAAAATACGTCAAAAAACGACATTATTACGTCATTATTTTTGCACCAACCTAATAATTCTGATATCGATAAGATTAATATTTAATTTGATAATGCTAATTAGAGTGATGATAATTAAGACATTCATTGATATATGATGATTCCAAGAAGGCAATGCAAAAATGATCATTGATTAATTAAGGAAAGCTATTTTTTTTTAAATTTACAAAGAAAATTCTTTCGAATGAGAAAAAGGTAGTTAATTCCTTGCCGCAAAATCTGATTAAATAAACAATTGATCAGTTAATCTGTCCAAATCTGTCGTTGGGAACTATGTTAGGTTAGATTTAAAGAGAGGGGTGAAAGGAGAGGCGTAAGAGTTCAGAGGGCACGGATGGAAAGGAAACATGGCGTTTTGATTAGAATCGAGTTAAGAAGGATCGAAATATATCATTCTCGGATATTTTTTTCGACATTGCAGTTATTTGACTATAATGATGATGGAAATAGCTTTAAAAAAAAAATGAAGGAAAAATCCGCCCAAAACAAAAAAAAAGGAAAAAGAAAGAAGGAAAAAAAAAGGAAATGAGAAGGAAGAGACAAAAGGAAGAAATAATGAAAGGAAAATGAGAAAAAGAAAGAAAAGGGAAAGAAATGGCGGGAAAAAAAGGGAAAGGATGAAGATAATAGTAAGAAATGAAAGATGAGAAATGGAAAGAAAGGGAGGAAGAAAGAAAAGACAGAAAAAGGAAAAGGAGAGAAAGAAGAAAGAAAAGTAAAGAAAGGGCAAAATTAAAGCAAAAAAGGAGGGGGAAGAAATAAGAGAAAAAGTGAACGAAGAAACAGGAAAGAAAAGAAAAGGAAATAAAAAAAGAAAAGAAATAAAACAAAAATAAATAAAAATAGATGGCAAGAAAGAAAGATAACCAAAGCGAAAAATAGAAACGGAAATAAAAAACGAATGAAGAAAAAAAATGGGGAGGAGAGATAGACATTCGGAGAAAGCCGGAAAAAAAGGTAAAGGAAAGTGTTAGAAAAATGGAAAGAAAGACGAGAAAGACATAGACAAAAAAAAAAAAAAAAAAAAAGAAGTGAAAAAATAGACAAAGAGAGAAAGAAGGAAATAATTGAAACACAGTCGGAAGGAAAAAGATGGTAAAGGAATGAATTAAAAAAATGTAAGGCAAGAAGCAGGATGGAAAGAAAGAATGAAAAAAAAAAACAACAGAAATAAAAGAAACTAAGAAAGAAGGAAAGAATCAAAGAGTGTGAGAGAGAAAGGGAGTAAACATAAACGTAAAAAAAGGTAAAAAAATAATCATTGAAGACAAAGGAAAAGAAAATAAGAAAGAAACACACAGAAATGAAAAGAGAAAAATAAGTAAAAAAAAAAACATGAAAAACAAGGAAAATCTGAAAGGAGGGAAAATGAAATTAAAGAAGTAAAATAGAATGAAAAAAGAAAGATTTGTTTAAAAAAAAAAAAAAAAAAGTATCAGGAAAGAGGAACAAATAAAAAATATAAGTGAATATTTATTTATCGACGCAAAGAATCTTATATTTAGAGTGGCGTCGGCCCACTACGTGCTCAAGTTTAAAGCCAAACAGCACAAAATATGAAGATTTTGCACTTTCGATCAAATGTGACATGATTAAATGACTCAGTCACCTCCAGGGAAATCATTTCTCTCTCTGCTTTTCTAAAAATATTTTCTTCATTGTAATTTTTCATTTGCCTCTATGTTATTAATATTTGATCGTATTTTATTGTATTTTTGGAAGGTTTTCTGCTGATCCTAAAGTCGTCTTGGTTTTTATTGCTTTGTTGTCTTTGTTTTTTTGTTTTTGTTTTTTTTTGTTATTTTTCGGGTGGGGGGATCCTTTCCTCCTTCAATATTTGGTGTCCAATTTCCCGCGTTAAACTTCAGATCACAAATCTGCCGACACTTCGTGTTTTCTCAAATTAGACGTCGATAAACATCTGTTTATTTCGGTTTTTAACGTTGTCAAGAATAAAAGATTTTTTTTTTCATTTCATTTCATTTTTGTTGTTTTTTTTTACTTTTTAATTTACTTATTTATTTATTTCTCTACATCACGGGTGTGTGGATGGTGTAATGGGTAAAGACTCGGAACAAGGAATCGGAGTTACTTGTTCGAATTCCACCAAGGTTTGTTACATTCAGTTACGCGCAAACACGGTCGGGAAAGGTATAGATCTATCTTCATTTCACCAGTTAAATAGTCAAACTTGTATCATGAAAAAAAAAATCATTGTTATTCTGAAATAAATTGTTAAATACAATAATTACTCAGAAAAAATATTATTCTTACAATCTAAAATACGTTTCGGTTTTAAATAATCCACAAAGAGTTGATAAACCGTAAAAAACAAACAAAAACAAATCAAACCAATTGTTACGACACCTGCAGAGCAATGATCTCCTCAAAAAAACAAAAGCTAACTTCTTAAGCATATCGTTTCGTCAGTGTTGTACCATGTTTAATTTTCTTTACTAATGAGGATACGTCCCTGATTACTACAATCTTAACAAGATCAAGTCTAGGGTTAACCGCTATTCGCCCTGCATATCGCCATAAACTGTGCCTCTTAATCTATAACCGTCTACCTTGATAGGCTCTTGGGCCTTGTACAGGATGAACATCATCGTAAAAAAGTATTAAGAAATAGGAAAATTTTGTTAGAAATAAAAAATGTGCTGAGGTCCTATAGAAGCCACATCACTTGAGAACATCCAACAATAACCCTTTATTTTGCTCACTGGGATCAACTGGATAACGAGGACATATGGCACAGCGGATAAAGGCATTAGATAGATCTAGTGACAGTAGCCAAAGAGTGTGAGTTCAATACCCGGTTAAGGTGGTGGAGAACTTGGAGAGGGAATTAAGCAGGAGTTAACTGATAACTGACATCCATTACACATGGCACGTGGAACTAGAACAGTCGACCCCAGTGAACGAAATAAAGGGTTCAGTTCGACATTCCAACAACCTGAAGAAGGCCGGAGCGTACAACGGCCGAAACGTTGTAATAAATATGTCGACAAAGATGAGGACAATAGTCCGAATAATGTAAATAGTGTACATAATACCTCATGTCAGAAATATAGAATGATACAGAAAGGCCGAAACGTTGTGATAAATATGGCAACAAAGATTTGGACAATAGTCCCAATAATGTAAATAGTGTACATAATACCTCATCTCAGAAATATAGACAGATACTGAAAGGTCTAAACGTTGTAATAAATATGGTGACAAAGATGAGGACAATAGTCCGAATAATGTAAATAGTATACATAATAAGTCATCTCAGAAATATAAATAGATATTGAAAGGCCGAAACGTTGTAATACATATGGTGACAAAGATGAGGACAATAGTCCGAATAATGTAAATAGTGTACATAATACGTCATCTCAGAAATATAGATAGATACTGAAAGGCCGAAACGTTGTGATAAATATGGCGACAAAGATTTGGACAATAGTCCTAATAATGTAAATAGTGTACATAATACTTCATCTCAGAAATATAGAGAGATACTGAAAGGCCTAAACGTTGTAATAAATATGGCGACAAAGATGAGGACAATCGTCCAAATAATGTAAATAGTGTACATAATACCTCATCTCAGAAATATAGACAGATACTGAAAGGCCGAAAGGTTGTAATAAATATGGTGACAAAGATGAGGACAATAGTCCGAATAATGTAAATAGTGTACATAATACCTCATCTCAGAAATAAAGAATGATACTGAAAGGCCGAAACTTTGTGATAAATATGGCGACAAAGATTTGGACAATAGTCCCAATAATGTAAATAGTGTAAATAATACTTCATCTCAGAAATATAGAGAGATGCTGAAAGGCCTAAACGTTGTAATAAATATGGCGACAAAGATGAGGACAATAGTCCGAATAATGTAAATAGTGTACATAATACCTCATCTCAGAAATATAGACAGATACTGAAAGGCCTAAACTTTGTAATAAATATGGCGACAAAGATGATGACAATAGTGCGAATAATGTAAATAGTGTACATAATACCTCATCTCAGAAATATAGATAGATACTGAAAGGCCGAAACTTTGTGATAAATATGGCGACAAAGATTTGGACAATAGTCCCAATAATGTAAATAGTGTACATAATACCTCATCTCAGAAATATAGATAGATACTGAAAGGCCTAAACGTAGTAATAAATATGGTGACAAAGATGAGGACAATAGTCCGAATAATGTAAATAGTGTACATAATACCTCATTTTAGAAATATAGACAGATACTGAAAGGCCTAAACGTTGTAATAAATAAAGCGACAAAGATGTGGACAATAGTCCGAATAATGTAAATAGTGTACATTATACCTCATCTCAGAAATATAGAATGATACTGAAAGGCCGAAACGTTGTGATAAATATGGCGACAAAGATTTGGACAATAGTCCCAATAATGTAAGTAGTGTACATAATACTTCATCTCAGAAATATAGAGAGATACTGAAAGGCCTAAACGTTGTAATAAATATGGCGACAAAGATGAGGACAATAGTCCGAATAATGTAAATAGTGTACATAATACCTCATCTCAGAAGTATAGACAGATATCCAACAATAAAAAACAACAACTAAAACGGGTCTAGCATGCAACCCAAAGATAAAATAATGAAATAATCAAGCTATTGATATTCCACTCTACATCAAACAAAAGGTCAGGAAGGAAACTGCCATCAGTACTGGAAATGGCGATTCCAGCGATTGATTTGAGAAACTTGTTTTCCGGAAAAATTTTTGAGAGAAAGATTTTATAAATTTCAACCGAGAGTTAACCGGTCAGTTAACATGGAATCAAAATATGTTAACTTCTACGTCTTTTAATAATTATAGCCGTGTTTTTTTTTTTTTTTTTTGTTTTTTTTTGTTTTTTTTTTGTTTTGTTTTTTTGTTTTAGCGCTCAAGGTTCTGATTGGCTACTCTACTTTATAAATCTTCGTTAGAATTATTCTTACTAGTTTTTCTTTCTAATTAAAAAAAAAAGTCTTAAATATTAGCCATATTGTCTTGAAGACTGTTATTTGACCCATTTGTACCTTTTAATTGTCTTCATTATATTAAGTTCACCTGAAAAACAAGCAGTTCGAATCTATATCTCACTTACCAGCAGTGAAAATTAACATTTTGTTAAATCATTTTTCCACCCACCGCGCCAATAAGGCGAGAATGTCACAAGTTCGCAGAGAGTTAACGAAAGTGAAAGTGAAAATAAAAGACTGAGTATAGGGAGGATGGAGAAAAGTACAAAAGATGAATGGGTTTTAAGAAGACAGAAGATGGCGATTGGCATTGCATTTAAATTTTTGAGGGTTGTATTTATCAGGGAGGCAAGTAAGCGGAAGGAAGTGCCACAAGCAAAAGAAAAACTGCTTGTTGATCGAATTTGCTTATACAATTATAGTTTTCCTATTTAAAATATATGTATACATCACAAAATATTTGTTGTCAGTCAGTTATATCCCATGCGTGATACACGCTGAGGCGATCATGTATCTTTCGAGATATGACTGACGAGGCAGATTTTTCCCGCAGTAGGTTGCCATTTCTTTCTGCGGTAGACCAGTTGCCATCCAAGGCTATAGAACCCAGTCTGCCCTGCCTAGCTAGAGGGAGAAGAAGAGGATTAATAAGTGAATGTAATGGATTGAGCTGGAATTCCAACTCAATCCGATCCGCTATCCACGACATCGCCACGCGCCTCTTATATATATATATATATATATATATATATATATATATATATATATATATATATATATATATATATATATCCCTTGATATTACTACAAGAGTATGCTTACATTATAACATCGAAAAATCGTACAATACATAAGTTTAACGTTTTTCACTTCACAAATAAAAAAAAATTAATTTTTAGATAAACACAACAAATAATATATATATATATATATTCTGTGATTGATATTTTCACACGGCTCGTTACAAGAGAGTTATTAGCACGTAAGTGAATGTAATGGATTCGACTTGAATTCGAACTCGGCTTTCCGATTCCTCAACTCGAGCCGATATTTGTTGTACATTTGTTAACTTGTAGGAGGAATAACTGAAGGGCCTAGAAGAATACCTGTATCTGATAACCGGTGCGACGTTTGTACGAAGATTCGTTAGTTGTAAAATTTATCTTGGTGCTATCGTTAGCTTGTTAGCACCAAGCCAGGTTTGTTTTTTCGGGGTTTTGTTTGTTTTTTTCGTTTTTTTTTATAAAAAGAAAACGAGGAGAGCTATCTTTTACGAGTTTTGTCATTTAACTAGAAAAACCCGTGAAAATTTTTACAGTTTTCCTATTTTAATTATCTGATTAATCTTAATTCCTGTCTGTTCATCTCTGAGCCTTTCATCTTCAATCGCTTGCTCATAAAAATCAGTAAGAAATATATCAAGTTCCCTGTTATTCGCTCTCTTCTGCCGTAACTTTCTAATGTCAGTGAGAAAAAAAAAATAATTTATACATTGGACAAACTACAATAACGTTTTCACATCGACTAAAATGTCATTTCTCAGAAGACAATGCCATAAAAGCTCATATTAATCAGCATTGCATATATATTCCTACCAATATTCGGAAGATACTTGTGTAGTGAACTTTTTAATATTCTATCAGGAGTTACACACGTGTTCCTCTCTGCTCAAGGCAGAGAGTTCGACAGTTGAACAGTCTATATCATTGTTCCCTTCGTCCAGCGACTGTTGTATTATTTAATAAGTAGTAAACATTATTTAACTAATGTAACCCGGATATAAGAGAAACTCAGATATAAGAGAAATTTTCTCTGGTCCCAAATTAGAGCCATACTTACCTAAACAAAATAGACCAAACCCGGATATAATAGAAACCCGGATATAAGAGACGTATTCTCCGGTCCCGACAACTCTCTTATATCCAGGTTACACTGTATAAAAATCCGTTAAAACTTCACGGTTTTCCGATTTAATTTTTCTGATGAATCTTAATTCTTGAATAAGCTCATGGCGAGTTCTACAACAATAACTTATCCGTAGAAATTCCCCTATCACATCGTTCAATATTTGAGCGTTTAACTTTTGTTCTTATTAACGTCAATTCTATACGTTGATGTCCAAGCAGTGGCACCATATATTAACACATCCTCTACGGTGGCCCGAAAGAATCTCCGTTTGAAATTGTCTGATAGGTAAGATTACATCTATTTTATTCAAAATGGCCCAGGCTTCAGCTATGCGAATTTTCACACCCTTTTCACTAATTTATTCCGCTTCCTAGTTATATAAAACATTCGACATATTTTATTGATTCATCTGAGAGTTTGTATTGAGGTTCAATTACCTTATAACTATAATTAATTGCATATGTTTATTTGTTTCTGAAAATATCGTCAAAGTTTAATCAGGCAAAAAATAAATAAATAAAAAACTATATATTCCCTTGAGACCAGTGTTAACATATATAGCATCTTGTAACTTTAATTTTGCCACAAGACCTTTTTATGTAGACACGAGAAACAGTTAAAATAAAATGTTACTCTTTTTATTTTAAAATTCATACTTTTAAAAAAAATCAAGCTGAAGAATATTTGATACCATATCTGCCAGACATTTTTTTTTTAAATGAAATACCGTGGATTTTTTTCAGCATAACGAAGCAAGATAGCAAGTCACAAAACAATACAAATAAAAACGAAGATTTAGACTAAAGGTAGCAAGTATCCAGTCGGGAAAGTATATCTTGAAATTGGAAGAGAAATTCTGAAATAAATGATCAGGAGAGGAGCCTAATTTAGCTTTTAACCAATTCAAAAGCATTAAGGATATTTGGAATTATTTTACGCAACAAAAGTGTCTGCTTCCAATGAATTTTCTTTATTCGACAGTTAGATTCGAATTCACAATGTGTTTAATTCACCTTACATAAACGCTAAAGAGACAATATGGCAGATAAAAATGACACGTGATCTAACTCATTGCAAACGATTTCTAGTTTTTCTTCGTTTTTTTTCTAACATTTTTTTTGTATTGGTTTCTATTAAGATCGAAGGGAGAAAGAGTTAGGTTCTTTTTTGTCATACGTTGATCATTTTTTTCTATTTCTTTTTTTTTTAATTCCTATACACACACACACACACACACACACACACACACACACATATATATATATATATATATATATATATATATATATATATATATATATATATAAGGAATCTAGTCTTAAAATAGAGACGGGGGGCAAAAATAAAGGAAAGTTAGAAGTAAAAAAAAAAAGAAAAAATGAAAAGAAAAGTCAAGATAGTAACAAATGAGAATATTAAGAAAGAAGAAAAGAGGCACTCAATCCAAAAGAAAGAAAAAATAAAGTTATATAAAAATACATATAAAATTATATAAAAAAAGTACACCTATATCGTTAATATACGATTTGTATTTGTAACATTAACATAACAAGTAAGGCACATCGTAGTTAGATTTTTGTTGGCGCAGCGCCATTAAAATACGCTACATTAAATATATTGAACATTAATTAAAAACTATATCTAAAACGATGCGATTTCTGTTTAACACAGCAAGAATGGCACATCATAGAGTTTTATTAGCGCAATAGCGCCAAAATACATTAACTTTCATATATTGAAGATTATAAAAATATTAAATTTTATATTCTTAGGATCCGATTACTGTTTGTTACGGTAGCGCAGAAAGAACGGCACGTCATAAATTTATGTTAGCGCAATACCTTTAAACAATTTTAATTAAAGAATAAAGCAGCTATAATCCCATTTGCAACTAAATAAGAGTCACAGATGCAGCTTTTGTAGGTTTATGGGATTGTTACAAAAGCAAAAATATCTCCAACGAAAGAAAAAGTGAAAAGATTACCAATTATTATTTTGGGGGTATTCATGAACTTAGGCTGAAGAACCGAACGCAACATTCAACCAGCTGCAACTGTCATTTTAAAACCAGGAGTGCTGATCTTTAATTTTTGCATTGCACTGAAAAGAACATGAAGAAAATGGATTTTGCATGTCCACAGAAAACTTAGGTAAAGTCCATCTACCTATGTTCTTGTCTTGTGCGCACTGGAAAATATATAGACCATGCAAGGAACATGCTAGCTAGCTAGCTAGCTAGCTAGCTAGATAGATAGATAGATAGGTAAATTGCACTTGAAACAAATATATGTATAGACTGTCATAGATACATAATAACAAACAGAGAGAGAGAGATAATAAATTCTCTCTCACACAGACACAACATACACATATATACCTTTTATATATATATATATATATATATATATATATATATATATACACACACACACACACACACATATATATATATATATATATATATATATATGAACATTGAAGTCAACACTTAGAGGCAACAGACTGTTTCATGCTAGATGCAATCGTCAGGCCGCCTGATGATTGCGTCTAGCATGAAACAGCCTGAAACAGACAGTCATCCAAATGATGCTAGTATCTATCCTGTATTGTACCATGGGGATTCCGATCCACCCACAAATGTTGGTTGTGTAAATTTGTTGTTCAAGCAATTCCAAATATTGCGTCATCCGTAAACAAGATTGAAGATACAAACAACGATCGTCAGTTTGTGCAGTAAACACTCAGCAGAGGTTCTCCCGTGGTCAGAAGACGAAAGACCCTGCACACGTTGCAAATGATACGGATACAGGAGCTGCTCTTGAGGTACCCTCCACACAGTACTATGAGATGTATGACATGCTTTTTTATTACTAACAATATATATATATATATATATATATATATATATATATATATATATATATATATGTGTGTGTGTGTGTGTGTGTGTGTGTGTTGTTAGTAATAAAAGAAAGGAAATACCATATAAAAAAAAATGTAAATAAAGAAAAGTACTTCATATTCAGAACATTGCCGGCATTGGGCTATACAATATGATATCTATCTATCTATCTATCTATCTATATATATATATATATATATATATATATATAATGTGTGTGTGTGTATATGTATGTATGTGTGTGTATACATGTATGTATGTATGTATGTATGCGTGTCTGGGCAGGCACTGGAATTGAGCGTATAGCCGAGTAGGTAGAAAGTAGTTTTACAACCATAAAACTCAGGTTCGAATCTCACCATGTTTGATTTGTCAGTGGTGGGGTGACTACTTGATGCTATCGGTTTGAGGAGTGATCACAGCGGGCAGCACTTTTGGAAAGTGCCTGAAAACCACACCACCTGTTCATCCAAGACTTGTGATTGAAATTGGGTAGACTATCCTTGGCTGTGCTGGCACGAAGTCATAAGTCATCATGACCGAGTTTTGAACAGTATAAATCACATGGGGGCTTTTATATATATATATATATATATATATATATATATATATATATATATATATATATATATATCCAATGCAGCCCTTGTTAGCCACAAGAAGAGTCATATAAGTTAACATACGGGGTGTGTCAGAAGACTTACAGAAACCACTACGGTCTGTTCATTCTCTTTATATGCCGTGTACCCTTCAGGACGTAGATGATCATGGCTCTCCCCAATTTCCTCTTTTTGTAACTCTTAATAAATTTTGTCTTTTCGTTATTCCTCCTTAACCCTGATCTATCATCCATTTACTCAAGCTCATCAAGTATGTTATACGCTGTTTTACTTTTGACACAATTGCCCTCCCTGTGAGGATCAGATTTGCCAAGCCTTCCTTCCTCATTATGTACCCCAGAAATTTCAACTGACTCTTCCTTATGTTAAGTATAAGTTTCCTTTTTGTTTCCATTTTCTCTAAAACCTCATCGTTGCTCACATGTTCGGTCCATGGTATCCTCAGCATCCTTCTGTAGAAATTTCAACTGTCTCTCCCTGATTTTAAGTATAACTTTCCTTTTTGTTTCCATTTTCTCTAAAACCTCGTCGTTGCTCACATGTTCGGTCCATGGTATCCTCAGCATCCTTCTGTAGAAATTTCAACTGTCTCTTCCTGATGTTAAGTATAAGTTTCCTTTTTGTTTCCATTTTCTCTAAAACCTCATCGTTGCTCACATGTTCGGTCCATGGTATCCTCAGCATCCTTCTGTAGAAATTTCAACTGTCTCTTCCTGATGTTAAGTATAAGTTTCCTTTTTGTTTCCATTTTCTCTAAAACCTCGTCGTTGCTCACATGTTCGGTTCAAGAGTCATTGTCGTTCTCCCGAGAATTGAAAATGGATCAAACTTCTCAGCAATGGTATTACTACTCGTACAACGAGTCAACTGCCATTTATATATATATATATATATATATATATATATGTGTGTGTGTGTGTGTGTGTCTGTGTGTGTGTGTGTGTGTGTGTGTGTGTGTGTGTGTGTATGTTTATATAAGAATAAAAAACAGGAGGAAAAACTATTCTCTGAGATAGTTTCAAGTGAAACGCGTCGGCTAAATATAGTTTTTTTTCTTTTGTCTTTTTATTCATTTTGTTCCTTTACTGATACACTATATCTGAAAAAAAATAAATATATATATATAGTGAGAGAGAGAGAGAGAGAGAGAGAGAGAAAGAAAGAAAGAAAGAAAGAAAGAAAGAAAGAAAGAAAGAAAGAAAAGGAATAACGAACTTGAAGCAAATAGGCTTAGAGAGAAATCGAAAAGATTCTGAAAGTTTGAATGTAAGCGAAGTGGTGAATCAAAACATTAAATAAAATGTAAAAAACGTAAAAGGAAGGAAAAATAACCAAAGAAAGTCAAAAAGAAAGATCAAGAAGAAAAAAAATTCGAAAAAAGAGTTTAAAAAAAAAAAAAGAAAAGAAAAAGCAAGGACGAATAAAACAACCTTCGAAAGTTAGTGAGGTCCAGTAAAAGGCAGGAAAAAATGGAAAAAAGCAGACGACATTAAAACACAATAAGAAGAGACAGGATAACGTCGACGAGAAAAATGATGTCGTAACAGACTGCAAAGCAAACTTATCATTTATATGTTTGTTGTGTAACTTTGCAGATGTAATAGCATATAAAATTAAATAAAAAAAAAGCAACTGGCTAGAAATCTCAAACAAAGCATAAAATAAAAACTGCTGAGAGGTACATATTTTGATTTCAAGGAAAAGATAAACGTAGTTTTAAAAAAGGGGTTCCTATTCATAAGATTATAAATCATTTTGCATTTTGTCTCGAATCTTAAAATAAAAACTGAAACTTACATCTTGAATTTTATAAATGTGCTGGGCAAGGAAAATTTTTATAATGTTGTGCTAAGCCATTCGTATTCTATGAATAATTTAGACTAGTATCCTCATCCTTGTTTTTATCACTATATGATGACTGGTGTGTTTTTTGGACTTCCTCAATGTCTTAAATTCCGATATAGGTCATTGTTTAGTAGTCTACGAATAATTTAGACTAGTATCCGCATTCTTGTTGTTTTTATCATTATATTTTGATAGATGTGATTTTTGGCTTTCCTCACCAATAAGTCATTGTTATTATCACACACACACACACACACATATATATATATATATATATATATATATATATATATATATATATATATAATAAATGTTTTTTGAAAAATATATAATTATTGGAATATCGGAATTCCCCTCTTTTAAAACTGAAACTTCAATTCAAATTCAATCATAAAAACTAAGTGTAAAATACAAAGTCCCGTCCCATTATCAAGCGATGCTAAGAATAACTTTTTAGAAATTTATTTACTTAATTTATGAGTCCAGACAAATTTGACATTTTGAGGTATTGAGTTTAAGGAAAATTACATCTTTTTTTATTTTAGGAGTGTTAAAATTTAACTTATTTAGGAAACTAATGTATCTAACGTATTGTAGCTATCAAGTTGGTCAAGTCGAGGTGGGGGCTGGGATATCTGTCTATTGATACAAACTTCTTCATATATATATATATATATATATATATATATATATATATATATTCATGTGAATATCTTCATCCTCATTTTGTTTTACTAATGTTTCTGAATATTTTGCTCGATGAGAGAACTCATTTTACCTTACAATAGAATGGCTGATGCTAACCTCCAGAAGAGTGAGTCATTGCGTCTTCCTGGGCTAACGTTTTCTGCCATGGAAAGATTATATAGAATCAATTGCTAGATCACCTGCTAAGAAAGTTGGTTCTCTGTGTTGTGCTAGAGAATTTTTCTTGACAGAATCTATTTTACATATTTATATGTCTGCCATTCGTTCTTGCTTCCACATCCAGTTTAGTGCTCCCGCTATATATTTAGAGATTCTTGATAAAATTCAAATGTTATTGGTACTAACCTGGCATCTCGGCCTCATGCATTTCCCCGCAACTGTAATCTAGCTTTCCTCTGTCTTTTTGATAAATACATTCGTGGTAACTGTTCTGATGAACTTGATGCTATCTAGGCTTTATGAATTTAAGCGCAGTACTAGATTGGCGGTAAGGTCTCATCAGTTCATACAGTTATAATATCTAGATGTAACCGTAAGTTCTATGCTAACATTTTCTTCTATCGCACTTCTCGGTTGTGGAACGCTCTTCCTGCGTCTTGCTTTCCAGCTAACTTTGATCTTCAAAAATTTAAATGCAATGTCAATCGTTATCTTTTGTGTTCTTAATTCTTGTTCTTTCATTGTTCTCTCTCCTTAATAGTAGTTTTTCTCATATTCTCTAACACTCAGTAACCCCTTGCGTCTTAATAACTTTATTGCCTTGCTTAGGGTGAAATGATTTTAAAAAACGTGAAGAAGATCAAAATATTTGTCGGTCGAAACGTTATTAAAAAAACAAAACAACGAAGATAGTGATATAAGTCCAAATAGCCCGAGGAATTAACCAGATGGGAATAAAATCCGAGATAAAGCGGCTTTTATGTTTAATTGTTATTCAGCGTTAAATAAAATGCAATTTAATTTTTCATAATATTTTTATTTATTTTTTTTTTGAGAGGGGGGAAATTGACATTGGATGCAGAATGTGCATCACTACTGTTGTAGATTAAACTTTCCCGGCTATGCATTTAAATGTATGCATCCCACTCTACGCAGTAAGACGTGTGCAGATCCAAATCAAGAGACGGGTAGGTTGCTTTAATGTCACTGCACAATTTTTTTTTTTTTTTTTCATCGATTTTTGACTGAACATTAAGATTCCAGATGTTGGCGTCTCAGGTATTTATAATTTCAGGCTGAGGCTGGTTGGCCCAAGGCATTAGATGTTAAGCATGGGGCGGCTAGTGAGGATCGAACTCTTTCCAGCAGTGATGGTCTGCGAGAGTAACTTTTTTTGTTACAGTTCTGTTGATAAAATTTAATCAAAGATTGAATTTAATGAGAAAAGAAAAAATAAAACGAAAAAGGTCGAAAATATTGGGTTTTTTTTTTAAGTCTGTTTTATTCTAAGGATTTCTTTCTCAGATAGATAGATAATGAGCAGGCATAGATAGATAGATAGATAGATAGATAGATAGATAGATAGATAGATAGATAATGAGCAGGCATAGATATATAGATAGATAGATAGATAGATAGATAGATAGATAGATAATGAACATGCATATATAGATAGATAGATAGTGAACAGGCATAGATAGATAGATAGATAGATAGATAGAAAATGAGCAGGCATATATATATATATATATATATATAGAGAGAGAGAGAGATAGATAGATAGATAATGAACAGGCATATATAGATAGATAGATAATGAACAGGCATAGATAGATAGATAGATAGATAGATAGATAGATAAACAAACAGAAATAGACTAAGATATTAAAAGAAATACAGATTGAGAGTCAAAGATATAGAGGGAAAGAGTCTGATAGTTTGAGAGAGAGAGGGAGAGATAGAGAAAGAAATAGACTGAAAGATTAAGAATTATCAGCTAGACTTCAGACTTCAGTTATGTGCCATGCGTGATACACGTTTTGGCGATCATGTATCTTTCGATACATGACTGACGAGGCATATTGTTGTCCTGCAGTAAGTTGCTATTTCTATTTCCAAGGCAATAGAACGCGGTCTGTCCTGCTATTTACCCATAGCTGGCGGGGGAGAGGAAGAGGATTCATACCTTTCTTAACGGTATTAGCACGTAAGTGAATGTAATGGATTCGAATTGAATATCCGAAACATATTTTTAAAATTTAAATTTTAAATTTCATCGCCCCCTCTCCTTCATGGGCATTTTTAATGAGATCAACGTAAACATCACTTTAATCTGATGAAGCCCTAGATGACAAAAAGCCTCAAATTGTTCCATCTTTGTCATAGATTTTTTTAAATTGTTATTGATATATAAAAAATATGCATGTTGTTTTTTTCCCATTAAGAGATATCAAAAAATATACAGTGAGATAGATATGAAAATTTATATATTGTTTTCCCATTAAGAAATATCGTAAGACATTGCCTGAGACAGATATAAAGAATTATATATCGTTTTCCCATTAAGATATATAAAAAGACATTGCCTGAGATAGATATAGGAAATTATATATCGTTTTCCCATTAAGAAATATAGAAAGACATTGCCTGAGATAGATAAAGAAAATTATATATCGTTTTCCCATTAAGAAATATAGAAAGACATTGCCTGAGATAGATATAAAAAATTATATATCGTTTTCACATTGGCAAATATAGAATGACATTGCCTGAGATATATTTAGATAAAGAGGCAAACACACCACATATGACATAAATGACTGATACATAACGCTAAAGAAAATATTGTCATACAGACAAAGATTGACTAATCCATAAGAAATTCGAATCGATCCCAATGAACAGACTATCACAGATAAATAATCAGACACATATAAACATTTTATATAAGAACAGATTGAGATGAAGTCTTATTTTAATTTCATCAAAACATGGTTTAAAAAATATGAGTGGGTACTTGGAGACACTTGAATTTGCTGCCGTCGTCACTAAATTTAGTTTCTGGCCGACAACAGATGGCGTTTCGTGTACCAAGTAGACATTCTGGACTTAGAGCAAGACATTTTTTTTTCTTTTAATAAAGCTTGTTGAATTATTTTGCTGTCTTCTACTCATTACCTCTGGGAGAAATTCAGTTCACGTTGATGGAACCAAGTGCAAACACAATGCTCAATCTAGACAATTTTAAATCATTGAAACAACAGACCATAATATTTGCATGTTATCTGTGCGTCCCATACAAGAAGAGCCGGCTCAAGGTACTGGCAACTCGGATATTTGCCGGGGGCTCCATCAAGGCCGAGGGCGCCATCATGCGTCATATCATGTGTTTCGAATTTTCTAAAATTAAAGCTTATAAAAACATGTTTGCAGTCTTATATGAATCAAGGCAGATTAAATTTTTAAACTATTTTGTCAGTAGAAAATGATCTTGTAAAGAAGATAGGTGTAGAAAGTGCCATGAAAAGATTTGCAGATCTAAAAGAAAAATGTTTTAGGCCAGATAATGAATGTTTTCTTTAGTTTGGTTTGGTTTTAGTTTAGTAGCATATAAACCTCAATGAGTTATTTAATACCGATAATATTTTTATTGCTGGTAATATTTTTATGGCTTGTAATATATTAGAGGACTGATGTTACGTAACAGTTCAGTAGTCTTTTCTTTATTTCTACAGTAGTCAGTTATCGGGATAGTGTAGTAAGAAGCGAGAGAAAATAGATGCTGCATTATTGACAAACGGTTTGGTTTGGTTTGGTTTGGTTTGGTTTGTTTTACGGCATATCAACCTCAATGGGTTAATTAATGCCAACAAGATTTTTATCGCAGGTAATTTTTTTTTTCAAAAATGTATAGCCTGTAATATTTTTTCCTTCAAAAAATCAATTTCTAGTAATATTTTTCCTTCAAAAATGTATCGCTGGTAATATTTTTTTTCAAAAATGTATAGCTGGTAATATTTTCTTTTAAAAGTGTATTGCTGGTAATATTTTTTCTTCAAAAATTTATTGCTGGTAATAATATTTTACAAAGTATTTCTGGTATTAAAACCCATTTTTACACTTTCATAATGTTTTGACCCCAGTTTGGCGGTTAGCTATTTGCCATTAGCTGGGACCCTAACAGGTGGCTACCACCCCGGGTCAGTGTGGACCTGGGAACAGCAGCAATTAAGAGGTGGATCCAAGCCCTTATAAACCTTCTGATCAGAGGCCTTGCTGTTAGACGTAGTTTATCGTCTTACCCAGAACGCGGACGTAGTTTATCGTCTTACCCAGGACGCCAGATGTAGTTTATCTATTTCTATAGAGGAGTTTTACAAATTTAGTAGCAAGAGAAAATGTTTGATGGATTTTTAAACTTGAATGCAAGTACAGTAATTTGTTTTAATTCATAACTAATTATTAAATAAACAAACTGAATACGTGAATAAAGAAAAAAAATCAATAGAATGCCAGGGTATTGTTATTCAATAAATAAAATTCTATGAATAAAAACAAGAAATATAAAAGATTTCCTCTCCTTCCCCCAATATCAAGAAATACCCCCCCCCCCATTAGCTGAGAACTCCTGGCGTAGTTGGTGCCTTCGACAGCCACGTCGTCTTTATCTCCAGTCGCCTTTCTCAAACAAAAAAAAGATATCTTCTGTTTTAAACAGCTAGAGAGAAATACACACTAACAGTTGGTGTCAATGTGTGTTTGTTTATAATTTTAGTCTCAGTGTTTTCACAGCAAGATTGTTGCATTTTTGTGTGAACATGACCGTCTGTTTGCTCTAACTATTGTGCAAATTTTCTTTCAAAATTTGATGTAAAATTTATACACTTTTATTTTTAATCGATATGAACTGGACAAACGGCTTAATAACTGTCGAATTTAGCTGCTACAAATGCAACGGAGTCAATATGCATTATAATATGGAGGTGTATTGTCCAGAACTTTGTTGTCCTATATTAGGGGTGCATACTATATATGAACAATTAGGGCATATATATATATATATATATATATATATATATATATATATATATATATAGTATTAATACAAATATAAAATTTGTCACTTAGCTGATTGATGTTATATTCAATATACCAGCTCTAGAGTTTCGTTGACAAACCTTTTTGTAATCGTTCGGTTCACTCGCCAAGAGGTATCAGCTATAATTATATATACATATTTATGTGTTTGTGCGTGCGTGTTTGTGTGTGTGTACTCGAAATATATATATATATATATATATATATATATATATATATATATATATATATATATGGTGGACTCTCCCGTTATATTCGATATATGAGGGTCAATCAGCTCAGTTCCTAGGAACCGACAGCCCGACATCAGCACATGAGATTTGATTATAGTGGTGAAGGACCATCCACACTTTTTGAAGGGCCGAATTCAGAGACCTGGTGCACTACGTGCCACAAAGTCCCCAAATGACCCTCTGAAGGTTTTGAATTCAGAGTTGTTTTTTCCTAGACCAGTTGCCATCCAAGGCTATAGAACCCAGTCTGTCCTACCTAACTGGACTGAGAAGAGGATTAATAAGTGAATGTAATGGATTCAACTAGAATTCAAACTCAATCCGATCCGCTATCCACGACATCGCCGTGCCTCTTATATATATATATATATATATATATATATATATATATATATATATATATATATATTCTGTGATTGATATTTTCCCACGGCTCGTTGTGCTGTCACATGTTGGTATTTGGTCATCATCAGTAGGATAGAGTGAAGTAACCTGATGTTAGATAATCCCGAAAGTCCTGAGGATCCCAGGACAACATCGTTGATGCATTTCTAAACGATAGATTGATAGATATTAGGCTAAGAGAACAATAGGAGTGAGGAAGAGAGAAAAGATAAGGCAAAGAGAACAAGGCGAGTGAAGAATACAGAAAAGATAAGGCAAAGAAAGCAATGGGAATGAGGAAGAGAGAAAAGATAAGGCAAAGAAAGCAATGGCAATGAGGAAGAGAGAAAAGATAAGACAAAGAAAATAATGGAAGTGAGGGAGAGAGAAAAGATAAGGTTAAGAGTACAATGGGAATGAGAAAGAGGGAAAAGATAAGGCAAAGAGAACAATGTGAGTGAGGAAGAGAGAAAAGATAAGGCAAAGAAAGCAATGGCAATGAGGAAGAGAGAAAAGATAAGGCAAAGAAAATAATGGGAGTGAGGGAGAGAGAAAAGATAAGGCAAAGAAAGCAATGGGTGTGAGGGAGAGAGAAAAGATAAGGCAAAGAAAATAATGTGAATGAGGAATAGAGAAAAGATAATGCTAAGAGAACAATGGGAGTGAGGAAGAGAGAAAAGATAAGGCAAAGAAAGCAATGGGAATGAGGAAGAGAGAAAAGATAAGGCTAAGAAAATAATGGGTGTGAGGGAGAGAGAAAAGATAAGGCAAAGAAAGCAATGGGTGTGAGGGAGAGAGAAAAGATAAGGCTAAGAGAACAATGGGAATGAGGAATAGAGAAAAGATAAGGCAAAGAAAGCAATGGGAATGAGGGAGAGAGAAAAGATAAGGCAAAGAAAATAATGGGTGTGAGGGAGAGAGAAAAGATAAGGCAAAGAAAGCAATGGGTGTGAGGAAGAGAGAAAAGATAAGGCAAAGAAAATAATGTGAATGAGGAAGAGAGAAAAGATAATGCTAAAAGAACAATGGGAGTGAGGAATAGAGAAAAGATAAGGCAAAGAAAGCAATGGGAATGAGGAAGAGAGAAAAGATAAGGCAAAGAAAATAATGGGTGTGAGGGAGAGAGAAAAGATAAGGCAAAGAAAGCAATGGGTGTGAGGGAGAGAGAAAAGATAAGGCTAAGAGAACAATGGGAATGAGGAATAGAGAAAAGATAAGGCAAAGTAAGCAATGGGAATGAGGAAGAGAGAAAAGATAAGGCAAAGAAAATAATGGGAGTGAGGGAGAGAGAAAAGATAAGGCAAAGAAAGCAATGGGTGTGAGGGAGAGAGAAAAGATAAGGCAAAGAAAGCAATGGGTGTGAGGAAGAGAGAAAAGATAAGGCAAAGAAAATAATGTGAATGAGGAAGAGAGAAAAGATAATGCTAAGAGAACAATGGGAGTGAGGAATAGAGAAAAGATAAGGCAAAGAAAGCAATGGGAATGAGGGAGAGAGAAAAGATAAGGCAAAGAAAATAATGGGAGTGAGGGAGAGAGAAAAGATAAGGCAAAGAAAGCAATGGGTGTGAGGGAGAGAGAAAAGATAAGGCAAAGAAAATAATGTGAATGAGGAAGAGAGAAAAGATAATGCTAAGAGAACAATGGGAGTGAGGAAGAGAGAAAAGATAAGGCAAAGAAAGCAATGGGAATGAGGAAGAGAGAAAAGATAAGGCAAAGAAAATAATGGGTGTGAGGGAGAGAGAAAAGATAAGGCAAAGAAAGCAATGGGTGTGAGGGAGAGAGAAAAGATAAGGCTAAGAGAACAATGGGAATGAGGAATAGAGAAAAGATAAGGCAAAGAAAGCAATGGGAATGAGGGAGAGAGAAAAGATAAGGCAAAGAAAATAATGGGTGTGAGGGAGAGAGAAAAGATAAGGCAAAGAAAGCAATGGGTGTGAGGGAGAGAGAAAAGATAAGGCTAAGAGAACAATGGGAATGAGGAATAGAGAAAAGATAGGGCAAAGAAAGCAATGGGAATGAGGAAGAGAGAAAAGATAAGGCAAAGAAAATAATGGGAATGAGGAAGAGAGAAAAGATAAGGCTAAGAGAACAATGGGAGTGAGGAAGAGATAAAAGATAAGGCAAAGAAAGCAATAGCAATAAGGAAGAGAGAACAGATAAGGCAAAGAGAACAATGGGAGTGAAGAAGAAATAAAATATAAGGCAAAGAAAACAGTGGGAGTGAGGAAGAGAGAAAACATTAGGCAAAGTCGAGAATTGGAATGAGGAAGAGAGAAAAGTCAAGTCATAGAAAACGATGGGAGAGATAGAAAAGATATGACGAACAAAACGATGGTAGTGAGGAAAAGAGAAAAGATAAGGCGAAGAGAACAATGAGAGTGAGGAAGAGAGATATGATAAGGAATGAGAACAATATGAGTAGGGATGTGTGAAAACATAAGGCAAAGAGAATAATGAGAGTAAGGCAAAGCTTTTAGAAAAAGGGAAGAGAACTGAGTACCTATAAGGCAAATTGTATTTTTTTCTTAAGATGTAAACAAAACAAAAAAGGACAAATTTTTCAAAAAGACGACAATAAAGAAGATATAATAATCATTTAAAAAGAAATGCAATGGTTGAAAGAAGAACAAGAAAGATAAAAAAATTTAAAAAAAAAGAGGTGAACGAAGTAACGGTTAAGAAAAAAATTATGAAAGCAGAGTGGGGTAAAAAAAATCTAGTCGATTGAAAGTGAATAGATATTATCGCAAATTGCTGTAGAAACACTGAATGCTATAAAAATCAGATACGCAAATAACAGGGCTTATTGGAAAAATGGAAAGGAAAAGTGATCGATAGTTAGGTATCTTTAAACAGGCCGAGATCGATTGGCAGATAGAAATAAAAAGATGAAAACTCGGATCGAACAAATTGAGAAGGATAGAGAGATAGGGATGAACAGAATATTTTATTCAAATTTGAAGACACCAGACCTAATACACGTTGGTGATACGCGTTGTCATAAAAAGAAAGAAGACTTTTTCTTCCATTTTTATTTCATTTTTATCTCGGATATCATTCTATATACATACATAACATATATAACCCCTGTGCAAATTAATTGAAACAACCGATTTAGTTTCCTTTCTTTCACCATACGGTCAGTCTTCGGCTCATCTGGAGTAACAGGGTGGGATCGATTTCATCTTTTTTCCTTAGTGGTATGCAGTATAAGGAATCTATTTCGGAGTGTATGACGAAATTTGTTTGGCCTTGAAAATATTGTGTCATCCGTGATTGCATCATATTTTTATCATGTCCAGACACTATTGTCTCGACTGTCGATTAGTTGTCCTAGTGCCATTGTCTGCGATGGACGTTGCTCCAAGGAAGCGTACATATAAGTTATCTGATGGTACACCTTTGTGCAAATTAAATAACCGCTTTAGTTTCCTTTCTTTCACCATACACTCAATTTTAGACCCACTGGAGTGGCAGGGGGCGATCGATTTCTATTTTTCTCTCGGATTAGGACATTTGTAGTGATATGCAGCACTATGAATCTATTTTCTGGGTGTATGAGGAAATTTGTTAGGCCTTGAAAAATAATGCCTCATCCGTGATTGCATCAGATTTTTATCACGCCCAGATACTATTGTCTCGACTGTCGATTAGTTGTCCTGCGGCCATTGTCTGCGATGGACGTTAGTGCAAGGAAGCGTACGAAAATTGTAACACTGCAAGAACACACTTGGCAAGCCTTACTAGCGAGAAAAACAAAGTACTATAGATTGGCCCGGAAACTCATGATTCAAATACAACCGAGAACCTATGATCATATATGATATATATATATATATATATAGTCGAGGGAGCTCATTTAAATAATAAAACAAATAATATTAATATACAGCACAATTTGTCTGTAATTTTATTTTTTTAACATTTTCTATTGTTCAAGATTCAAGATTGTTCAAGTGGTGGAATTCAAATCTTTAAGAACTGGTTCTCTCAACAACAAGTCTCAGTAGCAACGACTTCCGTCATTTTTCCATAGTCTATACTTTACTATATAGATGTGATTTAGGAATAAAACAATTTTTTAGCACTTAGTCAAAAATATTTTAATTAATCTGTATTACATTACATGTTATCATTTTGAAAGGAAAAATAATTAAAAATCTTTTATTCATGATCTTTCATTTTAAAAATTTCCAAATAGCCAAATGATTGTCATAGTCTTCAGCTTTTTTTTGCCCCACTCTGTTGTCATCAGCACTTTGATTTTTTTTCTGAGTCATGTTTTAACGAAAGGAGTGGCATCCCATGAATCAAAAGGGAGACCAATAAGATTGTCATCTAGTTTGCTGCATTTTCCACTGTAAGTCGGCTTCTTTTATCTGAGTAGATAATATTCGTTCTTGTAAAATCCCTTTCTGCCTCGGAAGAACTGATAGCAATCGTATTGATAATAGTTTTCGTTTTTTTCGTGCCCTTTGAAGAATTACAGGATTGTGACATAGTCACGAAAATCATTAACGGAAATGTTGTGATGAAAAATATTACTGAAGTCCTTCAGCTTTTCTTCAGCAGCTTTCCAGGGAATAATTATTTCCTGGATATTCCAAGTACATGACTCTAGCAAGTTCAGCAGATCATAACATTTTGTATTAACCTTTATTTAATCACTTCACCAACCGATTATGAAACTACAGTTGGTCTGTTTATATTTCTGAGATGAGTTATTATATACACTATTGTCCTCATCTTTGTTGCCATATTTATCACAACGTTTCGGCCGTTGTATGCTCTGGCCTTCTTTAGCTAGTTGGAATGTAGAACTGAACCCTTTATTTCACTAACTAGGGTAGACTGTTCTAGTTCCATGTGCCATGTTTAATGGATGTCAGTTATCAGTTATCTCCTGTTAATTCACCTCTCAAAGTTCTCCACCGCCTTAATCGGGTATTGAACTCACACTCTTTGTGTCCTGGCACTGGATCTAACGCCTTTATCCACTGTGCCATGTGTCCTTGAGGACATCTGTGTATGAATTTCTGGATATTATAAACCTGTCTTCATCAACCATTTTTATCAGTTCTCATATTGCAATTTTTGCTGTTATCATTGCGTGTTTTTTCCAGAGCACATATTGCAATTTTCGTTCTTATTATCGCTTTTCTCTTCCACTCCTTATTACTGGTTCCCACATTGTATTCATTTCTATGCTTGGTCGGCTCAGGAGATTTTTTGTGGACTAGCATATGTGCTGATTCCTTAAATTTTCGAATTTTACAATGTTCTTTGTCTATGATTTCAACCTGAACTCACAGAGGGCGATGATCTCCCTTTTCTCTCCATATGTGGTCAGCCACGCCTGATTTTCCACTTCCCCTCTTGTTACAGCTTTCTGGTGTTCTTGAAGCCTTACCTTAAAGGGGCAGCCTGTCTCCCCTTTATACTTCTTTCCGCAGCTGCACCGTTTAGCGTACACACAGTCTTTAGTCATGTTCTCCTCTATGGGGGGAGGTTTTACTCGGAAGAGATATCTGCAAAGTGTCGTCAAGCTTTTGAAGGTTGTCCCGATGTTATATGGACCGCATATCCTTTGTATTTTCTCTGATAACCACTTCACATAAGGCAGGCAGACTGTTTTCTGAGTGTTGTTGTCCTCCTCTTGTACCTGCCTGCTATTCCCAAGTGGTAACCCATCTAAATACTTACCAGGATTGACGTTGCTTAACTTCGATGATCGTACGAGAAAATTTTTTAACGTTATAAGACCGTAAGCCCCCTGTATCACATGCACATCCAAGCAACTTGTATTCCTGAGCGGTAACCCATCTAAGTACTGACCAAGCTCGACGTTGCTTGACTTCGATGATCGTACGAGAAAAGGTTTTTAACGTTATAAAAACGAAAACGCACTATGTCGGTATTTATCTATCCACCCACGAGGATAAAATGTGGCACAAGGCCGGTTTAATGTGGGTATCTCCGAGCCCGTAGGCTCGGCCAAAAATATAGCCTTTTTGAACCCGCCTACCTCCCCGGACGAAACCTTGCCCTTCGGCAAAGCCTCGTCCGGGTTCCTCTCTGCTAATGCAGAGTTCGACAGTCGCCGAGAAAACCCACTATGTCACCCACACATCCAAGCATCTTGTATTCCCAAACGGTCACCCATCTAAGTACTGACCAGGCTCGACGTTGCTTAACTACAACGATCGTATGAGAACCGATGTTTTAATGTGGTATGGCTGTAACCCTTACTATCAATGAAATAAGACAAATGACTCGTGTAGATATATTATTAGGGTTGGATCATATCCTACTTACCGCTTCTGTTGAAAGTTGATCTGTTGAAATCAAATCGTACATCAAAGCTTAGCCGTTTTTTTCTCTTGCCAAATACTTATTCAAGAGTTTACCTTGTCTATTTCACTGACACCTCTTCCGGTGTGATCGCATTGCGAGATCAAAGTGCATGTCTCGGTATTATTGATCTGGATTCGCTAACGTTCGACGCAAGACCTCAAATTTTGATACTGTGAAGAAACTGAAAGTCGGTCAAATCACAGACACGGTTGTTCCAGTGAACCAAGGGGTGTAGTTGAAAGACACTGAAAAACAAAATGCCTATACCTTGCCCGAAGACCTAAGAAGCTGTTAAATAAAAAAGAAAACGGAAAATATCGTTTTTTGTTTGTTTGTTTTTTGGGGGTTTTTGTTTTTTGTTTTTTCATAAACGGCGCACTTCGACTAATTTCCAAGAATACGAGATAGCGAGAAGAGTTCAGTTTTCCAGCAAGGATTGAGATTGTCCAAGTTCTGGGAGGTCAACAGCATAATGAGGTGAGGTGATGTAAACGAGGGAGAAAATTGCTGTTGTTCAAAAGCAAGCAACAACGACCCGATATCTGCTGTGGATTTATTGATTAGCTGTTTACAAAACAAATATATGGAAAGATGATTTTTTTTTTGTTAGTTTTTTTACAACCAAGATGACCCGAGTCTTGCAACTGATCTCTGCTCTGACCTAGCTCGAAACCGGCTTGTAACTTTAAATACTTCAAAAACCAAATTAATACTGATTCATCGTCACCATTCAAACCACGAGTTCCACTCGTAATCAATGAAACTCCACGTCTACTGAGTCTCAGGCTAATTCCAGACCTCATGTAAAACTATTCAAGATGATAGGCTCATTCTACCGCCCCAGGAAGTACCTGACTATCTCTAGAAGAGTCAAATTAAACCAAAAATGGAGTATTGCTGCCGGGGGCATAATCTTAACATCAGATACGCGGACAGCCCTGTGTTATTAGCAGACTCAGAATGAAAACTATTAGATATGGTTGTAAAGAAAATTTCCATAAAATTATTTATCCACTCTTTCACGGGACTTGTTTTTAATCCTGCTGTGTGTCTAGCCACTCTCATCACCAGAAAAGCCAAGCGGGGGAACCGATACACATTCTGTTTGTCTTTCATTCTTTCTTCTCATATCTTTGCCCCGATAAACCCAATATGCGACAGATGGTACTGGGTTACATATATTGCGAGCCAGTGTATGCGTGTGTCTCCTGAAATGACTGCAAAAATCATGGCGGAATCAGGATGTGAGGCCACGTAAATAATTGAAAAGAAACTGCAAGAACGAATATATATGTACAAACAAATGATAATGTATTAACAATAAAGGGTTATAAATGACAAAGATTAAGATGTGTGTGTCAAATGATGTGATTACCTAATGATCCAAATTATGTGTAGTGAGTGAATGTGCGTACATACGTGTGTGTATCTATGTATGTATTGTTCATGCGTTTCCCAAAAAGAATGCGTTCTCCGCGAGGTTACATGTTGACGAATAAGCGGATAAAGTCAGAAGGGAGTGATAAGAAAATTATCACTGGGTATTCATAGTTCTGAGAGCGTCTCCTAGAAGCAGTTTCGAAAATTAGGAGAAGGTAACTCGACACATATTGTCAATAGCAATGCCTCCATTTTTATTTTTTTTTATCTAATCTTGTAAAGATAAAGCAAGGCAAGAGGAGCGCTAGTTACGAGAGCGTGACTTAAACAATATGATACGTCAATGGCGAGATTTTTTTTTTCATCACGATATCTGGAAACGGGCTAGAAAACAGGGAAATGTAGAGTCATGCCTTCATGCTTTGTTATAGTGTTTATTTAATTTTTCCATTTGAGTTAATGACGAAAACTGGCGCGCAACCATGAAATGTAAAAAAGAAATAAATAAAAAACAGAAAATAAAAAATAAAATTACAATAAGGCAGGAAAATGGCAGAAAAGAAGCCTAAAAAAAGAAATACGTGGTCGCATTAAGTCAAGTCCGATGGATGAAGGGCAAATGAGAAGATATATAATGACAACTGATGGGCAGGGGGACACACCCTTACAGCAGCCCCACCCTCCTGTGATTGTCTATCGTTGTTCGTATAACGGTTGACAGGTCCCAGAAAACTACCGAATCAATTAATAGCGATGAAGCGCTCTTTATCACTTTTTCTTTCTTTATATGACTTCATAGCATTCCTTCTCTCTTCCACACTTATTCTCTTCTCTAGTCCCCCCTCTCTCTCTCTTTTCCTTTTTCCTTCCTCATCTTTGCGTTCGTCTCCAGCCTCTCTCTCTCTCTCCCTCTCTCTCTCTTTCTTTCATTCTCTCTTCCTCATCTTTGTCTTCTTATTCAATATCTCCCTTTCACTTTTCTCTTTTACTCATCTATATGTTCTTCTTCATCCTTTCTCTCTCGCGTTCTCTGTCTCCTTACACTTCTTCATATCTTTCCCTCAGTCGTGTAGATATTTTTAAAATTAACGTCTACCACCCTAGATCAACAAAATCTTTTTTTAATATTTAGGATCTAGACCAACACATACACACACACACACACACACACACACACATATATATATATATATATATATATATATATATATATATATATATATATATATATATATATAGCCTAAAGACTATTTATAAGAATCTGTCACTCGCTTCATATCTTCCATGTCAGTTCAGATACATTCTTCCCATTGATTTTCCTTTTTTTCATTTCTCCTATTCGATCTAAATCTTTCTTCTTATAATGCATTTGTTCTCTTTCTCTTTTTCTTCATACGCCTCCCTCTTTCTTCTTTTACTCTTTTCCCTTGCTTTCTTCCTCATTCCTCCTGCCCTCTCCTTTTCTTTCTTTCTTTCTTTCCAATTCATTATTTCATTGCAATTCTACTTCCTTCCTTCCTTCATTCATTCATACTTTCTTTCTTTCTTTTTTCTCTCTGTCTGTCTTTCTAATTTTGTTTTTCTTTCATTCTTTCTTTGCAATTCTGCTTTTCTTCCTTTCTTTCATCCTTTTTTCTAATTCTGTTTTTATTTCTTCCTTTTTAATTTCTTTCTTTCTAATACTCTTTCTCTTTCAATCATTTTTCTAGTTCCGTTTTTCTTTCTTTCCTACTTTCTTTTAGTCTTTTCCCCTTTACCACCGCTGACCACCTTTAAGCCTTCCTCTACCAGTCTTTATCATACTCTTTCTTTCTTTCTTTCTTTCTTTCTTTCTTTCTTTCTTTCCCCTTTACTATTACTGATCATCTTTACCCGCTTCGTCTACCAGTCTTTACCGTACTCTGTCATTATCTCTTTCGTTCTTTCTTTCTTTGTTTTCTTTCTTTCTTCACAATTCTGCTTTTCCTTCTTTCTTCACAATTCTGCTTTTCTTTCACTCTTTACCCCTTTACTGTTACTGACTATGTTCCTCTACCAGTCTTTATCGTACTTTCTCATTCTTTCTTTCTTTCTTTCTTTTCCCCTTTACTACTACTGACCATCTTTACTCCTTCCTCTACCAGTTTTTATCGTACTCTCTCATTATCTCTTTCTTTCTTTCTTTCTTTTTAATTCTTTCTTTCTTTCTTTCCAATTCTGCATTTCTTTCTTTCTTTCCAATTCTGCTTTTCTTTCTTTCTTTCTTTTCCCCTTTACTACTACTGACCATCTTTACTCCTTCCTCTACCAGTTTTTATCGTACTCTCTCATTATCTCTTTCTTTCTTTCTTTCTTTTTAATTCTTTCTTTCTTTCTTTCTTTCTTTCCAATTCATTATTTCATTGCAATTCTACTTCCTTCCTTCCTTCATTCATTCATACTTTCTTTCTTTCTTTTTTCTCTCTGTCTGTCTTTCTAATTTTGTTTTTCTTTCATTCTTTCTTTGCAATTCTGCTTTTCTTCCTTTCTTTCATCCTTTTTTCTAATTCTGTTTTAATTTCTTTCTTTTTTTCTAATACTCTTTCTCTTTCAATCATTTTTCTAGTTCCGTTTTTCTTTCTTTCCTACTTTCTTTTAGTCTTTTCCCCTTTACCACCGCTGACCACCTTTAAGCCTTCCTCTACCAGTCTTTATCATACTCTTTCTTTCTTTCTTTCTTTCTTCCTTTCTTTCCCCTTTACTATTACTGATCATCTTTACCCGCTTCGTCTACCAGTCTTTACCGTACTCTGTCATTATCTCTTTCGTTCTTTCTTTCTTTGTTTTCTTTCTTTCTTCACAATTCTGCTTTTCCTTCTTTCTTCACAATTCTGCTTTTCTTTCACTCTTTACCCCTTTACTGTTACTGACTATGTTCCTCTACCAGTCTTTATCGTACTTTCTCATTCTTTCTTTCTTTCTTTCTTTCTTTCTTTCTTTCTTTTCCCCTTTACTACTACTGACCATCTTTACTCCTTCCTCTACCAGTTTTTATCGTACTCTCTCATTATCTCTTTCTTTCTTTCTTTCTTTTTAATTCTTTCTTTCTTTCTTTCCAATTCTGCATTTCTTTCTTTCTTTCCAATTCTGCTTTTCTTTCTTTCTTTCTTTTCCCCTTTACTACTACTGACCATCTTTACTCCTTCCTCTACCAGTTTTTATCGTACTCTTTCTTTTTTTCTTTCTTTCTTTCACTCTTTTCCTCTTTACTGTTACTGATCATCTTTACCCCTTCCCATACCAGTCTTTACCGTACTCTCTCATTACCTTTCATTCTTTCTTTCTTTCTTTCTCTACAATTCTACTTTTCTTTCACTCTTTTCCTCTTTACTATTACTGACCATCTTTACTCCTTCCTCTACCAGTTTTCATCGTACTCTCTCATTATCTCTTTCTTTCTTTCTTTTTAATTCTTTCTTTCTTTCTTTCTTTCTTTCCAATTCTGCATTTCTTTCTTTCTTTCCAATTCTGCATTTCTTTCTTTCTTTCCAATTCTGCTTTTCTTTCTTTCTTTTCCTCTTTACTACTACTGACCATCTTTACTCCTTCCTCTATCAGTCTTTATCTTACTCCCTCATTATCTCCTTCCTTCTCGCTCTTTCCTTGGTCCGTCTTTCTCTTATTGCTTTCTGTCAAATTAAACTCAATCATTCTTCTATCGTTCGTATCAGATCTTTCACAATTCCCTCATTTTATTTCTTCTTTTTTTTCTTCTTCATTTTCATCCTTCAGCCACCAGCACTTTTTCTCTCACACACCCTACATGTACCCCTGCCCAGAGCAATGAGCACTTGTGTGTCTTTTCCATTAGTAACCAAACCCATTCCCTATCCTCTCTTACCGCCCCAGCCACTAATCTCAGCCAGTGACTTCGCATTCGACGTTGCATCTTTTTAACATCTGCTGCCCTCTCATCTGTAGACGTCGGTCACCTGACCTGCCATGCTGTCAGATCACCAGTATCCAATAATCCCTTACACTCTTAACACCATTCCGAATTTTGGATCCCTATTTTGAAGCATTCGTTCGTTCTTTATTTATTTCTGTATAATCCACCTTGCCATTTATTTGTTTTTATTCTGATTGTTACTTTTCTCAATTCTTGTCGATTCTTGAACGAATATTTTCTTCTTAAAGAACTACCATGATATTATGCATTCTTAGCAGATATATTTAAATATTTGAACTAGCGTGCTCCGAGCCGCGAGCTCCGAGCCGCGAACACGTTCTCGAAGTCGGGATGTTTCTTCCTTCTCACGTCTGTTGGCTATTCCTGTCTCCGCATGTTGACTTGAAAGAGTTGACAAAAAAACAAAAAAAAAACACAAAACAATATTGTCAAAAAGACTGTTTTCCCTTGATACCGTTTTTTTTTAATTTTTATTTTGACTACACCTCACCTCTAGGCAATGTCTGTTTTTTTATTAGGTTGGTGCAAAAATAATGACGTAATAATGTCGTTTTTACGTCAAAAAACGACATTATTACGTCATTATTTTTGCACCAACCTAATAGATAGCGACGATTAGAATTGTAATAAAATCTAAATATTCTTAATTCTCAAGAAGAAAAAATGTATAAATTCACTTACATCAGATGTTTAGGTTTTATTAGAATTCTAAGGGTAGCTTTTTCAAACAATAAACATTGCCGAGTTGTGAAGGCAGTTAAAATAATAGCGGTATCAAGGAAAAAGCATCCTTTTAACATTCTTTTTTTTTTTTTTTTGCGGGCACGAAGATCCATGTTTGCCAAAGAGTTTAAATCTTTAATCGAGCTGTCATAAGTTTCTATTTTCCCACGTATGCACTTCCTAGGTACAGATAAGTCGATTAAGCGGATCTGCACTCGGTGGCCAAGAGGTTACCTCTAAAGTCAACCCGTTGATACACCTGGGTTCTTTAAAAAAACATGATCATCATTTATTCTGTTAGTGCATTTTGCGTCGCCGCTGTGGTCACCACTTCCCTCCATCTCACAATTGTGGTTCATGGTGACATTCAAGGCAGAAGAGTACTTGCTCGTTCCTTATTCACCGGAGATGTTGAAGTTGCCCCGTCCTCCTCACAGAAGTTATAGAGGCAGGACCTACAAAGCAGTGAGTATTTGTATTCAGAGTTTTCCTTCTCCTAGATTGGTTACCAACCAAGGATATAATGCCTAGTCTGTCCTGCTAATTACCCATAGCTGCGGAGAAAATGAATTCATATATTTTCCAAGGTTATTAGCATGCAATGAACTCAACTGAAATTGGAACTCGGCACTTCGATTCCTCAATCCGTGCTTCTAGCCATTGCTAAGACATTATACCAATTCAAAAGTCATAAAGAAAAAGAAAGTTGTAGAGAGCCATGACCCTATGCGTTTTCCTTCTCCTAGAATAGTTGCAAACCAAGACTATAGGATCCAGTCTCTCCTGCTGTTTATCCAAAGCCGAAAGGAAAAGAGATGGATTCATGCTTTTCCCAAAGGTATCAGAATGTAATTGAATGCAATGAACTCCACTGGAATTGGAACTTGATGTTATAACACGCATATGTTATAATTTTGAATATATATATATATAATTCCAAGGGGGACATGAATTCGTAGAGAGAGCTCAATGTAAGAAACAGAGCAATATAATAATAATAATAATAATAATAATAATAATAATAATAATAATAAGTACAGACGATCCTTAAAAATGTATTCGGTTATAATTTATTTCATGAATATACAAATATCAGACAAGTTTTTTAATAAAAATTTTCGGTCTGAAGATATATATATATATATATATATATATATATATATATATATGTGTGTGTGTGTGTGTGTGTGTGTGTGTGTGTTTGTGTGTGTGTGTGTAATTCGTGTTTAATTATCACTCCTTCCTTATTCCTCAATTCAAACTGCTATCCCTTAAAGAACATTGAGGGCAAAGTCTATTTTGGCTATATCTGAGGTGAGATACATACTACATTTTCGATAAAGAACAATGGCACAGTACATTTGTTTTATGTAACCCCAACTTTATGCTCTAGTAAAAAAAATCCGTTCTTCGTTGGTGTTAGTGTAAGAAATTTATCGGTAAATAAAGAATATATCCTCCATTGGAAAAATGACAGTCTACGGAGAGGCTTTGCAAAAATAGAATCTTGCGGAGGACCCTTGCAGCTTGTAGAGGATCCTTGGAAAAGTATCAACTTGACGAGTTGCCTTGAAAAAAGTGGCAGTACAGAGGGGTTTTTTTGTCCCCATCTTTGCTGGCATTATCATGTTTCGGTCTCCTTCATCAGGCCTTTGTCGACCCGAGTAACCTTCTGGGAATTTCGAACTGAACACTTAAATCTACGGGAGATATCTCGTCTAGTTCTAATTTCCTACTCTTAGTCTACTTCCTGTCTCTCTGTTATTTCCTCGCCCTGTTTCCACTGAGTCAATGTTTACACTAACCAGTAAATTCACGAACCGTCGCTTTAATCCACTAGGCTATTGCCCCGTTTGGACAATCCTGAGTGTAGAATTTGGAACCTAATTTGACTAAATATAACAAAGAAAAAAATACAGATCCGAACATCTAAGAAATATATAATGATGCTTTTTCAGCGGAAGACAGTTGTATTCTTTAAAGAAAATGACTTCAATATGCCGCCTAGGAAAATATCTTCGAAATCTGCAACATAAGTGAATCTAGAAGCAAAATTATTTACACAGTTTTCTTCGAAAACCAGCATTCAATGTCTTTTTAACTATACTTGAACACTGATCCCTGGCACTGGTGTGAATTAGGTAACTCTCCCAGCGCGTATCGTGTCAGGGCAATAGCCAGTCTGACTCGGAGGCCGTGGGTGGAACCATTTCACTAACCTCATTCCTTACCCGGAACCTCTGATGGCGCGGATCCATCCATGCTCAACCCCACCGCCCAGCCGGTGCGGAAATTAGTAGGTTTTCACAATCACTTACTCCAACTTGGCGCCAAGTGACAGCTTGGACGCCTCACTTCTCTCTTCTTCTCATAGTTGATGTCTTCCACAGCGACTAAGTTCCATTGTTTCTTTTCCGGCTAGCGTGGTCATCATCTAATTATTCCGTATGTCCTTACTAACTGTCAAGGCGTGCCTGTTTTTCAAAAAGGCAAAAGCAAATGCTTGGTGAAATTGCTCCTACACGAAACTTTCAGACCAGATTCAAATTACTCCTGGTCCCATAATTTGAAGCGGACAAAAACGCAAGGTCTTGTGATCTTCAAATGAATGACAGACATTATTTTTCTGATCCTGATGCGCATTACTCTCTTTCTCTCTCTAAAACCCAATGTGTATTATATATATATATATATATATATATATATATATATATATATATATATATATCACACACGCATATATATATTCCACATACATATATCACACACACATATATATTATATAATTGCATATGTATATATATATATATATATATATATATATATATCTAACATATATAAAAGCATATATATATATATATATATATATATATATCTCACATATATTATAGCATATATATATATATATATATATATCACATATATAATAGCATATATATATATATATATCACATATATAATAGCATATATATATTAGCATATATATATATATATATATATCTCATATATATATAATAGCATATATATCACACACACACACACACATATATATATATATATATATATATATATATATATATATATATATATATATATATATATAAAATAGCACGTGGTGAGATCTGGTGGTAATAAAACCGTAGTTAGAATGGTTGATGTAAAATAATAGAACAAAAATTTATACTAAGAATAAATATACTTAACACACACATATGTGTGTGTTTGTGTGTGCGTTTGTGTGTGCGTGTGTGGGAATGAAGTCGAGAGGAAAACTTATGTTAGCCGACGCGTTTCATCCCCCACAGACTTGATCAAGGCAAATGTGAATATTTTATTTTGTAACAAGTATTTATAAATAAAATTCAAAATAATGTTAGATTTTCAATTCATTTTTAATTGAGGAGGCGTTCATAAATGCCCTTTGGGTTAACTAAAAAGTCTAAATAAATTATGGAGGATGCTAACCGACATAATTTATTGTCTAATAAACGAAATTCTGTAAATGATGTTTCTGAATTTTTTTATGCAATTAATATTAAAATTATTTTAATATGGGATACATTTATATATATATACATATATATATATATATATGAGAGAGAGAGAGAGAGAGTGAATGAACAGATGGAGTAGAAATCCACTGATCGTAGCATTTACATTTAAAAAAAGAGCTCAATACAATGTAGAGCAATATATTATTATTATTTTTATTATAAGAGATTATAATAAAAACATTTCGAAATCGCTACACAAAAGCTTTCATGTTTCAATACTATGATTGTATCGCCTGAAGAAATGCAATTATAGTATTGAAACATGAATTATTGTAACGATTTCAAAATGTTTTTTTTACAATTTCATAATAAAAATATATTATACACACACACACACACACACACACACATATATATATATATATATATATATATATATATATATATATATATATATATATATATAGTTTTAAGGTATGCTGTATTAATGGGATAAAGTACTCAATACCAGAGATAGAGTGTATGTAAATATGAAAGGTGGCCTGATGATTATGTTTAGCATGAAACAGTCTGGTGCCTCTGACTGTTGACTTCAATGTTCACACTTATATATATATATATATATATATATATATATATATATATATATATATATATATATATATATATATATATAATTCATCTTTAGTTATCACTCCTTCCTTATTGCATTAGTTTGGTAAAAGACACTGTGTACCTACATTCATCGAATATAAATTTTGTGTTTTTTGATCATACGTGGCAATATTCAAGATTGTGGAAAATCTGTATGTTTTTCGCTTTACATTTAAAGCATTTGTAAATACATTTAAACTCAACAGTTTAACATTTGTGAATTATGATGTTGTCGCACGCACAATACAAGCGAATTTCTTCCCTGGGTTTTATGTGTCAGCTGTGAAATAGATTTAAGATTCCCTTTCTTCAATTGAAGAAGATCTTCTTTAGTTTCACGTTTCTTAATTTTATGAAAACGCCTTCCAGATTCTGAATTTTGCTTTACTTACTTTTTTTTTTTTTTATCTTTTTTCTTCTTTTCCTTTTTCTGTTTTTTTTTTTTTTTTTTTACATTTAATGTTTTGTCGTATCCACGAAATTGTTTACGAGTATTTCACATATGACGTGCTTTCCAGAAATTTGGGGAGTCGAATGCGTAAAATGACTTCCACAAATACAAAAAAAAAAAAAAAAAAAAAAAAAAACAACAATAAAAAAAGGAATATTCTTAATTTCCTGGTGGAGCGATTTCAGGAGATGTGTAAAACATCCGGTGAGACACGGGAAACTCTGGTTGACTTGTTGATAGATGAGCCGCTCGATGAAGCTGTTCAAATCCCCTAAACGTTTGTATAGCCGATTCTGTGCGTGTCTGTGCGCATGTGCGCGGATATATGTCCGGAAGCCGACGTCATACAGTGACGTGTGCGTGAATATACAGGGTGCGATGCATAAATTGTCGTCTATTTGCCGCAAAAGTGAAATTTACATTGACATCTCCTTTTAACAGATATATTCACCAAACTTACACAAAAATATCTTGAAATGCTAAAGAGTAGATTTATTCAATAAAATCGTCATTGGCTTCAACCACGGACCCCAGAGGACATCGGAATCTCCTGCAACTCTTCTGGACGGTCTCATTGTTTAAATTAGTGAACGTTGCCGTAATCCCTGCCTTTAGTTCACCTTTGGTGCTACAAAGAGTTTTTTTGGTCTCTCGCTCACCTGTGGAACTCCCGATTTCTTGCTTTCCTTCAAAAGTTTAAATGCAACGTCAATGGCCATTTTTTGTCTTCCTGAAACTTGTTCCTTTATTTTCCTTTTCCTCACTTCTCTTCGTTAAAGTATTCTCTATGTCTTTCACCCCCTATAATCCCTATATAGTTATTCACACACACACACATGTATATGTGTGTTAAGAATATTTATTCTTAGTATAAATTTTTACTGTTATTTTACAACAACTATTCCAACTACTGTTTATTACCACCAGATCTCACCGCGTGCTATTATATATATATATATATATATAATAGCACGATATATAATGTCCTAGTGACATTACCGCCATCTATCTTCCTGAATCCTGTTCATTTATTTTCCTTTTCCTCACTTCTCTTCACTAAAGTCTTCTCTATCTCTCCCCCCATATAACCCCTTGCGTCTTAGTGGCATTATCGCCATCCACTGTCTCCCTGAATCATGTTCATTTATTACCCTTTTCCTCACTTCTCCTCACAAAAATCTTCTCTATCTTTTTCACCCCCTGGTAACCTCCCAGCGTCCCAGTGGCGTTATGGTCTTGCTCGGCGTGAAATGATTAAAAAATAAAAGATAAAAAAGAGAACAGGAATAAGCTATAGGTACTAAAATGGCATACATTTATCGAATTGAGATCAAATTGAGCTACAAGGACCTAACTGAATTCCAATGACCGAATTGTCCTACGTATCAAATTGAGCTGTATATAACAAATTGAACTCGAATAGCGTTACAATTATCGAATCCTGCTGCAAGTACTGAATTGGGTTTCAATGACCGAATTGAGTTTCAAGTGTCGAATGGAGGTACATGTATAAAATTGATCTACGAGTATTGAGTTGATCTACGAGTATCGAGTTGAGCTACAATGACCTAATTGGATTCCAAAGATCGAACTTAACTACATGTATCGAATTGAGCTGCAAGGACTGAATTGAATGACATGCATAAAATTGATCTATATTTATCGAATTGAGCTACAAGCATCGAACAGTGCCACAAGTATTGAACTGAGCTACAATTATCAAATTGAGCTACAATTATCAAATTGAATTTCAATGACCGAATTTTGCTACATGAATCGAATTAAGCTGTAAGTATCGAAATGCGCTAGATGTGTCGACTTGAGCTACAAGTTATCGAATTCAAAACTAGAATCACAAGTATCAAATACAGTTACATATATCAAATTGAGCCACATATATCAAATTGAGCCACGTTTGAAAGACCAACTGTACCTGAATTTGAATTTAGGTTACTTGTAATTATGGAGGAACTACTTTTAAAATATCTCTGGTCTAAGTTGTGTTATGCACGACAAGAAAGTTAATAACTGCTTATTTATATATTTATAATCTAGTAACTTAAAATGAGCAAGAAAGAGTTGATATTTCTGGATCGCATAATGAGGAATGAGGGTTTGGAAAATTTAGCACTTATTGGAAATATTGAAGGCGAGAAGGACAGAGGAAAACAGAGAGCGACCCTACCTAATGAGCTTGTATAAATGGATGGCAGAACAGGAAGAAGGAGGGATAGTAGAAAGATAAAAGATAGAAAGTCGTGGAGAGTCATAATAGTCAACATTTTAAAAGAATACAGCATATAAAATAAAAAGAATATAATTACGAATTATTTTGAAAATTAATTTTTTTAATGCCATGTTCAATCAGGATATAGATGAGCACGGCTCTCCGCGAATTCTTCTTCTCTCTCTTTCTCTTTCTCTCTCTCTCTCTCTCTCTCTCTCTCTCTCTCTGAATTACCTTAACATCTTTGTAAGGATGGTGGGTTGATTTCTTGTTGCCTTCTACACAGGAATTCAGAGTTGCCCTTCTAGAGAGTTTAGTCTACCCTACTATTTAACCTGTAACAAGGAAACGTTTAGATTGATCCTTACCTTTCCCGAGGACATTAGTGCGAAATTGAAAACAACAGACTAAACGTTAATTTGAACTCCGTTCGCAAGTTTCATTTCTTGTGCGGATTCTCGCAAATCCCCCTTTTTAAAGATTTATTCAGTTAAATACTGATAATTTATCCTGCAGAGTGCTAAAAAGTTATCGGCGCGATCCACTTACCAAAACCAATGTTCTGATGTTTGGTCATTGCAATACGGTTTTTAGGATCCGGCCGATAACCTTGCAATACACTCTCCATGTATTTAACATTTGTATTAAATACACATTGATATTGTAAACATAATGGTGTTTTAACAGAGGACAGAAAATGTGACACTGAAATCTGAAGGCACATTGGATTAGTGAAATATACTTTCCAAACGTTAAGCAAAGTATTAAGAAACAGGAAAATATTAAAAAACAAAAAAAAAGTACTAGACTGTTATGTAATATCAGTTCTAGTACATACCAACGAATATTTGACAATCTCCTCACAGACGAAGCATAAACCTGAAGCAACACATATTTAAAGAAAATTTAAAAGAAAAAAGGACACATATTTAGGATAACAAAGATACGGTTGCAATTTAGAAATCACTCAGAAATAGAAACGAAAGTAAATACTAGTCAAAAACTTAATAATGGCTGACAATGATTCAGCTAATGAAAAATGGAAGATGAAAGTAAATACTAATCAAAAATTAATAATAATTGCTGACAATGATTCAACTAATGAAAAATGAAAGATGAAAGTAAATACTAGTCAACATATAATGATAATAGCTGACAATGCTTCAGTCAACAATTAATAATAATGACTCTTAATTCTCAAAAAAAAATAGTGACAGAGGAAGCCTCTTCAGGGGAGTCTGTTTCACAAATAAGTGTTTCTTGGGAAGAAGCTGACTTAGTGGAACTTCTTTCTTACAAATGAAATACAAAAGGAATGGGATGTTTGGTACCAGTGTTCGCGGCAAGAGGTTCTTAGCTGTGAACATTAAAACGGAGATTAACTAAAGAATGTAGCTCGTCAGACAATTTGCCATAGAAATAGCGGCACAGTAGGAAAGAGGCTTGCAACATTTCGTCTGTGGGAATGTTTGTTGGGTGGAAAGTAGTTCATCACCCACAAAGCCGAGTCAAAGCTTGTGAATATCGAAACTGTGTATTTGACAGCTCCAAGTCAGATATGACAGCGCTACTCCATATTTGGTCTGATCTGGCGCTTACAAAGATAGAGCATAGTAGGTCATAGGTACTTACTGGAAGAATACAAAGGAACCGACTATTTTTCCAGCAAATTTAGCGACGGGGCGTATATGAGGAAATATGACTCCGCTTCTCTTCCTCCCAGCTATGGCTAAATAGTAGGACAGACTGGGTTCTATAACCGTGGATGGCAACCGGTCTAAGAAAAGGAAACTCTGAATTGAAACCGACTTGGAGAGGGTTTGGCTCTGTCGGGCTATCTTGCCCAAGAAACACCACTTCTACTGCGGCTGAAGTACATGTGGTGACCCTACGACCCTGATGGGTCATGTGACTCGCGATCACGTGATCGATCGTATATAAGGTCTGGAGTGAACTTAGGTCCCAATAGGTGTTAAAGACAAAGTGGCCTTCTTGAGAGAACAACCGCAAATTATTATAGGCGAAAATAATACATTGAAGATGGAAAGTACGTTAGATGGTGTTACGAGACTAACAGATCTATAAGTCCCCTGTGTCCTCTATCACAGGCTTATATCTTGACCTTTATCAAGCCTTTTAACCCGACATAGATTTCTTCATACCTATCCGTTTCAACTTTCCTTCTCTCTCTCTCTCTCTCTCTGTGTGTGTGTGTGTGTGTGTGTGTTTGTGTGTGTGTGTGTGTGTGTGTGGCTGTAAAGTGATTTGCTATCAATCTTATTAAATCAGATAATCTACCTCTTTCGGATCACAATATGATATAAATCTATCTCGGTCACTCTGTATATCCCATCGAGATTATCTCGTCTTTTCCGTGCCTCTGTGGCTCTATCTCGGACTATTCGCACCTCTCTGCGAGTCAATCACGAGTTGTCTGTACACTTCTGCGAGCTCATCTGGGATTGTCTCTATCTTTCTGCAAGTCATTTTCGGAATGTCAGTACCTTTCCGTGGGCCCGATCTCGTAAGGTTCGTTTCTCTCCACAATTCTCTCTCGCGTCCTGGCCGTAAATAATATTTATCCACTTTCGCCTTGTCCGCACCCCTCTACTCAAGACTGTTTCGGCCCGTCCACAACACGCAACAAGCCTCTCTCATCTCATCCATACCACAACGTTTGTCTCCCTTGGCTAGTCCGTTCCTCTTTGAGAGCCTGTATCTTCTCGTCAGTACGTCTCCGTGACCCTCCCACTATCTGTCCAAACCTCACAGTGAACCTCTAGCCCATGTCTCTCCACGAGTCTCTCTGGACTCATCAATACCTCTCCGCGATTCTCACGTTTTGCCCGTTCCTCACCGAGAGCCTGCTCGTATTTCTTTGTAACACTTTCTCGACCCGCCAGTACCACTGCGATCCTCTCTCTTCATGTCCCAACATCTTTGGAAACCTTTCTTGTCCTATCTGTATCACATTGCGAGCCTCACTTGCCCTGCAAGAGGCTCGCAAAGAGGTACTCTTTACAAACCTCTCTCGACCAGCCAGTCCCTCTTCTGTCGTCCTGTCCGTATTTTAAGAAATTCTCTCGTCTTGTCCGTAACTCTTTGCGAGCCTCTTTCGACCTGTCATTACCGCTCTGCGATCTTCTCTCGTCTTGTTCCAACCTCTTTGCGAACCTTTCTTGTCCTATCCCTCCCTTCCACTTTGCGAGCCTCACTTGCCCTGCGAGAGGCTCGCAAAGAAGTACTCTTTACGACCCGTCAGTTCCTTTCTGTGATCTTCTCTAGTCCTGCCCATACTTCATTACGAAACTATCTCGTCCTGCCCTTACCTCTTTGCAAGACTCCCTCGACCAACAGTACCGTACTTGTTTGTGAAATTCTCTCGTCCTGTCCGTACCTCTTTGCGAGCCTCCTCCAACTCGTCAGTACCTCTCCGCGATTCTTCTCTCAATCCGGCCGTACATCTTTGTGCGCCTCTCTAGTCCTGTCCGTACCTCTTTGCGAGCCTCCCCCAACTCGTCAGTACCTCTCCGCGGTCCTTCTCTCAATCCGGTCGTACATCTTTGTGCCCCTCTCTCGTTCCATTTGTGCCTCTCTGTAAGCCTTTCTCAGCCTGTCCTTAGTTCTCTTTAGAGTCTATGTAGGCATTAATGGAAAAGGTTCCTTTGTCATTTACAAATCTCCTTCTCTTCTCATTATTTTTTCTTTTTTCGCCTCATTTGTCCGATTCTTTCTTTTCTCTCTCTCTCTCTCTCTCTCTCTCTTTCTTAACTTCTTTTTCTTTATCCCTCCGTTATTCCGATACTGTCAATGTTTCTTCTCCCTTTTCTTCATTTCGTTTCTCTGAACCTTCTCCTTCTTTATACAATTTCCTTTCTTCTTTTCTTCGTTATTTCTACTCTTTTCCTTTCTCTTTCCTCTCCTCTCCTACTCCTCTTTTTATTCCCTAGTCTCTCTTGTTCAAACCTTCTAAGATGGCGCCGTTGAAAAGGGATGGAGAGACGCTCAACAGCGATGTAATGAATATACTGCTGACAAAGCAGACGTGATTCGCTCGGCTGTCGACATTAATACGAAATGAGAACAAATTGCTACTAATTCCTGTAATCTCATCAACAAATGCAGCAGCAGATCTACCGTCATCATCATCGTCGTCGTTATTAATATCATCATCACAACCGGAAGCATTTTTTTCTCTCAAACCGACTACGTAATTACAGTCCGTCATAAAGTTGTCGTAATTAAAAAAAAAAAAAAAAAAAATATCGAAGACGAGAGAGATTGGAAGACTATATTACGCCAGCTTTCGAAATCCATGTTTTTTGTTTGTTTGTTTTTATTTTTGTCTTTGTTTTTATTTGGGGTCGGACGAGAGGGGGAAATGCGTAAAAATTTCGGACACGAGGCATATCGAAATTACTATTACGCTCTCATAATTATCGATATCTCGATAATTATAAACAAAGTCCGGTATTTATTTGTTTATTTATTTATTTATTTTGGCATTTTTTGTCGTAGTTATCACCCTCATCAAAATTACCGTGACGTCATTGTTATCAATCATTAAACTTAAATTGCGATTATTATCGTCAATATTTTGACAACAACACACATTGGTTGTTGTCACTGGAGATCAAGTGACAGCAAAACTCTGCTGCAAATCACCTGCGTTGAATTTAGTAATACTGCCACCGCCCAAATCGTTTCCATTCCGCCTCACATTTCTGACTAACTTTAGAGCTTTCTCGTGGCTATCGCTGGTGAACAAGTGACAGCAAGTCACCTCAAAACTACAGCACTCTCCGCAGTATTCTTGTTGATTTAAGTAATACAGTGTAACCCGGATATAAGAGAAGCCCGGATATAAGAGAGATTTTATCTGGTCCCAAATTAGTGCCATACTTACCTAAACAAAATAAACCAAACCCGGATATAAGAGAAACCCGGATATAAGAGAAAC
>OZ010611.1:39139706-39147206 GCA_963932145.1 Acanthosepion lycidas
TCCCTTGTGTACAATGACAATGTCCATTCATTTTGATTCGGATAAAGTTATATGTTTGAATTCTTTATTTCTAAAAAAAAGTATGCATTTTTTCCCCACCCTAAAGCTAATTTGTGCATACTTCATTGATTTGCACGGTCTTTTGCGCAGTTCCTATAGGATCGCATTTCCTACCCAGACATGCCATATACCTCTTAAGTTCTCCTTTCTTTTCATCTTCTCTTTGTCTTAAAATCAACCTGGAAGAAGGAAAACCAATTCCAAATAATGACGTAATATTGATCGAAGACAGATGGTTGTCTTTTTCGTTTAGGAGAAGAGAAGAGAATGAGTAAATGAAGGAGAAAATAATAAAAAGCAAAACAGAAGAGGTTAAAAAAGCGCGAAAAAAGAAAGAAAAGAAAACGAAAGAAATACGCAAGAAAGAACCAAATTGAAAAAGAAAAAAAAAGAAGGAATGAAGGAAGAAATGAAGGAATGAAATACGTAAAAAAGAAAGAAAGAGTGTGAAAGAAAGGAACGAAGAACATATAAAAAAGAAAGAAAAAGAAAAAGTGTAGAAGAATGAAACGAAGGAAGTTGAAAGAAAGAAAAAAGAAAAGAAAGTACAGAACAGAACGAAGGAAATACGCAAGGAAGAACTAAAGAAAGAAAGAAAGAAAGAAAGTGCAAAAGAAAGAAAGTGCAAAAGAAAGAAAGTGCAAAAGAAAGTAAGAAAGTGCAAAAGAAAGAAAGTGCAAAAGAAGGAAAGAAAGAAAGAAAGAACGTGCAAAAGAAAGTGCAAAACAAAGAAAGTGCAAAAGAAAGAAAAAAAAGTGCAAAAGAAAGAAAGAAAGAACAGACCAACACGAAGGAGATACACAAGAAAGATCCAAATTGAAAACGAAAAGAAGGAAAGAAGGAAGGAAAGAAGGAAATGCGCAAAAAAGAAGGAAGAGCGTGAAAGAAAGAAACGAAGAAAATATACAAAAATGAAAGAACAAAAGAAAGAGTGTAGAAGAATGGCATGAAGAAAGTGCAAAAGAAAAAAGAAAGAAAGAAAAACCAATTAAATAAAAGGAAGAATATTTCTTCAGAATCGAAAGACATATGAATGAAAGGATAAAAGAGAAAAATAACTAAATAAGAAAAATATTATTTAGTCATTTTTTCGTTCTCTTTTTATTCTTTCATTCATTTATTCTTTCATTCATTTATTCCTTCATTCATTTGTCATTCGGGTTTAAACAATAAAACATTACGCCTGATAAAAGAAAGCTGAATTGGTAGAAAGAGAATTCAATCCTCGAAAATTTATAAACAAAGACGATTACCGAAAAGAGAAAAAGAAAAGAATTAAATGAAAAAAAAGAAAGAAAATTCATTAGAAAAAATAAAAAAACGTGCGAAAATAAAATGACAATGACTTTGAGCTTTCCTCGGGGCTGAGAAAATTGTGTCCATTTCTATCACTGACAGAGATCGATGTTCGAGCCCACGTGAAAGGCTGGTATATCAAAGGCTGATTTTCAAGGTAAATCTTGTCCTCCTTGCCGGTGAGATTGGTGTTGCTTCTTTTTACTTAACCTTTTGTCTTACTTAGCTGAGCTCGATTATACAGTGTAACCCTGATATAAGAGAGTTGCCGGGACCGGAGAAGAAGTCTCTTATATTTGGGTTTCTCTTATATCCGGGTTTTGTCTGTTTTGTTTAGGTAAGTATTGACCTAATTTGGGACCAGAGAAAATCTCTCTTATATCCGGGTTTCTCTTGTATCCGGGTCTCTTATATACGGGTTACACTGTATTAAAATGAGCTTGAGCCCAGCGTTGACTCGATCCAAAACGTCACCATCCGTAACCCTCGTCCCTTTCCGCTTGCCCCCCCCAATTCATTCGTTCTCTTTCCCGTTAAAGCCTTCACTTTCTCAGTATTTTGTTAGCTCTCTCATTCGTTCATTATTCAAATAAATTAAAATTAAAAGACACCATATATTTGTATGTTTTTAGATGTTTCCATGCCTTCTAGCCTATTTTTAATATGCAAAAATTTAAATGCAATGTCAATCTCTATCTACTGTCTTCCCGATTTCTCTTTCCTCTACTATTTTATTTTCTATAAATACTTTCATCGTAATTGTCCTGATGAGCTCTTCGCATTACTAGACAGGCGTCGAGATCTCATCAATTCCCAGCTGAACTGGCTAGATGTTGCCGTAAGTTCTATGCTAACAGTTTCTTTCCTCTCACTTCTCGCCTTTCCAGCCAACTTTAATCTCCAAAAGATTAAATGCAATGTCAATCGCTATCTACTGCTTTCCTTGTTACTCTTTTCTCTTCCTGCTCATTAGTAATGTTTCTGTTCCTAATTCTTCCACACCGAGTAACCCTTTATGCCTTAGTGGCTTTACTACCTTGCTTGGGCTGAAATCGATTTAAACAAAAAAAGAAGAAGGTATGTTTACGTGATGTAATTATTAGTCCTGATCTGGCAGCTCAGTTTCAGTCACATTTCCACCGCCGCAAAAAGTTGACAAACCGTAAAAAACAAATCAGTCAATCCTCTCGGAACCTCTGAAAAGTGGATATGTAACTTTAGTCCATTTCACTAACATCCATGCCACTTTACTCTTTGGGTCAATTTGGATCTGTTTGGGGGCAGTTAATACTGTTACTACGGTGGAGTAATGGATTGCGGCTCGAATTGAGGACTTGGAGAAGCGAGTTCGAATTCCAGTCGAATCCATTATGTTCACTCACGTCCTAATACCCTTGGGAAAGTTATGAATCCTCTTCTCCTCCCAGCTAAATAGCATGACAGACCGGGTTATATAGCCTTGGATAGCAATTGGTCTACCGCCGAAAGAAATGGCAACCTACTGTGGGAAAAAAATCTGCCTCGTCAATTATGTATCGAAAGATACATGATCGCCTAAGCGTGTATCACGCATGGCACATAACTGAACTGAACTCGCTAATCAGTTAAAAGAAAAGATGAAGAGACCTGAAATGCAGCGTAACGCAGTTAGTATATCATAATGATGTCTCTTGATTGTCTGATTTTGTCGTCATCCATTCCTAGGGTTCTTTTCTTTTCTGAGGTGTGTTTTTTGGCAGTGTTTTTCTTTTGTACTTTATTTGCTTTGGCACGACAGACTTAGTTACATCTTGCGAGTTGGGAAAGAAAAGAAAAAGAAAAATCTTCTTGTGTAGTCATCGTTGATTTTTGTATTTCTAATATTTTTCGGTGTATAAGACGAACTTCTTTTTTTTTTACTACAAAAGTTAATGTCAACATCTGCCTGCGTTCTATACAAAGAACGTGTGAATAGAAGTGATAAACACAAATTCCGAGGGAAAAAAAACTAACAGAAGAGGAGAAATCAGACAAAGTAGAAATCTTTTTTTATTAACAACGCGTTTCGTCTTTGCTAGGTAGTTAACTAGAAGTCTTCTGGTTGCCAAACTACCTAACGAAAACGAAAACTATCTATCTATCTATCTATCTATCTATCTATCTATCTATCTATCTGTTTGTAGATAGATAGATAGATAGATAGATAGATAGATAGATAGATAGATAGATAGATAGAATGAAACGAAAGAAAAGAAAGAAAAAGTAAAAAAAGGAACGAAACGAGAGAAATAAGAAAGAAAAAGAAAAAAAAAAATGTTTCCACAGAATGGAAATCTAAATTTACCTCATTCGAATAGCTATTTCAAACAACAGGAAGATCTATACTGTCACTGGCAACACAGAAGTGTGTGCATATATATATATATATATATATATATATATATATATATTACCTAGCTAGATAGATAGCTAGCGATCTCAGTTTATTCATATCGATGTGTCAGGAAAGTTTGCAACTCTGAATATATAGAGAATTGGTTGAACAGCTTTGATGTAATCATAGATAATCGATCAGTAGTGATTTCCTTCCTATTGTTTAGGAGAAATTTTTGTCATATTAGTTTAATAAATCAGATCCGGTGATTTCAGGGTTATATCAATACGCATATTCTTCGATGTATAACCTCCAAATTTGATGTCAAAATCTGCCTGCGTCCTATACAAAGAAAGTCTGAATAAAAGTGATAAACGCAGTTTCCGACGGATAAAGCAAAATGGTAAAAGTTCGGAAATAAATTCTATAAATACTTTTTGGATTAGACAAAAAAAGAGAAAAGACGATACGTTTCAACAGACATGATCACTTTTGGAATAAAGTCTATTCCAGGGTTCGGCAATATTTTGGAGAGTGCGGGCCAGACAGTTATGTCAGGGAGGAGAGCAATGATATCAAAAGTACTATAATAAATTGTCTCGACTGTAGACCACTCCGTTCAGAATGATGCCATCGTCTGGGGGATTAAAGAAAGAAGAACGAAGTTAATGTTATATTATTTAAAAAAAAAAGAAAAAAGTTCTTTATTTTACTGCCGGAATACTAGAATAACAACTAACAACCAAAAATGCAAATTCCTTACTACAATTAATTTGGCGAACCGGACAAAAATCCTTTTGCGGGCCGGATGTCGCTCAGAGGCTAGGAGGTTGGTAAACCCTGGCCTATTCCATGTGTCAACTGTTTCAAATATATTTCTTCTGGTCAGACAACGTGGTATTATTGATTGCTAAAACACATATGACTATTTATGAGAAGTAAAATTGAACGAATGAAAAGACCGATGCTTACGCATGTGAGCATGTGAGAATTCGTGTGGGAAAAAAGTGCATGTTATTTAAAGCCAGAAAATGTTTTTAGGTTGAAAGAAATTTTTTGGGGGATAATAAGTGTTACAAATCTTACTAATTAACCCATACCTGGAGGAGAAGGGGTTGATTCCTACATTTCCCAAGGGTATTTGCCCGTAACTGAATATAACGAACCCAACTGGAATTGAAACCAGGCTCTCCGATTAATAATTCCGAGCTATTATCAATTACAACACACGAAACATCTAAGCTTACAGTATTCTCAAGCGGTCACCCATCTAGGTTCTCAACGTTGCTTAACTTCGGTGATCATACAGGAATTGTTTTTTCAACGTGATTTGGCTGTAAGTAAACCGATTTGTCTTCTATTCCTAACAACATGGCTGATATTAAATAACAATTCACCATTTTTTTATTTTCTTTTTTGTTTCGAACGAAATTTTTCTAATTCTTTACTTAGTTTCCGGAAGGCATCTTTTGCTATGCTCTTTCGGTTTTCGTTGTCATACTTTCCGTCATCTATTCCAACACCAGCCAGATACTTAAATTTCTCTATTTTCTAGAAATTTAACGTCCCCAAGTACGGAACACCCACTTTGTATTGTCCCCCTTTGCTGCCGACCATACTTTCTTTCTTTTTACAGTTAATGGTTATTTTTTCTTTTCGGCTTAACATTGATTTCAATTTTTTTTAAGTATGACAGATAACTTAGAGATATTTATGCTAATATATATATAATTTATAGTGTATCTTTAAATTTAAGTAAATTACATTATCAATGGACAAACAATGTTGTAACTAAGTTACTAAAAACAACAGTAGAAAACCGGAATTGGTTTAACAACAAATTTATTACATTTTGGTACAGGGAAACATAATGTAGAATAGTAACTAAGGAAGAGAATGCTTAGCCGCGAATGACTGTTTTCAGCAAAAGCTGCTGCTGCTACTGCTACTCCTCTTGATGTAGGAATATTTTTTATGTCTTTCGTCTGAGGGCCGAATCCAAACTTATAGGGAAATATTCTCCGTCACAACACAAACCGAGTTCTAATTTCAGTTGGGTTCGTTAGATTTCGTGATGTCATTTGCGGCTTCGTGCCATTGGAAATTTCTTGGCGTGTTACGTGTGGCACGCGTGCCGTAGGTTACCGACCCCTGATCTAGAACATAACAACACACTTTTTATGACATAAAACATATGTCTTAACATAATTAGAACTAAAACACAGACACACACACACACACATAGATAACATAAATATAATACATCAAATGAAAATAATACATATAATGAAATTAAATCGTTTTAAGCTGCTTGTATTTTTATTGCCAGTGATGTCATTCGAAATCTGTTATCAGGATTTGTTTCAGTAAATGATTATTATGAGATATGAATTCACCAAGCTGAGTAAAGATCAGTAAATCATTATCCCTCCGCCAAAAAAAAAAAAGATTCTAAAAGTCTAAAAATATTTCTGGGTTTAAATAACCTGGAAAAAGGTTGATAAACTGTAAAAAAAACAATCAATCTGTTGTGACTGAGTTATCAAAAACAACAGTAGAAAACTGGAATTGGTTTAACAACAAATTTATTACCTTTTGGTACAGGGAAATATAACGTAGAATAGTAACTAAGGAAGAGAATGACTGTTTTCAGCAAAATCTACTGCTGCTACTGCTCCTCCTGCTACTCCTCTTGATGTAGGAATATTTTATGTTTTTCGTCCGACGACCGAATCCAAACTTATAGGGAAATATTCTCCCTCACAACAAGCAATCAGACACTGACTATTTTTCATTAGTAGCATAAGTTAGTCTAACTTAAAAGTAACCAACGAAATTTTCAAGTAGCTCAAATTTACAAGCACTGGACTTTCAAAACTAGGCCAATTCAATCATTTTACTCAGAGCTGGCACTGGTCGAAGGTTTTAAAAAAAAAATGATAATAATATCGACTTTCGGATGGGCGGGGACGTTCTTCTATGCACATTGCACTTTAAAAGGCAGGGTCAGGATCAATTCTTGATGTCTGTGGCGCCCGAAAGAAAAAGGATCTGAATAGGTTTTGGCTCTACCCCAAATGGGCGCCTCTCAGTGCGAGGGTGGGTCTTATTTTTATGTGATACACGAATCTATCCTCACTTCCTACCACCTTCTCTTACATTCATATCACAAAACTTACCCTCTACCTTGATCGTCTCTCGAACCTTGTATTACAGGAGCTTCAGTAAAAGATAAAAAAATTAGACTCATTGAAGGGATCCATGTTAGCCCATGCCTTAAAGAAATACAAACAATCGTACTCACAAGTGCAGCTCACACATTACGAAGGGCTTTATCTGTGTAAAATGTGTGGGATCTTAAGAATTTTTACGTTTTTTTTTTCCAAAAAATGCTAAGTGAAAAATGCCAAGATGCCATTTCTGACCTTAGGTCTTTGGTTGGGACCCGGAAAAAAAATGAGTACACAGCAGAAATCAAAGGAAATAATAATAATAATAATAATAATAATAATAATAATAATAAAAGACCACAAACAAAAACGGTGCATCCTTATTGATATGGCAGTCCCTGCTGACTGCAATGTATCTTTGAAGATATTCAAAAAGCTGTCAAAATACAAGGACCTTGAAATAGAGGTCTCGAAAATGTGGCATATGGGAACATCAACAATCCCTGTTGTAGTTGGAGCCCTAGGACTGGTTGGAAAAGATTGCAGTAGACTAATTGCAGGGATTCCTGGAAGCCCATGCCTCAAGGAGATACAAAAAATTGTTCTGACAAGTACAGCCCA
>OZ010611.1:39152206-39202206 GCA_963932145.1 Acanthosepion lycidas
TTTTTTTATTTTTACGTCCTTCTTGCTTTTTTTGTTTGTTTAAGTCACACTGACGTAAATAGTCGAGTGGCTGAAGTCAAAATTGTTTAAAATTGCTTATGAAAAAGTTTCTTATTTAAAAAAAACAAACAAACAAAGATATCATATGACTTTGGAACAGATGCCGCGACTAATGTTATTGTTAACCTATCAAGTCTAGTGATATCTATTCTACATATCCTCATAATTTGTACCTCTCCCTCTTTCCCTACACACTTACAAAAAAAAAAAAGTTCGGTAATGTTATTGTTCTATCTTAGGTGACTCTTCGGTTTTGTACCGGTTGAACAATAGTAAAAAAAGGAAATGTAGTGCCACTCATTATCAGAGCACTGGAAATTGCCTTGGAAAGTGACTGAAGGAAGTAAAAAAATAAGGGCAGAGATGTAACCATCCCTCCAAGCTGACTGCATTATTGAAAACAGCTAGCGGCCTAAGAAGATGATTGTTGGAGTGTTTTAAGGCTACTGACTGTCAATTAATCCCCAAGGTGAGCCACTAGTTTCTACTAGTGTGAACAATTGAAGTCTGAAGAAGGAATTGGAAGAGGAAGAAACACTGTATATATATTTTTTATTTTTTTAACGAAACCAAATTTTGTACACTCAAAAATCTAATTCAATACAGAGAAATGTGGGGCACCTCGAAGTGGTGTAACGGTTAGCAAGCTTGTTCTCGCTAAAACAATTACGACTGAGTAGTGAGTTCAATCTTTACTGGGTGCCCCCTAATGTGCCACATCTAAGCGACGCTTGGAAAATCACGAGGACACCTCGGCGTAGTGTAATTGTTAGTCTCGCTAGATCAGTTACGACTGAAAAATGAGTTCGATCCTCACAAGGTGCCCCATACTTTCGGCCTTATGCCACATCTAAGCTACACTTGGAAAATCACTAGGGTACCTCGGCGTAGTGTGATGGTTAGTAATCTTGTCTCGGTAGATCAGTTACGACTGAAAAGTGAGTTTGATCCTCACTAGGTGCCCCCTACTTTCGGTCTTGTGCCAAATCTAAGCTACGATTTGAAAATAACCAACAGAGAAATGTTTTAAAAAAAAAAAATTATTTAACATTAAACGAAAAATACATAATTTTGTTGAGATTTATTTATTTATTTTAATTTAAACTACAAACACAAGACGTTGTCACTAAAAAGATAAAAAAAAATCTTAATTTTTGTGTTGGTTTGTATTTTTTTCGTTTTAAAAGCGAACTCGCCTACAGGCACACAGACACGCGTACAAGCAAACCGAAAAGACCGTTTTATAGATTCGCTGAAGTGCTGGTGATAAAGAAACGGACACACGAACACAGAGCACACACGCACGCGTCTTATTTGCCTCTTTTTCTGCCACTGAACTCCTACTCTTAATGCTACTCCTACTCCTCATGTTCCGTCTCCTCCTCCTCCTCGTCATCCTCCTCCTCCTCCTACTCTTGCCTTTTTCCCAACCGCGCGCGCACTTCCCAACCTCAGACCCACAAGTCGATTGAGCACAAAACCTTTTGGTTTAAGCTAGCTCGCTTCAGTTTGTAGAGAGGCCGCCGGAGTGTAGGGACATACTTTTTTTTTGCCTCGCTATTTCTCCTATTCTGTACACGCTATTTTTGTTACCGTCTTTTTCTCTTTCTTCTTCTTTTTTTTTTTACTTCACCCATCTCTCTTTCTATCACCCTCTCCAGACCCCCTTCTTCTAAGTAGAAGTAATAATAATATTATTATTACTATTAGACGACGGATTATTATTTGTTGGTTTTATTTTTCTCAACAGACGCACTTTACACACTCCGTTGCAAACACACACGCACCAAAACACACAAAAACACACACGCATATATATATATATGTATATGTATATATAGAAACACACACATACCTCCACAAACGCGCACAATACACCACAGTACCGGTGTGATTTCTTCAGTAGCGTACTTCTTGTGATCGTTTTTACTGTCTCTCTTTGCTAGTTTGGACGATCCCTTTAGCAAAAATGACAGTCACACTCCTGAATTTATATACTAAATCATTTTTTTAAACTGGTTACCTACCTGCATTTAAGGAGAGAAAAAAATAGCAACACAGTGCTTATAACAACAATGATAGCTACAGAAATAACGCGAACCTCTCTCATCTGAGCTATCATCGCAAAGTATTATTTTTTTTTATTAGTTCCAAACAGAAACTGCTGTATTTACAGTGTACACAGTACATCACAACAGGACTTGTCGACTTCATTCACTCAACTAAACTAAAACAAATCGGGCTGTTATTGTCGATAAAACTGCATGTCAATAATCATTTTCGTTTAAAAATAAGACATAGCTTTCTGGATACTTTACCCGACTACCAAGTTTATATAAAAGCATATCCAAACGTGCTTTCCGTCATAAGCGAGTTATTTCGATTCAGCCCTCGTCAGCATATATAAAATCCCTGTTTATTTGGTATTATTATCATTTAATTTTGTTCTCAGTTACAAAGTTAAAAATATACACACACACACACACTCAAAGAAAGATTAATTCTTTCGGTCTTTAAAAATAAAAAAAAATAAAAAATTATCATTAGACGACAATTGTTTCGTTTGCTCTCTTCCTTATAGAAAGCATTTTCGCATCTATATCTGATTACCTCTGTACAATTACATATCAACACACGACCGCATCTCTGGACGCGACACCGTTTCTACCACCGAGTCTCATGTTATTTTTTACGTAAAAACGGATATATACATGCTTCGGTCTGGATGGCTTACACTTGGCATATTACATGGCTTGTTGGGTCCTTACGGATTTTCCTAATAATTCAAGGTAAATAATATTATATATATTTATATATATATATATATATATATAACTATTTTTTTAAATTTTTTCTCAAAAAGCTTTTTATATGTTTGCTTTCTTGTTTGCTGACTGTTTTTTTTTTTGTTTTGTTTTTTTTTTATCTCTTTAATTGATGACTACTTGTTGTGTGGTACCCACGTCTCGCAAGAAATACGAACGCTGAAGTCATATCTCTCCCCCCCCCCCGCTTCACTTGTGCGTTAACTAATTTAGCAGTTCTCCCAACCCCACCCCACCCCACTCTTCTCTGACTCTCGGAGATGAAAAATTCCTAGATTTATTTTTATTCTGTGAGTTTTAATTCCTAATTTGCAAAAATCATTTTTAAGGGCAAAGCGCATATCAAAGACCTTGAATTTTTTTTTTTTTTTTTTTTTTTTTTTTTCCTTAATCGTAATTTATTTTTATTTATTTTTTTATTATTGAATTTCACTTTCAAACTGTGTTAGGATTTGCGATGGCTAATATTTCTCACTGTCAGAGTTATCGGCGTGTTAAAGTGGAGTTGGCGAGCCGTGTTCGAATTCCGGTTGATCCCACCCATTGAGTTCACTTTCGCATTGGTATCCTTGGAAAAAGCGTGATTTTTTTTTTTTTTTTTTTTTTTCCTTCCTTACTCCAGGAATAGCTGGAATAAGAAAGAAAGATTTAATAGTTAACTTAAGTAGATTGTGTTCTCTGGCCTTGGGAGAGACAACCAATCTACGAGAAGGAAAACTCCGAATTCCGAACTGTAAAAAAGGAAACACGAAACCAATCCATCTTTTCCAAATAAATAAGATTTTGAAGAGTCATGAATCATGATTGTCCACGTTCCGAAGGGACACGGTATGGAAAAAAAAAAGAAAAAAAAAACTGCTCATCAAACGCCTCAGCATTCACTCAATAATAATAATAACGAGTTTGGTTAGTTGCTCAATTTCTAGCGAGTAGTAGCCTTATGCCAAACTTAGTTTACTATATAACACCTCTTAAAGTACCTGATACTTGAGTCTTCAAAATGGTCATTAGAATTTAAAAGAATAATTTTTTCTCGCTCTTAATGAAGAAGAAAAAGAAACGATACGGTCGTTGCTCATCCGGTAAAGACGGCGTAATTTTTTTTTCCTTTTTTAAGAATTATATATCTCATATTCTCGTTTCGCAAAACTGTGCATCTAGTTATTTAGTGCGATCAATGGAGCACTGGTGGGATTCGTAGCACACACAGCTTGCTTTCGTTAAAATCCTTGACTCTGGAAAATCTTCGAAAAAAAAAAAAAAAAAAAAATGAAAGAAAAATTTTAAAAAATGCCCCTGGATACGGAACAGGTCGAAATCCCGATTTTAATGGCTGCAAAAACGAAGAAGGAATTTTACAACAATGTAAAAATATTTTTGTAAAAATAGTTCCAGTCTCGAATTTAGGGAATAAAACATCATCTGTGATCCGAGATCAATTTTGTTTCGCTTACCTAATCAAATTCTCTCTCGGTATCCGTTCACGAAATGTTTCTTCGACCGCTTTTTACAGAAACGGTAATATTCGGCCGGTTTACAAGAGACAGCACCCTGGACTTCCTTAACAAACAAATCTACGATATTTTTTTTTTTTTTTTTTCTAATCTAATGCTGACTATTTTAAAGAATTATTTTACTCATTAACATAAAGTTGATTAAGAATCGATTCGATCTAAAAACAATAGATTTTCTTTAAGATTAAAAATTTAAGACCTATTCTTTTGTTGCGCGAGTCTCACAATTTTAAACTCAGAACTGTTATTTGCAGAAAGCTAGTCCAATGAGAAATAAATGAAATCGGCTATTGATTGACTTGATTTGTAGTTACTATGCCAATTACTGAAAATATTTCTTTGATTAAAAATAAAGCGAAATTGTTTTAATTTGATTTTTTTTTTAAAGACATATAAATTGATTTTTTTTTTTTTTTTAAGAATTTAAGTTAACGACTTTGAGAACTCAGGGATCGTCACGAATTTTTTGTTTTTAAAAAAATCCATAAGCAATCACGTTTATTTTTCAAACACTGTTTTTTCAAACAAAAAGAAAACTCTTTTCGTGAAAATTTTTATTAAGAGAATTTTTTATTTTATTTTTTTTAACGGAATAGAAGAGAAGACCGTTCGATGTTCTATGGGCAAGAGGAATCGATTGGTTTATGACTTTATTGGAAATTATATTCTGTTTTAAATAACATGATCGATTTTTTTTTTTTTTTTTTTTTTTTTGTCTTTTAAGTTAAACAACAACAAATAAACTAACTGTTGAGATACCGTGTATCTCTGTACGTCAATACTCAGTTCGTCGTTTTGGGATTTCTGCGTAAATCATCCTCGAATTGTTCGTTCTTAAAAAAGAATAGTGTAAAGGAGAAATAATGGATTTCTGGATTTATATTGTAACTTTTGAAAAAGAAAAACAACGCGACTTCAGTATTGTATTATCAACCATTGTCTTTTATTAAAGTAACAATAAAGATCTATAAGGAACGAATTTTATGTTTTTACCTCGTCCGAAAACAATTTCCTTTGAAACCAACGGGAAGATTCTACAAGACCATGCGTTTCTCTACGAAGAGTAAATGTTGTTACTACTAAAACAGTCGTTGTCGTCAATAATAATAATAATAATATTTTACTCTTCTTGTAAAGATGTCTTACGGACTCTTAAAAGACTCGCACCTTTGTCAGTGGGTTGAGGAAAATCGAGGTAAAAGGAATGGACGTGAGGAAAACTTATTTTTTAATCTTGAAATTCTTTGATTTGCTTACAGAAAAGACAGTAAATTACAGCTGGAACCGGATTACGTCTTTGTTTAAAAGCTATGTTCTTTCAGAATGTAGGTGATCATGGCTCTCCGCACGTTCCTTTTCTTTATTATTTGTGATTTTCAGTGTCTTTTTGGGAAAAATAATGAAGTGGTTTCCTGTTGCCCTTTCTTTTTTTTCACGGTTTTAAATTCACAGTAGTAGTTTTGCATTCAGAAAGTAGGCGATTATAACTCGCTAAAAAGATTTCAATTCCTCTCTATGGATTACCGTGACATTTTGAAAGTGTGGAGTTGTTTCCAATAGCCTTTCTTTATGCTTTTGAATTAATTTTTTTTCTTCTCCGAGACTAATTGCTACCTTAGTTCAGTCTACCCGAATTTAAAATTTGCTTCGTTAAAAGGCATTTTGTTTCTTTTTATATAAAAAAAATAGCTCTAGAGAGATGTTTCTTATTTAAAAGTCTGCATAGGTACATCGTTCTTTAAACTTCTTAGAATTGATATACCCAAAAAACGGCAGGTGAAATAAATAAAAAAAAATATTCTGATTTAAAACATCGTTCTATGTCCGTCTTACCTTCCAACACATTTCAAGGTTTCCGTTCCCGTTCATACGTTCTGACTGTAGAGATTTTAACAGCACATCAAAACTTAAGTGCGTATTGTTTGCAAAAAGAACACTTGATTTTGCAAAATTAATCTTACACAGCGATAACACATTCCTTTATATAGTATGAAAAAAGGAAAAACCAACATACTATAATACAATCTACATGAGCCACAGATGTCTTTAAGCGGATCCTTTTAGTTTAAAAGACTGAAGTCTATTTTTTCAATGGTGAAATTACTGCGGATTTGAATCAACCCACAACAAAGAAAAAGTTGTTTAAATATAAAAATATAAGATATTTTTTTTATTTTTGTGTTTTTTCACAACTAAATTTCTCTCAGCATGTATGATGATTGTTTGCTAAATTTCCTACGGTCATTGTTTGTAGCTGCTTGCTCAAATGAAAAGAAATTTAATTTCTTCTAACAAATCAACCACCTCAGATGCCACTTTTTTTATCCGTTATGGAGTTTGTCGTCGGTAATATTGAAAAATTCGTTTCTGTTCTCGCTTTTATAGTAACAAAAAATATCACTTTGTCAAATTATAGTTTTGTTTTTTTTTTGTTTTGTTTTTTTATTTTCAATCGGTATCACCCTGCGTAAGCCACTCAAAAGCCACTAAGACATAAGGGGTTTACACTACACTAGGGTGTGGAAGAATTAGGAACAAAAACATTAATAATGATGAGCGGGAAGAGGAAAGTAATCACGAAAACAGTAGACAGCGACTGCATTTAAATTTTTGTAGATTAAAGTTGGCTGGAAAGTACGGAGCGGGAAGTGAGTTCCACAAGAGAGAAGTGCGAGAAAAGAAACTGTCAGAATAGAACTTACGGCTACATCTAGCTAACTCATTTGTAAATTGATGAGAGGTTATATAAGTAAGTAGAATTAGTTTATGGTAATAAAGAAAACATCAATTTGAAAAAGCAATACTTTTTTTTTGTCTATAACCAATTTGCTTAAAGTTTTTATGTTTTTTTGGTATCAGATGAAAACTTGGAAACTTATCAACGCATTCCAGGGAAATTCTCACTTTCCTTAGTTTCTTTTTAGAAATATAAAAGAAAGAAAGCATTTGTTTTAAAAAAAAAAAATGCCTTTTTTTTAGTTTTATTGTGACTTTTGCTTAAAGTTCTTATCTTGATTTCACGTTGAAGACACCGATTCGCGTATGATCGTCGAAGTTAAGCAACGTCGGGTACCTACGGGTGACCGCTTGGAAGTACCAGGTCCTGTAAGCTTAGATGTACGGGTGGCGTAATGGATAATGGCTCGGAATTGTTATTCAGAGAGCGGAGTTCCAATTCCCGTTGGGTTTCGTTTTTTTACATTCGCCCAAATACCGTTGAGAAAAGTATGAATCCACATTTTCTTACATTAAACTATTTAAGAACTTAAACCATTATCTCAAAAAAAAAATTCTTCCAATCTAAAAACTTTTTTCTGGCTTTAAACTACCTTTAAGCGTTGATGAGAAATAACAAACGAATCAACCAATTCTTGATTTTAGTTGGAAACTTGGAAATTTATAGAATATATTTCACTGAAATTAGCACTTTCCCAAATTATATCGTTTGCATATCCTCTTCAAAATTGTTCGCAACATCCCTTCTGAAAATTCGATTCCATACTCTCACATCTATTTTGCTAAGTATTTGACCCCAAAGTGACTGATATGGGGATTGAAAAGTGTTTAAGAGCTAAGAGCATATCATCTCAAGCTATTTATTAGGGGCCCTAATAAATAGCTTGAGATGATATAATAAGTTAGGGGCACATGTAAAGGATAATAATAGTTGCTTAATTATTTTACCACGGGATCCTTTCCAATTTCGGGCAATAAAATAAGGTCCAAACAAAGCTTGTTTTATGGATTATGTGTTCATATACGTACCCAGTGACTATGCTGCCCTAAAGAGGAGATTTATGATGTAAAAAAACATAATGGCTTTTTTTTTTTTCAGTAAGTCCTCGATTTACACATTTTACCCCGGTAGACCCTGGCCTAGTTTAACTAAAGTTTAGGAATTAGCTTAGAAATATGGCAAAAACAGGGGCATCTGTTTAAATAAAAAGTAGTAACTTTTAGTTTTTATGATAGCAAATTGGTCGCAATATAATATAAGTTTTATTATGACCAATTTGCTTAAAAAGTTCATATTTTCTTAATTCCTGGTGGAAACTTGAAAATTCAGTGAAATGTTCATTTTCTCAAATTATATTTTATATAAGAGAGCTTACAGCTTCCTTTAAGAATATGGAACAAAAAAAGAAGGCATCCGTTCTTTTAAAAACCGTCGCCTTTTTTATCTATATATATTCCGACCAATTTGCTTGGAGTTCATATTTTCTTGGTTTCAGGTGAAAACTTGGAAATTTTCCAACATATTTCAATGAAATTTTCACTTTCTAAAATTATAGTTTATAAATTATAGTTTTTTGGGTTTTTTTTTTTTGTGGGAGGAGGTATCAGTTTAAAAACTGATGTCATGACGATAGGTTATATAAAGGAGAAAAAAATAAAGCAAAATTATCGTGCATAGAATCTAAAAAGGCGTTTGCAGATTACACACTCAACTCTTGCCGACAGGATAAATCGAGCTCGCTAGATGACTATGCAGAGTCAGTTTTTATATTTTATATTTTTATCATTGCATCTCTTTTCATATCAAAATATCTTCTTTTATTATTATTATTATATATATATATATATATATATATATATATATATATATATATATATATATATATATACTCTGCACGCTGTGTACGAAAGAAATTTTATTGGGTGCTGGGTAGAAATCAAGTTAAGAAAACAGCAAAAACGCACGCAAGCGATGCATCAGTATGTCTATCAGTCTATCTGTTTTGCAGCCTGTAACTTCTCATCAGTCAATGTCGCTGGCTTGCTATTCTAAGACCTTTTTTCCACTCTTGCCTTAAGAACTGTATCAGAATAAACACACACACACAAGCACACACACAACAGGGTCTTCTTTTTTTTTAAATAGCTACATCAGTATATCTATCGATATATCTGTTGAGTGTTGACTGTTGAGGACGGCGCTCTTGCTTTTACTACTCTCTCTCTCTGAATCTGCCTACGGTGCACACGCAGTCAGTAATTGCAAACATCGGTATATCTGTCGATTTATCTTTCTATCATGCATTTCTACATGCAGTTACGCATAAAAAGCACATCAATGTAGAGAAATGGAGAAAGAAAAAAAAAGCATTTTCTTTCCAACTCATCGCTACATACACGACAAAGCACATCAACAAAAAACTCATTAAGGTCTATCTTAAATGCTTTCTATTGGTCTGTCGCTCTATCTATCCATCTATCCATCCACCTATCGGTCTGTCGCTCTATCTATCGATACAATTATCGATCTGTCGGTCTATCCATACACCTATCGGTCTGTTGGTCTATCCATCCTTCTATCTCTCTTTCTGTCTGTCTGTCTATTTATCTATCTATCTATCTATCTATCTATCTATCTATCATCTCTATTCATATCTAAAATTATCTATCTGTTACAGTCCGTTCATATCTTTTTTATCTATTTATTTTTAGCTAGCTTTCTATTTATTTATTTCTCTATCTATCTTACCTATTTACCTGTCTATATCTACAATCTACATATAGAGTATCTATCCATCTTTTTAGTCGTCTGTCTATCTGTTTAGCAATCAATTTTTATTCATATGTCACAGTCACACTCTCATCACAACTGTGTGTACTGTAAAACATCTCTATTTCATTCTGTTTATATCTAGCTTTTAAATTGATCTACCAGTTTATCTATCTATCTATCTCAGTTAGTTCATAATCTGTCTGATCAATTATGTTTGTTAATATCTAAAATTCTATCTATCTATCTATCTATCTATCTATCTATCTATCTATCTATCTACCAGAGTCCTTTATCTATCTATCTATCTATCTATCTATCTATCTATCTATCTATCTATCTATCTATCTATCTATCTATCTATCAGAGTCCTTTTTTATCTATCTATCTATCTGTCGATCACTGTTCATATCTCTATCTATGGTAGTTCATATCTATCATTCTGTTTTCCTCTGCTTCAAATGTATATTTAATATTCTGTTCGCAGTTTCCATCTCTCAGTCTGTCCTTCCTTCTAACTACTCCTGTTGTATCGTCTGTTTCGCATTATCTTTGAAATTATCTTTGTCTATTCATCTATCTATCTTTCTATCTATCTTTCTATCTATCTTTCTATCTATCTATCTATCTATCTATCTATCTATCTTTCTACACATCGGAGGGCGTTTGTTTCTTGTTGTCTTTATTTGGTTCTCTATCTATCTATCTATCTATCTTTGTTCTTTCCTCGCCTGGCTTTTTTATATCCGTTTCTATACAAATGATCCGATCGCCTCCCACCAACTCAGCCACTCACACGCAATCAGCAATTCGAAACATCAGTATATCTGTCGATATATCTTTCTATACATTTTTTTAAAATGTCATGCCTTCCTACATGCATGTGCGCATAAAAGCACCATAATGGGAAAGAAATGGAGAAAGAAAAAAAAAGTGTTTTATTTCCACATAACACTCAAAGCACATCAACAAAAAACTCATTAAGGTCGACCTTGCTTTCACCCCACCCCTTAGACACTAAACATGATTTTTAAAAAAATATTTTTCTTGCATATTTTGTTCAACGTTCTCGACTTTTAAAGACCATTACTCATTCAATCACCGCTCAGTTAATACTCGACAACGTTTCATTTGGACGTCCGAAACGATTTCAACGGGTGATAACGATTTTGTGTTTTTTTTTTTTTTGTTGTTGTTTTTTTTACAGCTGAGTAAATGTTGTAAATTAATTACCTACAGATACCAATGCTTTCATGCAAGCATACTAACGAATGCTTACCATACGGCAATAAATTAACCTTTATCCTGATCGGTAAGTGTACTGTAGTGTATACCTACTCAATCTAGATGTCTGGGCGTTTAAGCTAACGAGCTTTTTTTCCTCGAATCCAATTTGTGTGTCCGTAATTATCAGTCTTCTTAACCAATAGTCTATCCCAGTAAGTTCATATATGTCGATATTGGAATGCATATTAAGAAGTCTTTTCTTATCTATCCACTTTAAAGTGTCATATTTTGTTTATCTCTCGTATTCAGCACTTTTACTCATCCCTCCATCAGTCTGTGTATCTGTTTACCCATCGGTCTGTCTATCCATCAATCCATCGGTCTGTCTATCCATCAATCCATCAGTCTGTCTATCCATCCATCCCTGAGTCTGTCTAACCAACCATCCATCCATTCATCAGTCTGTCTAACCATCCATCCATCACTCTGTCTAACCATCGATCCATTGGTCTGTCTATCCATCCATTGGTCTGTCTATCCATCCATTGGTCTGTCTATCCATCCATCGGTCTGTCTATCCATTCAGTGGTCTGTCTATCCATCCATCCATCGGTCTGTCTAACCATCCATCGGTCTGTCTAACCATCCATCGGTCTGTCTAACCATCCATCCATCCATCTCTCCATCGGTCTGTCTACCGATCCCTCCATCTCTCTATCCATTCATCCATCCATCTGTCCATCCATCCATCCGTCTACCCATCCATCTTTTCCTCCATCTGTCTACACATCCGTCCATCTATCGGTCTGTTTATTCATCTATCTATTCATTGCTCCAAGGTCTATCTACCCATCGATCTGTCCATTGTTCTTTCAACACATCCATCTATCCATCGATCTGTCAACCCATCCGTCCATCTATCGGTCGGTCTGTTCATCCATCCATCAGTCACTCTATCCATCCATCCCTCCATCGGCCTTTTTATGCACCTATCTATCTATCTATCTATCTATCTATCTATCTATCTATCTACATTCATGTAATCTCAGTCTGTTAATATGATTTTCACATCAGCGTTAATTTTTTTCTGATCCCAATTCTCGATGAAATGATTGAATGATCTGCCCTACACCGACGTCAGGCTATCCATCTGTTTGCATTTTCGTTTTTAGTCAAGCTTTTATTTATTGTCATTATATTCGTGATCCCTTACACGGCAAAAAGTGAACCTTCCCAAAAACCCTCAAGCATACACACGCCCGCACGTACGCACAAGGCCAGGAGGATACACACGGCTATCAGCAACGCTATCTATTCGATATATTGATAATAAGATTAGACTTCGAACACTGATTGGTAGATTGATCTGTGCAGACACGCGTTCACTTTAGTTCCATGCTCACACAAAGTAGCCCACTGCAAAAAGAAAGCGACTTTCGCTGACCGACAGGCGCGCGCACACAAACACAGGCTCATTGGCGGGGGCGGCAAGGCAGCAAATTTTGCCGATCTGTTCCAAGTAATCCACCCCCCCATAACCCTACCAGCCACTATTCATAAAGAGATGGGGATGCTTGTGAACATTAACAGTCGTATATGAATAAGTTCCATTGTGTCAGATATTTAATTCTCTTTATGAGTTTACGATCGCTTATTCACGTCGCGAATTAAAACTTTCATCTCGTTTTTTCACTGCTAAAGTTAAAACGGCATTTAATCAATTTTGAATAGTCTATCTTTCATATCATTTCATTTATGATCTATCTATCTGTCTCATTATCTATCAATCTTTCTATTTCAGTTCATTTATCTATCTCAGTTCATATATATCTATCTATCTCAGTTCATATCTATCTCAGCTCACATTATCTATCTATCTCAGCTCACATTATCTATCTCTATCTATCTCAGCTCACATTATCTATCTCTATCTATCTCAGCTCACATTATCTATCTATCTATCTCAGCTCACATTATCTATCTATCTATCTCAGCTCACATTATCTATCTCAGCTCACATTATCTATCTATCTCAGCTCACATTATCTATCTATCTATCTATCTCAGGTCACATCTATCTATAATCTATCTATTTCAGTTCATCTATCGATCGATCGCTGTTCATATCTGTATCTCTGGTAGTTCATATCTACCTCTGTATTTATCTCAGTTCATATCTACCTCTGTATGTATCAGTTCATATCTACCTCTGTATCTATCTCAGTTCATATCTGCCATTCTGTTTGCTTCTGTTTCAAATGTTTATTCAATAATATTCTGTTCGCAGTTTCAGTCTCTCAGTCTGTCCTTCCTTCTAACTACTACTGTTGTAACGTCTCTTTTTTTCGCATTAAAAGTATCTTATCAAAATTTATTTCGAAACTTTTCATTGGTTTCCTTGGCATGGCAAATTCCAGCAAAAACATTCATCCTTGGTGCAACAGGCTGAGAACGAACTCGCTAAAAATGGGTTTAAACTCAGCCAGTACGCTAACCGTGGCACTCTGGTAATGCGCTTATTCTGTCCCTGTCTGTCTGTCTGTCTGTCTGTCTATCTATCTATCTATCTATCCATCTATCGCTGTCTATTCATATCTCTATCTATCTATATATTAAGAGTGAACATAGAAGTCAACACTTAGAGGCGACAGTCTGTTTCATCCTAGATGCAATCGTCAGTGTTGACGTAGTGTTGACTTCTATGTTCACTTTTATTATTTGCACACGCTCTATCTCTGATATTGAGCACTTTATCCCATATAGCACATTTTAAGACTATATTTCTTCATACACACACACACATACATACATATATATATATATATATATATATATATATATATATATATATATATATATTCACATCTATTTATAATTTATCTATGTATATATCTATCTATTCATAGCTATCTGTCTATTCGCATCTATTCTATTCATAGCTATCTGTCTATTCGCATCTATCTATCTATTCATAGCTATCTATCCGCATCTATCTATTCATAGCTATCTATTCACATCTATCTATCTATCTATCTATCTATCTATCTATCTATCCACATCTGTCATTGTCTATCTATTCATTTCATATCTTTCTATTCGTATATATTTTATCTTTGTCTTTATCTAGCTATCTTTATATCTTTATTTATACCTGTTTATCTTTATTAATATCTATCTTTAATAAACGTAGATAGATAATGATTCTTTATCTGTTCATATCTATCTATCTGTCGCTCCATCTATTCATATTTTAAAGTCACATTTATCCCCGACCTGGTTTGGTTTCGCGGTTGACGATAGCTGCATCTTTTTTTATGTACTCATTCTCTAATAACAGCTAAGATTACCGTTAATAATGATTCCTTTTAAGAATTATTATAACTCTACCTCCTTACGCTTTTAGTCCTGGATACGTTTGCGTACTTGTAAAATGTCTAAAAGCTCCATGACACGCATATGTCTCTGTACACACGCGTCTACATAGCTAAATAAATATTGTAATTTCGTTGTAAGCAATTTACTATGCCTCTCTCCTGATACATTGTTGACAGTCATGTGCTTGCATTTATTTATGGGTGCCTGCTGTAGGAAGTCCTAAGAGTTTTCGTATATCATTCTATGTGTTTGTCTATCTAAACAGGTCGACCTTCTGTACACTGATGGTATATCGCCAAAAAAGCCTGTGTTGTAATGCAAACAAACACACGAACACGGTAAAAATACGAAATTCTCTTCTAAACTGTGTTGACGATCCGCCTGTCTTTCGATCCATCTCGTAGAACTACCACGCTATTGGAATTGGCTCTTCCAAATCAATATATTGAACTATACGCGTAGCGTAGTAAACCTTTAAGCACTGACGAACGTCGTGCGCGTACGCTAAATTATTCCCCGCAATTGTCGATCAGTCTGCTTTTAGAAAAGTAAAATTACAGGACTCACCTCGAGTTTCAAATTTAATTGTTTTTGTTTTTTTTTGGTTTTTTTCTTCTACTTCTAGACAGACCAGGCGTTTCAATAAATGTGAGATTTCGTAAAAAATAAATAAAAGTCAAAAAAAAGATATTCAAATATTAAAATTTATATATAATTTTATTTAAATACAAATAAAATTTGTCACTGAGTTGGTTAGTATTTTAGATTCAGCGCGTCTACTCCAGAGTTTCATAGAAACTGAGAAATTAAAAAATTAAAATTTTTAGACAGACTGGGTTGTATATTAATATTTTTTTGTTTTATTATCTCAATTAGATTCCTTGATAGTTTCGGCCAGCATGGCCATCATCAGGAGAAAAAAATTTCTGCTTGTTAGTAGCAGTGAACTACAGGAATGAATGACTTTCTGAAGAAAATTAACTATATCCGTAGTTTTCATTTGTTTCTTATCGTTAATTTTGGCCAGTCCTTGTGTTGGTCAAACGGCCTCTTTTAAATTGTTTTTTTGTTTTTTTTAAATAGAGGATGGATCGATTCATACTGCTCTGAATTCCCTTGGTCATTTTGACAGTTTTATTGGTTCCTGAGAAGGGGATATGTCTGTGTATGTCATCATTTAATAGATAGATAGATAGATAGATAGATAGATAGATAGATAGATAGATAGATAGATAGATAGATAGATAGATAAACCTAGTGAGCCAGACAGACCTACCCAGGTTTTACCTAAACGGGTCGTCAGGGAGCCAGCTTTCCCTGACGATCCGTTTAGTTGAAACTTGGGTAGGTTTGTCTGGCTCACTAGGTTTATCTAGGTCTGCTCTACGGTTGTATTGAGCTCTTTTGTTAGTTGTTTACTCGTATCGGGGTTTTTTCTTTGGGCTTCAAACCTGTATCTGTGCGATTTTTTCATGTTTGTGGCTCTTTCTTTTTTTAAAACCTTTTTTTTCCCTCGAGATTGATTTGATTATTGGCAAATCAAAAATTCGAATGTTTTTCGAAACGAGTTTAGTTATCTATATTTGTATATATATATATATATATATATATATATATATAGTACAACTCCCCAAATCCGAATATAGCATAATCTAGGCTTTCGCGAATAGGACTTCCTTCAATTTGGACTCATAGTGAATAATACTCATAGTGAAGACAGTATTCAAAACAGTATTCATGATACTCACAGTAGTAGTGAGTCTATATTAGACGATCAATGTGATGGTGAAACAATATCCTGTTAAAAACCAGAGAAGTCTATTGAAACATTACTCAAATTCATTGGAGTTTAACACGCGCATTACAAAATGAAATTATTAAAAAGAAACTGCACAATATTAAAGTGAAAGAATATCTTGCACCAAAAGTGCCATAGAAACAACTTTCATGAACGCAAATGAAAACGCAGCGAAATTCAGGATGATCTGACAATGAACGAATGATAAATTTATAACTTTTATAAATTTTTAAACATTTCATAAAGTCTCTTAGTTTTTCACAAATTACGCTCTTTGTTTAGCACAGATTTTTCCATTACTGTTAGTGTTGGTTGTCAGTTATTTTTTTTTTACGTTTATGCATTCAATCTAAAATAAATAAAATGAATCAACGTTCCAAACTAACTTTTGTATCCTAAACTCTAAAAGTTAAGCTTAATTTTAAGCTTGCCACAGCAGACTTTTATTCCCCGAATCCGAATAGTATCCTCAGTACCGTACACCACGTATGTTCGGTTTAGAGGAGTTGTTCTGTACATACTCATTATCGATTTAATAGGCCGATTAATGAAATTTGTGGAATAAAAAGACAGAATAACAATTAGCAGTACTTATTATATCTTAGACCTTTTGACTAAATTGAAGCACGAAGAGAACGATTTTAAACAAGGAATTTTTATTAATAATAATAATAATATATGGATAAAGTCTCCGTCTTCATATTATCCTTATAATGCTCTGTAGTTTATCTCTCCCTGTATATATATTTCCCTCGGAATTATCCCTTCCACTCACAAACTGGTAAAACTTATATAATTATATATAATGATAAAAAAGTGTAAAAGTTTTTGTGTTGATGTGTTTCGTCTTTTCGTCGGGCTAAAAAAAGCGCCCCCCCCCCAAAAAAAAAGGAACGTCTAAAATTTAATTTTTTTTTTTTTTTACTTTAGTGACTGATGAAATCCTAAATGACAAAACGGGTCACACGAAAACATTTTCCACTTTATCATAGATTTCCCTAAAATTGTTCTTGATATAAAAATGTATATATCGTTTTCCCATATGGCGCAATTACTGTTTAGTTTACCGGTTACCCTTAAGAAACTGGTAGTGATTTATGGCACAAAAACAGTTGAATTAAATTTCCTGAACACCAATGCCGATATCATGTTTGAATAAAAAGAAAATATAAAAAAAAAACTAGCCCTTATGCCACCATAGAAAGTTTAATTCCAATCTTTCGTTAAAAAAAAAAAAAAAACATTAAACGGACGATAAATTCAAATTGCTACTACTACTTTCCTAAGCGTACCCGGTAAACGGTAGTCGAACCAAATGAAAAATACGATCGGAATTTTTATCGTTTCAATTAGTTGGCTATAAATTTCGAACCACATGTAATTATCAACCAAACTAAACATCTTAGGTTGAATAATATTTATTTGTTGGCATTCTCTCGATCAATGCATACGAATTTAGTGAATGAATTTTCTCCGATAGATCGATAGACATGGGAAAAAAATCTATTTTTATCTAAAGTCTGTATATCAATCCATCTACCTATCAATCCATCAACTCATGTATCAATCCATCAATCCATATATAATTCTATCTATCTACCAATCCATCAACCCATCTACCATTCCATATATATATATATATATATATATATAAGCCCGTTTATCTATCTGTCTATCTAAGCCTGTTTATCTCTCTCTCTCTCTCTCTCTCTCTCTAAGCTTGTTTATCTCTCTCTATCTGTCTATCTAAGCTTGTTTATCTCTCTCTATCTAAGCCTGTTTCTCTCTCTCTATCTGTCTATCTAAGCTTGTTTATCTCTCTCTATCTGTCTATCTAAGCCTGTTTTCTCTCTATATATATGTCTATCTAAGCCTGTTTCTCCCTCTCTTTCTCCATCTATCTATCTATCTATCTATCTATCTATCTATCTATCTATCTATCTATCTATCTATCCGTCCGTTTATCTCACAAAGGGCTACATACGACTCTCCTATACCGTCTTATTATTCACCCATCTATTCATTCTAAGTGTATAATTCTTTCTTTACGTGTGTCTCGTATTATTTGAAATATTATTACTTGCCTATCCTGATACATTTTTACTCCATGCACTTCTTAAGTTTTTAAAACTTTCCAAACGCCAACTTATTTTTAATATCTATCGTTTTTTCTTTTCTTTTCCTACCCAATCACGATATCATAACACATTTACACAGTGTATGAACACGTAAATCCCTGTTTATCTATCGTAGAGATGCTTATACAAACTCGCGACCCATTCACCTCCGGAATCGAGTTATCTATTTGTAATGTCTATCACTATCCTCAGACTAAACTAGCACGTTTTCTAAACTACCTTCTACTTTGTTGTTTTTAGCGTCACATTCTGGAGGAAATATTCGGCTTTTCTGGGGTAAATCCACCGGTTTTTATGAAGTCGATAAGGTCTCTGAGAGAGGATAAAAACGGATACAAAAAACTAAAACACATAGGCTGAAGAAACGTCTTGAAAATAGCTAGATTATAAGAGAATGTCACAGGACTATTGGCTAAAAGAGAGAAAAAGTCACAGGCCCATTGGCAAAAGAGAGAAAAAGTCACAGGCCCATTGGCAAAAGAGAGAAAAGGTTACAGGACTATTGGCTAAAAGAATAGTCACAGGACTACTGGCAAAAGAGAGAAAATGTTACAGGTCTATTGGCAAAAAAGAGAAAAAGTCACAAGTTTCATGACAAAGGAAAATATCGAGATTCAACTTATAAATGCGCTTTTGACATTTTTAAAGTAAATTAAATTAAAAACGAACGCAAGCATTTTGGATTTCTATCTGAATTTTTGGGATGAAGAGTTATCAGTATTTATATGCAATGTCGGATTTACCTAGTGCTTCAAAACCTATGGGGTCTCCAAGGCGTATAATATTTTTGACACTATCATAGACCTTTCTTACACATGCTGTCGTAACGTATTGTAGACTCTAAACGTTTCCAGTCGGATCCATTATATTCATATAACGTGCTAATACCCTGTTCCCAGCTATGGCTAAATAGCAGGGCAGACGGTTCTATAGCCTTGGGTGGAAATCGGTCTAGAAGGAGGAAAAACCCTGAATTCAAAACTGACCTGGAGAGGGTTGGGCTCTGTCAGGCTATCTTGACCAAGAAACACCACTTCTACTGCGGCTACAGTAGTGCGTGGTGCCCCTATGACCCTTATGGGTCACGTGATAAAAAAAATTAAAACACTCGTCATCATCAAGTCGTTTACTCAAATCATTTAATTAAAAATTCCTCTACTCGTGAGAATGGCGGATTTGGAAGGGCCTCACAAGTGGCATAGCCCAGGATCGATCTCTCTTCATCTAAATCCGGCCCTGTTTGCATGTGGACTGTTTTCTCATCTTTGTTGGTGTTATCACAACGTTTCGGTCGTTGTTCTCACCTAGTGTATATCGATCTGTCTAACCTACAGGAAATTTCAAACTGTACCCTTTATTTAATCTACGGTGGATTGTTTTCGTTCCAATGTTTAGTGATATCTAGGGGCAGTGAAATTGGGGACCTTGGGCAGTGCTTTGTGACAGTCACTGTCATATCAGCATTTGCTTTTTTTTTCTACCTACATTTACAAATTAATCTAAGCACAAATGATTATTAGGGGATGAAAAATGTTCGTAAATTTTGGCGTCATCCTGTGGTCTTTTTTTTTTTTTCGTCCAAATCCGTGAATTTTGTTTTCACTCATGCTAAGTCTCGAAAGAAACACTTTATAAAATCCATTATTTTTATCCATAAGGTTGAATGTGTTAAAATTATCCTACTTTTTAACAAGAAAAATCTCAAGTTGATATTTAAAAAATTGCCACAAAACATTGCTGCTTTAAGATGGAATGATCTATTATGACGTCTTTAATTTATATTAAGATACATGTCAGGTATATTTTAGTAGGATCCTTGTGAATATGAAGTATTCTGGTATATGTTAGACTGAATGATTATGCACGAGTTCTTGTAGTGACGGACTAAATTGTAATGAACGAATCGGTTGTGTATCAGATTAGCTTAGGTGTAGGATAGTCAGTGTTGACTAGCCTCATCCAATTACACCATCGACCAAAATTGTAATTATCTTACAATAAATATTCATTGTATTTATTTTCAGTTTTTCTAGTTGAATTGTTCACCTATATTGCATATGATCCATTATTGTACATAATTAGGTTACAATACAATTTGTATATTAGATGAATACTGCCTTATGAAAATTGTAATATAGTAGAGGGTTTATATATTCGATCGGGGCCTACGACACCGGTACCTATGGGTCTGTCTTTTAAAGGTCTTTTCTTCTCAGTGTCTACTTTTCTCAATTTTTTTTTATCCGTTTTACTCTTGAATTTTTATTTACTATTTTTTTTCCTTTCTAGATTTCATGTTGGTTTTTCTTTTTGCAAATACTTTGGTCTGTTACATATATATACCGGTTCCCCTACGATCAGCGAAGTTAAGAAACGTCGAATCTAGTCAGTACCTAGATGGGGACCGATCGGGAATACATGTGTACGGGTGGTGTGATGGATAAGGGCTCGGTATGAGAAGTCGGAAAGCCGAGTTCGAATTCCCACTCGGGTTCGTTATTCACTTATGCGCAAATACCCCTGGGAAAGGCATGAATCCACTTTTTCCCACTCCGGGACCTGTATCAGTAAAAAAAAAAAATAATAATCTCCAGAAAAATTATTAAAATCTAAGAATATTTTCTGGCTTTAAATAACCCGCAAAAGGTTGATAATCTGTAAAAACCAAATTAATCAATCAGTTTAGAACATTTTCCGATTGTTTCATTAGGTTTCAGAAATGTCTACCTTCTGTTTCTTTTCTTGTTTTATTTTTGTATCATTGACATTTTTGTTCTTTTTTTTTTTTTTTTTTCATTAAAACTTTCTCGAAGTTTACGTTCTCTGTCTATGGTATTCTCAGCATCCTTCTGTAGATCGTCATCTCTGTTACAATCTCTTCGTCTGTGGGGAAAGCGTTCACTGCTGTATAGGAGGACTGATATTTACACATCCGTTCAGATCGCTTTTTTTGTTTCTAACACTATTTTTTTCTCTTCTGTTTCTAATTATTTTATTAATATTTAATTAAATGTGACTGTTTTCCCCACTCACGCTATAACTTTATTACTTTCCTTCGCAGTATTTACTAATAAATAGCTGAACCGCAATGAACAATAGAAAATGGTTTATTACCGAACTTCGATCAATCATGCTGTTGGTTTTTCTAGCTCGATAAATAAATAAAGAAACTGATTCTGTTTCTTTTTTAGTACCTACGCCAAAGTAGCGCATCTTTCTGTTGTAAATCACCTGTCAAGTACCTTTTAGCCGAATGATTCAACTTTGATATCGCATTGAAACACCGGTTCTCGTATTATCACCGAAGTACTAACCAACGTCGAGCCTTTTCAGTCCCTAGATGGATAAATAGATACTAGGTGTATGTGATGCTGGTGCAATTTACAACGGCCCGGAATTAAAAATCGGAGAGCCGAGTTCGAATTCCAGTCAGGTTCGTAATATTCATTTACGCGCAGATACTTTTTGGCAAAGATACGGATCCAACTCGTCCACTTCCAGCTATGGGTTAATAATCAGTAGAATTATTATTATCTAATTAAAAAAAATTTCTTAAAACCTAAAAATAATTTCTGGCTTTAAATAACCTGCAAAGTGTTGATAAACCGTAAAAATGTTATAATGCTAATATTTATTTTCTCGTACGAGTTAAGCAACGTCGACTACAATTGCTGTATGTACGCAATAAATCTCGAGTTAAGCAGCATCGAGCTTTTCAGTACCTAGATGGGTGACTTCTTGGGAATACGAGGTGATGTAAAGCTTGTATGTACTGCTGGAGCAATTTACAACGGCTCGAAATTGAAAATCGGAGAGCCGAATTCTAGTTCCAATCGGGTTCGATGTATTCACTTACACGCAATTAGCCTTCATTTACTTCCAGCTATGGGTTAATAAGTAAATTATTATCTGCAAACAAAATCTTAAAATTTAAAAATAATTTCTGGCTTTAAATAACCTGCAAAGAGTTGATAAACCATAAAAAGTAAATAATGTTATTTATAAGTTTGAAAGTGCGGAAAGATCATTGATATTTATGATTTTTTTTTTTAATTTACTGAATTTTTTTTAACCATTTTGTAAAATTTTTCTTAATTTAATTTTTTTTGCATGAGAATTTTTTTTAGTTAGCACGTATATACAATATTTTAAGGTCAATAATTATTTATCGTAAACGAACAGTAAATGATAACATATTTTTATTAACTTATATAAATTTTTGTTTAATTATCCATCTGTTCTTTATTTTAAAAACATTTTTTCTAAGCTATCACCAAAAAAGTCTATTTTCGCAAGTCCAATAGCTCTGTAAAATTCAGTGATCGATTTTAGATCATATCGATATTATTGACCACTTGACCACCCTCGTCACCATTCTAAATCGATAAAAATCAATATTTTTCTATACCGAAAACTAAGTGTCGCAGTGTGAAAAAGGTTTAAAAGAATGTCCAAAAATCACTTAAAAATATCCCAATTTTTTTACGAATGGACCTGTCTATTTAAGTTCTCACCCTATCTGCAAACAAGTAAAGGGCTTTTGATTGGATCATAGACAGCGTATTTTTTTGTACAGTGTAACCCGGATATGAGAGAAACCCGGATATAAGAGAGATTTTCTCTGGTCCCAAATAAGAGCCATACTTACCTAAACAAAATAGACCAAACCCGGATATGAGAGACTTCTTCTCCGGTCCTGACAACTCTTTTATATCGGGGTTACACTGTATATTCCTTGTCGGCTGTCTTTGAGGACATTGATTTAAATATGAATTCAGTGCGTTAAAGTTGCTTGTGGCTAACTTTTGATAATATTTTAATAATATTTTCCGTGCCCTTTCCCATTTTAGACTAACTTCTGACGAAAATTACCCCTTCAATGATTTGAAATCATCGCAATGCACGCAATTTTCAAATCAAAGGCCGATAGAAAAAAAAACTTCTCAAAACAAAATTTTAGAGTTATCTTTTTTAAACAATGTCAGAACTTTTTCATAAATGCAAAGGGGAAATATTTTATGTGTAGCATATTTTTTTTTTTTTTTTTTATTGTGCTTTTAAATTATAGTGTAACCCGGATATAAGAGAGATTTTCTCTGATCCCAAATTAGAGCCATACTTACCTAAACAAAATAGACCAAACCCGGATATAAGAGAATTCGTCTCCGGTCCCGACAACTCTCTTATATCCGGGTTACACTGTATATGTAAATTCATAATAAAAATATATTTTTTTAATTATTCCTTGAGGAACATAGGACTGAAAGATATCTTTGCGATTTCTATAACAAGCCAGTATTTTTTTTTTTTTTATTATTTTTATTTTTATTATCATCATCATCATCATTAGATTGTTAGCCTACTACACAACACTGGATGATCGGTTTTGAATTCAGAGTTGTCCTTCTCCTAGACCAGTTGCCACCCAGTCTGTCCTGCTATTTACCCATAGCTGGGGTATTAGCATGTATGCGAATGCAATAGATTTGACTGGAATTCGAACTCAGCTCTCCGATACCTCAATCCGAGGGCTATCCATAACTCCACCGTACCTCCCCATGTATAACATAGCTAAGCTAATAAATATTCAATAATGTTTTTTGCCGGAATTTCCGAAATTTTTATTGAATATTTACGTGTAAGCTAATAGGGAAATTAAAAAACATTTTTTTAATTTAAAAAAAAAAAAAAAAACTTGAAAAAGTTATTTAGTCTTGCTGGATAAATTCCTTTTTTTTTCTTTTCACTGTCAGTTAGTTCCATCAATGTTACCTTGATTATCAAAGTTACCAAACTTGACGACATCAGTCCACCTACCTTATCCCATCATCATATATAATCTTACGTAAAAATATTTCGTTTCTGCCTCAATAGTTAAACAGAAAAGAGAGCTCGTGAGAGATTACGGGCAAACTAATTTCATAAAGAATTATACATTAAACAACGCAACACGTGTTGAGAAGTCGGCAAATCATTCAATTTAAGTCACTCAACTACAGCGCCAGCGTTAATAGCAAACCAGTATAATGTTGGTAAACGCAGTCAACCGAGACGATGGCCAGCCTAGAATGACTAAGAAACAAACACACGAGATTGCGTGCAGAAGTTTATAAGTCAGATAAAATGATAATGGCGGGATATTCCTTTCTGAACACACACGTCTGCTAGGGCAGTTAGGCAATACCTGTTGCCTATATATATATATATATATATATATATATATATATATATATATATATATATATATATATCTCCAAGTATAGTATTGGTGTATACGGAATAAATTCCAATAACCAACAAATACTATTCTTAAAAGAGTGCTCAATACAGAATAGAGCAAATATAATCAATTATTCAAAAATTATACATAAAAATCTATAAAATCACTATTAAAATAGCCATTTTGTTTCAACACTTCTGGTATCTTCTCAAGAAACAAAATCGCTATTTTTATAGTGATTTTATAGATTTTTATGTTATAATTTTCGAATAATTGATTATATATATATATATATATATATATAAGGATATTACACTGAAAACATGTCAAAATCACTTCACGATTGCAGTGGTGTTTCGATTCGTATCAAATGCATATCATATCGTACCTCTGTGTGTGTGTGTGTGTGTGTGTGTGTGTGTGTGTGTGTGTGTGTGTGTGTATAATTTCTCTGTATGTATGCGCAGTACTTATTGAAAAGCGCTCAATATCAATGATAGAGCTAACATATTTGGTTGGATTGATGGGAGTTTGTTAAAAACTCATATACATACGACTGAATATATATATATATATATATATATATATATATATATATATATATATATAGTGTACAGTTTCTATTTGGGCAGCAATCCCTCTTTTATACAGGTTTCATTAAAGTAAAGAAAAACTATTGACAAGGTACAGCGATTGAGCTTATAATCAATTTTTCTTGTGTTCCTTCAAGTGTTTTCTTTTCTGAGCATAAAGTCAGTAAAAACTGTTAAGTTTCGGTTAATCATTATCAAGGATTTTTTTTAAAAATTTTAACTGAAATAGCCTCGTCTATATGTAAGAAGAAAAATGGCTAAAAATAATGCAAGTATTAATAATAAAAAAACAAAAAACAATTATCAAACACCACAATCTGCTGACAGTATTTGGAAAATAAAAAATAATCCTATCGATATATATATAAAAAAAACATTCTTGATAATGGGTAACAGAATAGCCGAAAGCGCTCACCTATATAGAACATTTAGACAGTTTTTAAGACTTTGTCCAGAAAAGGAAACACTCATATGAACACAAGAAAAATTGAATAAAAAGCTTATTCACAGTTCTTTGTCACATGTCTTTAATGAAACACACACACACACACACACATACACATACACATATATATATATATATATATATATATATATATATATATATATATATATAGCTTTTTAAATGTCGTTTTGACGTTTTAAGTGTGTTTGCTGGATGACTAATAGTATCCGAAATAAAAGTGAAGATAAAGAGATAAAGAGTAAAAGATTTTAAACGACGCGCTTAGTCAACGTGACGGATGTAGGGTTCGGCGTCTTCAGTTTGGAATGAAATTCGTCCTTTCTGGACTCTGGCCGTCGGATCATATATATATAAGATAATTTAAATTATTGCTCATCTTATCCTCAAAAAATCCCAATGGCTTTTTTCCTTTCGTTTTATACTTCATTCCAACCTGAAGAACCTGAATCTAACACATGTCACATCGTCAAAACTCGTCGTTTAAACGTTTTGTCCCATTATATATATTATATATATATATATATATATATATATATATATATATATATATATATATATATATATATATATATATATATATATATATACACACATACATACGGAGAGCGCAATTTTTTTCTTTAATAAGATTTCCCAGACAATTAATTAATTCAAGCCGGTAAACGAAAATAAATAAATATACTGTTTAATAAATAGACGGCGCGTCTACTCAGATGCGAGTATCTTCAAAAAATATCGCTCAAAGTGGCTGATAAACATACATACATACATACATACATACATACATATATATATATATATATATATATATATATATATATATATACATATATATATATATATATATATTAGGTTGGTGCAAAAATAATGACGTATTATTTGTCGTTTTTTTGACGTATTTTTTAACTTCAAAAAACGACATTATTACGTCATTATTTTTGCACCAACTTAATTTTATTTATTATGCAGTGTTACGTTAGAACATGCATACACCCACTAATATGTATATACATATATGCACATATGTATATACATATATGCACATATATATGTATATACATATATGCACATATGTATGTATGCATATACATGTATGTATACATATGTACGTGTAAATAATGTACATATATGTATATGTAATATATATATATATATATATATATATATATATATATATATATATATATATATATATATATATATATTGCAAACAATAATGGTTAAAATTAAGAAATACTAATATTTATGAAGAAGATTAACAATTCAAGTTAAATATTGATTGACATTAGATGCAAGTTTATAAATATTCAAACTGACGACGAAGTCAAAAATTCAATACCCTATCTCTCTCTTTCTCTCTCTCTCCATATATATATATATATATATATATATGTAGTATGTGTGTGTTCGTGTACTGCTCAAATGCACATGTGCTGGAATTGTAAGTAATATTTTAGTTTATGGAGAAGTGTTAAAAATTCTGCTGTCAGACTAAAAAGAGATTTAAAGAAATTCTGCACTTTGGTCAGATTCTGAGCGGAGAACTTTTCAGCATTCACATAACAGCAACTGCATGCAAATCTACTTATCTCTTAGTTTGTTTTTTGCATTTTTTTTTTTTTTTTTTTTTTGTTACCTACTTGTTGTTCCTTTCTCATCATAACTTAGTTTGTTACAAGGCCGCAGCTAGCGAAGGTGTGAATATCGAAATCGCCATTACTGACCATAGGATGACAACGACGACGACGAAAACAAACGCCCACTTTACACTCACAGGTTTATTCACACGTATCATAATATTTTTAAATTTCCCCCAATTCTTCTTTTATGGGGGAAGGGGGCGGATTTTATTGAACGTCACCGAATTCTATTCATAAATCGATCTTTCGAAAGTTTTACAGATCGATTACAATACACGCGTACACACGCACACACACATAACAATTTTATTTTATGGATTTATTCGGAGACTCTCAAGGTTGACTAGGCGAGTAACAATTATGTAGTTCTTCAAATATTTTAGAGACGGTTTTTCATTTTTTTATGCCATGTCCTTTCAAGATGTAGGCGGTTATTACTCACCACAGCTTCCTTTACTTGATTATATGTGAATTGCCATGTATTCTTGGGAAAAATATATAATTGTTGCTACGCATTGCTTTCTCCGTAATTCAGAGTTTTGTTTTCCCCCTTCTGGTTGGCACCGAAAGCGAGAGAGACCATTCTAGTCTGCTGTTTATTTAACCCATACCACCAAATAGATGAATCCACGTTTTTCCCAAGGACATTTGTGCGAAAGTGATCGCAACAGACGAGCCTTTTATTTGAACTCGGCTCGCCGATTCCACCTTCGATGCAGATATCCGTTACACACATCCTTCGTTTATAATCCTATTCTTTTCTATCCAGTTACGAATCACCTCACTCTCTCATATATATATATATATATATATATATATATATATATATATATATATATATATATATTATATATATATATATATATATATATATATATATATATTTTCTCTCTCGCTCGAACTCTCTCCGTCTCTTTCTTTTTTCTCACTCTCTCCATCAATTTCTCTCGAACTCTATCTCCATCTTTCACTCGCCGTCTCTTTTTTCTCTCTCTCGCTTCATTTTTATTTCTCTCTCTTTCCATCTCTTTTATTTCTCTCGCTCCATCCCTTTTCTCTCTCTCTCTCTCTTCAGATATCTTTTCTCTTTTCTCTCTCTCCCATCTCACTTTTCCTCTCTCTTTTTTCTCTCTCTCTCCATCGCTCTTTTCCTTTCTCTCAATCCCTATTTTCTTTCTCTCTCTCAATCCCTATTTTCTCTCTCTCTCTTCCTTTCACTCGATGAATATAATAAGGATGAAGGGAATAAATGGATCGGTTCCACGAACCGTCGCAGACCCCTTTAAGCCCATCACTGCTACTATTGCCTGGACTGGTATGGCATGGAGACAGTGCCTTCTCGAAGTGCCCAGTTGTACATAACCCCCCCCCCAACCCCAGCTCGCTTTGTTCGTCAGCCATCGCGTCATATTAACAGTTTTTGTCAAGATAATAACAGAGCGTGGGAAGAAGCAGATACAGGACACAAGGTTCCTCAGCCAGAGTTCGAACCTGCTTTTTCCATCTGATAAACTATTATATGCCATCCCGAAAGAACGCACACGCACTTACACACACAGACACAGACACACACACACACACACACACACACACACGGGCGGCTTGAGAACGCATCTCCATGTACAACAGGCACCCCTTTTACAACGGTTTTCTTAACGGATATTCGTCAACTGAAAGGCGGCTTTTTGTCGCTTTAGGAATTTGAAGTATTAGGTTGGTGCAAAAATAATGACACAATAATGTCGTTTTTTGACGTATGTTTTAACGTCAAAAAACGACATTATTACGTCATTATTTTTGCACCAACCTAATATATATATATATATATATATATATATATATATATATATTGCCGGTGTAAGGGTTTCGTGGGCCCCCACGGAATCTATGATATGGGGACCCCCACTGCATCTCAATTTTCATTAGGTAGAATGCATACAAAATACAAATATTATTGTCACCTAATTATGTATAATAATAAGGGAACAATTTAACTAGAAAAATTGAAAATAAATACAATGTATCTAAATGGAGGCGGCTGAGTTAAGGATCGCCTTAAATACATGTTCCTTAAAGTTCATTCCATTTTGAATAAATCAATGTTTTGCGATAATATTTAACGTCAATTTGAGATTTTTCTTGTTCAAAAGTTGTATAATTTTAACACACTCAACATTATGGATTAAAAAGATATAGTGAATTTTTTTCCAGACTTAGCATAAGCGTAATAAATTCACGGATTGAGACAAAAAAAAAAAAAAAAGAAAAAAGACCCCAGAATGACGTATCCGGCAAAATTTTTCATCCTTTAAAATAGTCATTTGTTTCATTTGTAACGTACAGAAATGTAGGTAGGAAAAAAAGCAAATGTAGATAAAACAGCGTTGGTCACAAAGCACTGCCCGGGGACCCCAATCGGGCTTGACGCCTGGTCGGAGGGGTCGTGGGTATCGCACATTCAGTGCTTGGTGTATAGTAACGTTGCTAAAGTTCATAATAATAAATAGAGATTTTGTTCCTCACAAGTTTCAATCAGCACTTCATGCATGAAACTCGGAAGGTGAGAAAGAAAATGTATGTTTATTTTTCATGTATATAAATGTGTGTGTATGATATATATTTCTAAAAATTTATGGATTTTACTTTTTTTTTTTTTTAATCCGGTTTTTTTTTATTACTGCAAACATTATTTTAGTAGATACCCGTATTTAAGTAGACGCTCTGTTTTATTTAAACGGTATATTATGAATAATCAAGAGTGGCCTCTCCTTGTTCTGTTACTCTCCTCTTAAAGAGAGCTATTTCTGTTTACTCGGACTATAAAAGGACACTATACGCAAACCTTGCGTTCTCAGTTGAATAAAGCTTTCTCAAAGTCTACACCTGCGTAATTTTGTTATTCATTACACGGTACTTCTTTTGTCCTGCATACTCGAGAAAACTTTTTAAATCTACCGGGGGGGGGAGTCATTTTCTTTAACGATAAACGAACCCAACAACTTTTTTTTTTTTTTTTTTATTTGGTAAGCAAGTCTTACTAATTTATATCTAAATTTTCCAATTGATGATTTTATCATTATTTGCAGTTCAACTTGACTAATATCCTCATCTTTGTTATGTTTCAGCCGTTGTGACCTCCGACCTTTTCAGGTGTCTGTTGATCTGGTGTTAACCCGAGACATTTTACAGTCTACCCTAGTAAAATGGAATAAAGGTTTGAAATAACTTGAAGGGTTTATCTGAATCGACAGACGCCTGAAGAATGCCGGGAAGTATAACCACCAAAAAGTAAATTAATGGCATATAAACCCCACTCCCTTTTCTATCTACTACCCCCGCCCCCGCAAAAAAAGAATTCTATAAATTTATAAAAAGTTCAAAAATAAAAAAAAGAAATTTGTTTTGAAAATTCCAGCAATATCCACCATCCAAAAATGTCTTTATATTAAGAAATATATGTATCCTCATCTTTATGTTTGTCATATTCCGTTGGAGCAAAAATAATGACGTAATAATGTCGTTTTTTGACGTTAAAAAATACGTCAAAAAACATTATTACGTCATTATTTTTGCACCAACCTAATATTTATATATTCAATTCAGCTGTTACTGAAGTGGGGGGGGGCTACCATTATGCCATCAAATATGGCATTTCTTGAGATGTTTCTGTTAGTGAACTAATTTTTCTTTCATTTGATTTTCATTGCCGTTTTCTTTTGTTCTTATCGCAACACTTAGGCCGTGTTTAAAATCTGCGATCATTAAGTTAGTAGCCTAATTAGCATATACAAACTAGTAGCCTCCGACAAGAATACGATGCATGATGGGATATCAAATCTATTCAAAGGAAACTAATTTCATTCCGAGCCTATCTACTTATTCAATTCTCGTCATAGAATATAAAACGATTTGAGAAAAACAAAAATGAACAATATATATATATATATATATATATATATATATATATATATATATATATATATATATAGTTAAAAAAAATTAATAATGATAAAAAAATATTTCGTGTAAGTCACTCAGATGACTTTGGAACTAAGTTCTTGACACCACATCTTATCCTCTATCTTCATAAGAGCCAGATCAGGACTAAAATGGACTACTGTTGCCATAGTTGGGCGGGAACTGCCTAGACCACACTTTCCAGTCTTGATAAAGTTCAAAATTATATCAGAGTCCTTTTTGGAGAAAAATTATTTTATACCCTCCAACCGCTTTCTCTCTCTCTCTCACGCACACACACGCACACACACGGGATGTGGCGTGTCTCTCCTTGCTCTATCGCTACTAACATTGAAAGTGCTCAGACGAACTATATACCTTGGTTCCGCCAGGTCAAACCTTTACGGAAAGGACCCACTATGCCACCCACATTCCCTCTGTATCCCATGGCAAGTAGTAAGTCCCACTCAAACAGCTTCTTCTCACAAACCACTACTCTGTGAAGCCGACTCCCAAGAGATTGTTTCCCTGATCACTACAACCTTAACCTTATCTTCGCCTCCTATCCATATAAACTACCCCTTAATGGGATCTCTACCTCGAGTGCCACCCCCGGGCCTTGTACAGGATGAAGCTTAATGTAAAAAAAAAAGAAAAGAAAAAAAAAATCACCCTTTTATGTTTTTTTCCTCTTTCGAATTTAACGATTTTATTTACTACTTCAATAAATGACTGTAAAGTGAGTGTGTCAGAATTTCAGTGATATATCTTTTTTTGATCTCAATAACATGATTTTATTGTTCTAAATTTAGATCAATATCATTCAATGTAGAAAGCATTTTATTCCCTCAGTCTGTCACCTATCACTGTTCGTTATCCATCGATCTTTCTCAGTGTGTTCATCATTTGTCTACTCTTTTCATTCGTCTATCGGTCTGTCTATCGACCTGCCTGTCAACCTGACTATTGGTCTGTCGGCCTGTCTAACTGTCTGTCTATCGGTTTATCGATCGGTCTAACGTTTCGTCTATCGGCCCGTTTAATGTTCCATCTATTGGCACTCTTACGTTACGTCTATCTGTTTATCGGCCCGTCTCACGTTCCATCGGCCTCTCTCTCTCTCTCTCTCTCTGCTTTTTTATCCGTGAATCGGCCCGTGTATCAGCTTTTCTATCCGTGAATCGGCCCGTCTATCGGCATTTCTATCCTTGAATCGTCCAGTGCATCGGCCTTTCTATCAGCGTATCGGCCTTTCTATCCGTGTTTCGGCCAGTGTATCGGCCTTTCTATCAGTGTTTCGGCCAGTGTGTCGGCCTTTCTATCCGTGAATCGGCCAGTGTGTCGGCCTTTCTATCCGTGTTTCGGCCAGTGTGTCGGCCTTTCTATCCGTGTTTCGGCCAGTGTATCGGCCTTTCTATCCGTGTTTCGGCCAGTGTGTCGGCCTTTCTATCCGTGAATCGGCCAGTGTATCGGCCTTTCTATCCGTGTTTCGGCCAGTGTATCGGCCTTTCTATCCGTGTTTCGGCCAGTGTATCGGCCTTTCTATCCGTGTTTCGGCCAGTGTGTCGGCCTTTCTATCCGTGTTTCGGCCAGTGTGTCGGCCTTTCTATCTGTGAATCGGCCAGTGTGTCGGTCTTTCTATCCGTGAATCGGCCAATGTGTCGGCCTTTCTATCCGTGTTTCGGCCAGTGTGTCGGCCTTTCTATCTGTGAATCGGCCAGTGTGTCGGCCTTTCTATCCGTGAATCGGCCAGTGTGTCGGTCTTTCTATTCGTGTTTCGGCCAAGGTGTCGGCCTTTCTATCCGTGAATCGGCCCGTCTCTCTTTGTAATTACTTTATGCATGTTACGATGAAATGCAATACATGTTTTTTTTAACTATTGGCACGTTGAAACCTTGTTACAAATTGGCATCAACTGATCTCGCTTTATTGTGTGTGTTTTTGTGTGTGTGAGAAAATGAGAGATAAAGAATGTGACAAAGCGGTAACTTCTTTCACAAATGTAATTTTGAACCAAAAATGGAGCCAAAATAACGTGAAACTCAATATCAAATAAACAGACGCTTGTAATTTTAGAATTCAAGAAAACTGTCGGCTAAGTTTGTTATATATATATATATAAGTTATCTTCTGCGAAATTTCTGTGTTGTTTCTTTCAAGTGAGTTACATTGAACTGTCACTGATATTATCTGTTTGATACGAACTCAAGCTACCCCTCCTCCCCGAAAAAAAAACTTGAGCTTTTTCCCTGTATCTGTGCGGATAAGCGATTCGTCCATCCTGACTATTATTAACTGCTTCAATGTTTTTTAATGCCTGAGGGATCGGAGAGCCGAGTTCGAATTCCAGTCGAGTTCATTACATTCACTTAGGTGCTAATACCCTTGGGAAAGGTATGAATACAACTCTTCTCCCACCTATGTGTAAAATCACAGGGCAGACTGGGTCCTTGGTTAGCGACTAGTGTGGGAGAAGAAAAATTCAACCCAGCCCGGCTATATTGACCAGGAATCACCACTGCTACTGCGGCTGAGGCTGGAGGGCACGTGCTGCCCCTTCGACCCTAATAGGTTACGGGACTCTTGATCGTCAAATGTGAAAAGCAAAATTTAAAGGTTTTATTTTTTTTTTTTTTTCCACAACTTAGTCGACCAATTGACTTTGAAGGAATAAAAAATGGTTTAAAAAAATCAGTCAGAATTTTCTTTTATGTTATGTGTTACTTCGAGATGCGGGCACTTGTGGCTCTCTACTACTTCCTGTCCTTTGTAGCTCTAAACCAATGTTAACCTTTTTTTTTTTTTTTTTTACTTCAGAGCGGACTTGTAGAATAACTAAAACTCTGGGACTGACTTTAAATTTAAATAAGGAAAAATTAATCATGAAATTTTAAAATAACAAAGAAATCTCCTGAAATAAACATTTATTTTTAAGACATTGTATATTTAAGCATGTTTGTGTGAAACATGTGTTTAGGTAACTGTTGTGTTTAGGTAACTGTTATGTTTAGGTAATTGCTGATTGTATGTGTGATAAACATACTCTCAGTTCTTTATAGAGGCATTCAATAAATGAAAATTGCAATACAATATTCAATGCTTTACTAGCTATTGAAGGATGTTATTCATTGGAAATCCCATGTGATCAATAAATATGGCGACAAAGATAAGGACAATAGTCTGAATAATGTAAATCATATACATAATACTTCATCTCAGAGATGTAGACAGATACGGTTAAGATGAGTTTTCCTTTTGTCTTTATTTTTATTGTCCTTTTATAGATCTAGTTTTACTTATATCTAAATCTGTGACACACTGTATGTTAACTAACGTTTCCACTGAGTTCAAATGCACACTGAGCAGGGATTAAACTCACTGTTAATAAATATATCACCAAATTTGTTAACCATCGCTTTAATCCACCAGGGCAGTGTTTGCCAAACTTTTTTTAATGCAAGAAGGTGGATCAAGGGATAGCTGCTCGGATTGAAGAATCAGAGAGCCGAGTTCGAATTCCAGTCGAATCTAATACCCTTGGGAAAGGTATGAATCTTCTTCTTCTCCCTCCAGCTATGAGTAAATAGCAGGAGAGACCGGGTCTACCGCAGAAAGAAATGGCAACCTACTGCAGGAAAAAAAATCTGCTTTGTTAATCATGTATCACGCATGGCACATATCTGACTGATTTCGGATTATAAAAGTGACATTGAGTACCAAAGATATTTATTACATAACTGATATACAAGATACACTTAGCGGACATAATTTGGAGGAAAGAGCCATGAAAAAGTTTGAAAATCTTCAAGGACGCATGGCCCAGTGGATAAAATCTTTGTTTGAATTCAGGGACTTGACCCAATACCTGGTGAACAAAACCTTGAAGAGTTGAGTTAAAGGAACATAACTGAGATAACGAGGCATGACACGTGGAACTAGAACAATCTATTTCGGTGGACGAAATAAAAGGGTTCAGTTTGGAATTCTAATCACCTGAAGAAGGCCGAAACGTCGTGAATATGGTAATAAAGATGAGTACAAAAGTCTGAACAATTTAAATAATTACAATGCCTCATATATACAGATATTGAGTTTTCGTATGACGCGTTTCATGAGACCTACAAATACGAATAGTTTCTTGAATTTGTAGTTCTGATGATTTGGATCGTGATTACGATTCCAATGTAATAAATTATAACCATGGAATATTAGCCTTTTATATTATATTCTTGCTCTTTCCTGGATTTTGAGCTCTGCCTGAATTCTACCCTCTTGCATTCTTGGGAACAGTTTCTCGTTGACGCCTTGGAATTCAGTTTTCCTTCTCTTAGATGAGTTGCTACCCAAGAGTCCAGTCTACCCTACTATTTAACCCTTTTCCAAAAGCATTTGTATGAAAGTGAACGCAACAGACATGCTCTGAATTTGAACTCAGTTCGCTGATTCCACTTCTACACCACCCGCACATCCTAATAGGTATATACCCAAGTAAATTATGTCTGTTTCCAAGTTAGGTTGCCTTTATTCTCGCTCTTTCTTTCTCTCGCTCCCGCTCTCTCTCTCTCTCTCTCTCTCTCTCTCTCTCTTTCTTTCTCTCCTTATCTTTCTCTTTTTTTTACTTTCTCCCGCTTTATTTCTCTATCTGTTTTTTCTCTCTATCTTTCTCTTTCTCCCCCCCTCTCTCTCAATGTACAAGTATGATAGATAAATACAAGAAATATAGATAGATACAAGATAGACAAAATAGATAAATACAAGACTAGATAGATAGATAGATAGATAGATAGATAGATAGATAGTAACAGAGTAGAAATCTGAATAGACTGGGATAGATAGATAGATAGATAGATAGATAGATAGATAGATAGATAGATAGATAGATAGTAACAGAGTAGAAATCTGAATAGACTGGGATAGATAGATAGATAGATAGATAGATAGATAGATAGATAGATAGATAGATAGATAGATAGATAGATAGATAGATAGATTTAGGTATATATCTTTTTCTCAATTGACATTTACGTTTACTTCGGAAACTTTCTGTAGACACAAAAATGATTATGGAAGCAAAAAGTCGTCTTTTTATTTCATTTATGATTTCATTTTATTCCTCACAAGTACAAAGAATCTAAAATAGGAGCGAAAAAATAGTCACTTTCGAGAAGCAGTCGTTTTTTTTTTCATATCTTCCATACATAAGAACAGCAATCATTGTGTGTGTGAGAGAGAGAGAATGAGAATAGATCTTAGCTTTCCGCGCACCAAACGTGGCACACACGCATGCCTCGTAGACAGGGAACGCACACACAGACACACGGCCAAAAAAGCTGCAACGTGTTTCCCAAGCTGAGCAATGTTCTGGGTAACGAGCAAAAATAAATAAACTGTCCTTTCGAGCGTTTCTTTCTTTTTTCCTACCTGAATCTCACAATATCTACCCCCTCTATCAGTACTGATATTTTTCTACCCCACTCTCTCTTTTTCTATTTGTGTTCATGTCTCTCTCTTTTTCTATTCGTGTTCATGTCTCTCTCTTTTTTTCTATTTGTGTTCATGTCTCTCTCTCTCTCTCTATATATATATATATGTTTATGTCTCTCTCTTTTTCTATTTGTGTTTATGTCTCTCTCTCTTTCTTTTTCTATTCGTGTTTATGTATCTCTCTCTCTTTTTCTATTCGTGTTTATGTCTCTCTCTCTCACTTTTTCTATTCGTGTTTATGTCTCTCTCTCTCTTTCTATTCGTGTTTATGTCTCTCGCTTTCTATTCGTGTTTATGTCTCTCTCTCTCTCTTTTTATTCGTGTTCATGTCTCTCTCTCTCTTTTTATTCGTGTTTATGTCTCTCTCTCTCTCTCTTTTTATTCGTATTTATGTCTCTCTTTTTCTATTCATGTTTATGTCTTTCTCTCTTTTCCTGTGTTGATTTATCTCTCTGACTATCTCTCTCTCTCTCTCTCTTTCTATCCGTTTTGATGTCTCTGTCTCACACACTTTCTCTGACTCACTGTCTCTTTTCACTACCTGTCTTTATCACTGCTTTTCTTTCTTTCTTTCTTTCTTTCTCTTCTAACTCCTTTTTCTCTCTCTTTCCCACCCCCCTTCTTTCTCTCTCTCACCCCCTTGTTTCTCTCTCTCACCCTCCTCTTTCTCTCTCTCACCCTCCTCTTTCTCTCTCTCACCCTCCTCTTTCTCTCTCTCACCCTCCTCTTTCTGTCTTTCACCCCTCTTTATCTCTCTCACTCTTCCTCTTTATCTCTCTCTCACCTCTGCTCTTTATCTCTCTCACCTCTCCTCTTTATCTCTCTCGCCTCTCCACTTTATCTCTCTGACCCTCCTCTCCTCTTTATTTCTCACCCCTCCTCTTCTTTTCTCTCACCCCTCCTCCTCTTTTCTCTCACCCCTCTTCCTCTTTTCTCTCACCCCTCTCCTTCTTTTCTCTCTCTCTCTCACTCCTCTGCTTTTCTCTCTCTCACTCCTCTTCTCTTTCTCACTCTCTCTCTCTCTTTCTCTCTCACTCCTCTTTTTTTTCTCTCTCTCACTCCTCTTTTTTTTCTCTCTCTCACTCCTCTTTTTTTTCTCTCTCTCTCACTCCTCTTTTTTCTCTCTCTCTCTCACTCCTCTTCTCTTTCTCTCTCTCACTCCTCTTCTCTTTCTCTCTCTCACTCCTCTTCTCTTTCTCTCTCTCACTCCTCTTCTCTTTCTCTCTCTCACTTCTCTTCTCTTTCCCTCTCTCTCTCTCTCTCACTCCTCTTCTCTTTCCCTCTCTCTCTCTCTCACTCCTCTTCTCTTTCCCTCTCTCTCTCTCTCTCACACTCCTCTTCTCTTTCTCTCTCTCACTCCTTCACGTTTATTTAAAGTAGTGAGAGTGAAATGGACAGATGGACTGATTTCAAAACTCCAGCTAATAGATAATTTATACCATTTCTGTCCCATAATATTTGATACATTTGCAGACACATTTTTATACGCCAAATGTAACATCTGTTATGGTACAGGGCAAGTAATTATCACTAACTGAAACATGAAGCCACCTTTGTCGTTTTACTCGAAAGATTGCAAATAAACATCACGTCATTAAGTGCCCCATTACATTGTTCAATTATTAATCACCTATCGATTATCTACACGTAATTGATTTCCGAGTCCAGCTCTTGATAAGAACTGGTCCATGTTCAGCGTTCTGATAGCCACATTTTTCTTTCACTTAACATCCTATTTGCCATCCTACAGAGAGCCCTTCCCCATGAGTATTCAAATACACTGCAATTAACCCCACCCTGTATGTCAAGGGATTCCTCTAAGCACCCGCTTAGTATAAAAGGAAAGGGCATACTCTCTCTTTCTCACTCTCTCTGTTTCTCTGTCTGTCTGTCTCTTTCTCACTCTCTCTGTTTCTCTCTTTCTCACTCTCTCTGTTTCTCTCTTTCTCACTCTTTCTGTTTCTCTCTTTCTCACTCTTTCTGTTTCTCTCTCTTTCTCACTCTCTCTCTCTTTCTCTCTCTCTCTCTCTTTCTCTCTCTTTCTTCCTTTTCTCGCCACACCCGACTGCAGGTCATGACCGCAACCCTGACACCACTTTTCTGTGAATTACCATGACTTCTTGGGGACGATAGTGGAGTAGTTTCCCGTTGTCACCAACATTCGAATTCAAACGAGTCCTCTGAAACTCTATATGATCGATATCTTTCTATTTATCTGCCGTGTCCTTTCAGGACGTAGGCGATTATGGCTCTCCACATCCCCCTATCCCTTGTAGCTCTCAATAAGTTTCCTCCCTGTACCATCTCTCCCAGATAACTTCAGATGACTGGAATTTTGGACCGAATCCTTTATCTCGCCCACCGGGGAAATAACTGAGACATCAGGAAGAGACATGACACGTGGAACTAGAACAATCTACCGCGGTGAACGAAAGAAAGGGTTCGGTTCGAAATTCCAATCACCTGAAGAAGGCCGGATCGTACAACGGCCGAAACGTTGTGAATATGGCAATAAAGATGAGGATAATAGTCCGAAAAATGTAAATATTAGGTTGGTGCAAAAATAATGACGTAATAATGTCGTTTTTTGACGTATTTTTTTAACGTCAAAAAACGACATTATTACGTCATTATTTTTGCACCAACCTAATAGTATAAGTAATAGGACTTTTTAAAGTTCGGTAGTTCATTACGAATGTACCCGTGCCAATTGTTTGTGCTCAAGGTTTTTTTTCAGGTTTCAGCATAACTTTTCGCGTTGAAAACCTCACTTCGCACCAACAGCGTGCAGAAGTGGAGCATAGGTGTAACGGTCCCGGGTATACATATCTGGAGTGCAAATCAAAGAGTGACATAAAAATTTAGTTTTTATCTAATTTGAATAAAGTATTTATTTCATGTTGTATCTGTTTTTACATATCTAAAATTTCTTCCTTTCTACAATTTCTCAGTACTAGGCCATATAGCCCCTCCTACTTGAGTCTTAGGGGTATACAATCAAGGAGTTGGCGCCGGGTAACACCAAACTTCACCAGACCTCTGCACGCAACTGTTCACACACAACTTATAATGGATGACTTTAGTTACTTGGTCATGTCTTCAACGTTTATACTCTTTCTGAGCTGAACTGGGACACTCTAATTTTAGCTTTCATTATTATTATTATTTTTTATTTTCTTTGATTTCTGGCGTTTACACATTTCTTTCCGGATCCCGCCCAGGGACCTAAGGTTAGAAATGGCATCATGACACTTTCCACTGACAAAAAAAAATATTATTATTATTATTATTATTATTATTATTATTAGTGTACCCGGCAATTGTTAGAAAGTTTTAATAGTGAGATGAAATGAAACAAAAGTTTTGAAACAATGTACTGAGATTCAATAAAACGGCAATAAAGAATTCACAACTAAAATAAAGGCCAAGAACCGTTTAATTAATCCATTCCCTTTAGATGTTATTTTGCGCAATATCTTTTCATGTTAAAAACTGTATGCGTTTAATATAACAGTAAAATGGAAATATCTCTCGGAAGAAAAAGATTAGCAACAGAATGATAAAGATGACGACGACAGAGCCTTTTTCAAAACCATGTTAAAGTAAGATGATCATTTAATAAACAAAGATATTTGAGTGCCTAATATGAACAAATAAGACAGCAATCTAAAAAAACATAAGAGTAAACGAACTGATTAATTAAACAATTCATTTTACTCTTGGACTAATTTTCTCTAAATGTATTAGGTTGGTGCAAAAATAATTTCGTTTTCTAACATATGTTACTATGTGAAAAAAGGAAATTATTTTTGCACCAACCTAATAAATAAATATTTTATTTGTATAGATTATTAAAATGACCAAGGGAAGTGATTACCCATAAATTTACTAACTTAAGTTGGTTTACCCCCTTTCCCACTACAAATGGGACAGGAAATATATAAATAAACGTTGACAATTATTATATTGTTTTTATTATTATTATTATTATTATTATTATTATTATTATTATTATTATTATTATTATTATTATTATCTAATCAATGAGACGTACTGTTCATGTCAGTGGTTTTCGCTGGAGTTTAAGTGGCTACATATTTCTTCAATATTCACAAAGATAAACAATTCACAACTAAAATAAAGGCCAAGAACCGTTTAATTAATCCATTCCTTTTATATGTTTAGACATTCAAAGGTATTTCTCATTCATTGATTTTTCTTTTTCTTTTTCTTTATTTTTTTTTTTTTTTTGCAATATCTTTTCATGTTAAAAACTGTATGTGTTTAATATAACAATGAAATAGAAACCTCTCTTCGGGATAAAAAAGATTAGCAACAGAACGACAAAGAAGTCGACGAGAAAAACTTATTTCAAGGCCAAGTTGGAACAAGACGATTACTTAATAGACAAAGGAGATAAATGCGGATAAATATTTTATTTGTATAGATTATTAAAATCGTAAAGAAATCACTCATAAATTTACTACCTTAAGTTGATTTACCTCCCTTAGCTCTACAGATGGGACAGGAAATATATAAATAAATACACATTGATGATTTTTATATAGTTTTATTATTATTATTCTCCTATCTTTTTTTCATTTTTTTTTTTTTTTTTGCACTATGTTCGTTTGCAACCACAGATCGTGCATTATATGAGATCTCAATCAAGTCGTACAACCTCAGACAAAGACCACCTTTCACTAATGTTTGCTAAGCCAAGCAACGAGGACTTCTGAAGCGATGGGAGATTAAGATTCATTCTCTTTTTCTCAGTGTAGCAATATATATTCAACCCAATTCGAAATATTTAAAAAATGAAACAGACATAGAAAGTCAAAAAAGAAAGAAAACAGGAGATTCCAGTCTCGCCTGCCATTATAGCTAGTTGGGGTGGCGAGAGATTCAACTTATACACTCTTATATTTAACCTTGAAAAGCCCAAGTAAAACACAAGATAGTCAGACTCTTATCATCATTAGTAATGGTCTGTGGGACTCGCTTACAAACCGCTACTCCACGGTTGGACTTGTTCTGTTAGATTTGGTAGGGGGAGAGATATTTCTTTTCCTGTTAAAGCTTTTGGTGATACCGGAAATTCCGACTCGGTCAAGTGTGTATGTACGCGCGAACACGCGTAGGGGATGACTTTTTTTTTTTGTATTTATATAAAGGTATTAATAACAGGAGCGCACGAAAAGTCCATATTTGATTGTCTCCCCAAGTTTCTCCATCTCTCTCTCTCTCTTCCTCTCTCTCTCTCTCTTTCTCTTTCTCTCTCTTTCTCTCTCTCTCCTTCTCTCTCTCTCTTTCTCTCTCTCTCTTTCTCTCTCTCTCTCTCTCTTTCAGTGCGTCTCTCTTTCTTCATCATTTCTTCTTTACAGTTTCTTACCTCCTCGTTTTCTTTCCTGTTGTCCACCTCCTTATCATTTTTCATCATTTCTAAATCTGAACTTACTCACTCTTTTCCTCTCTCCCATTTTCTTGCTCTATCTATCTATCTATCTATCTATCTATCTATCTATCTATCTATCTATCTATCTATCTATCTATCTCTTTCTCATTTCTAATTATTTACATCCGTCTCTATCGTCCTCTCATCTCGCCCGCTTATTTTTCATTATATCCAACTCCCTCTTCCTCCCATCTGTTTCGCTCATTCCTATTTCTAATTCTATTGCTTCCATCTCTCTCACTTCCATCTTCCTCTCTCTTTCATTCCTGTTATTTCTAACTCTCTCTCTCTCTCTCTCTCTCTCTTTCCCACCTTTATCTCTCTTTCCTTTTCCTTTCTTTCATTCCTATTATTTACAACTTTCATTTCCTTCTACGTCTCTGTCTTATTATTTCCAATTCTTCTTCTTCTTCATCTTCTTCGTCTCTTGCGCGTTATTTTTTTTCTCTCATTCCCAATTGAATGTTCAATTTTACTGCCAACCAACTTTTATTCCTACTTTGAGAACATCGAAATAAAACTTAGTATCAAAGATTTGGTAAAAGAAGCCCTCTCAAAGAGATTTTACGACTTGCTGGAGAACAGCCATTATGCAAAAGAAGGAAAGATAATAATAATAATAATAATAATAATAATAATAATAACGGCAATAATAATAATAATAATAACGGCAATAATAATAATAATAATAACGGCAAAAATAATAACAATAACAGCGCCCAAATAATGGCAATAATAACAACAATAACAACAGCAATAACAACAACAACAAAAAAAAAACAAAGGCAAAAATAATAATAATTACAATAACAGCGTTTAATTAAAAATAATAATAATAATAACAGCGCAAAATAATAATAATGACAATAATAATAACAGTAATAATAATAATAATAACAGTAAAAATAATAAAATTATTAATAATATCAAAATTAATATTAATAACAACGGTAAAATAATAACAACAATAATAATAATAATAGTAACGACAGCAATAATGGTAATAATAATAACAGCAAAAATAATAATATCAATAACAACGGCAATAATGATAATAATAATAACAACAGCAAAACAATTGGCGTTATCGTCTTGCTTGCGATGAACTAATTACAAAAAATATTATGTCTGAAGAACATAATTTCCCCGGAGGACGTCAATGTGCGACACTAATATAATAATAATAATAATAATAATAATAATAATAATAATAATAATAATAATAATAAGGCATTTTCATTTTTTAAAGATGCCAAAGCTTTTTTCAAGTACACAAATAAAGACCGACTTACGGCCACAGCACGTTGAAACATACCGGTTAAGCAACGCCGAGTCTGGTCAGTACCTAGATGGGTGACCGCTTGGGAAGATCAGGTGCTGTAATCTTAGTGTCATTCATTGTGGCTCAGAATTGTTAATCGGAGAGCCGAGTTCTGATTCCAGTTGGGTTCTTTACGCACAAAATACCCTTGGGAAAGGTAGGGATCCACTTCTCCCTCCCCACCACACATAGCTAATGGTTAATTAGTAGCACTTGTATATCTAATTAATTATTATCTTAAAATTTGTTTTTCTTGGTACCGACTTTTCTTGACACATTTTAATTATTGACGATCCTCACTTGTCCGTTGTTGCTAAGAATTGCTTTGGTTTATTTTGTTTTACGGTATATCAACCTCAATGGGTTATTTAATGCCGACAACATTTTTATTGCTGGTAATTTTTTTTTTTTTTAAACGTATTTCTGGAAATTTTTTTCAACAATGTATTGCTGTTATTTTTACTTTAAAAACCTATTTTTACACTTTCATATTGTTTTGACCCCAGTTTAGGGATTCCCTATTTGCCCATAGTTGGAATCCTAACAGGTGCTACCACCCCGGGTCAGGGTGGATCTGGGAACAAATTCATTCATTCTTTTTTCTTATAATTAATATTTGTTGTTTTTGTTTTTCATTTAAGACATTTTCAACTTAGATTGGTTGACTGATTTTGTTTAACGGCATATCACCACCTCTATGGGTCATTTAATGGTGAAATCTAAATATTTTGTATGTAATTTTATGCTTTCAACTGCAGACATTTTGGACATCATTTTATACTTTCAGAGTAAAGGTATGTTTTTTTTTATATATATATATTTTGTACATCATAAAATGTATTGTTGGTAAATTTACTACAAAAACATACTGTGGATTTTTGTCGCGCGGGGGGGGGGGTCACTATATGCCCATAGCTGGGACCCTAATAGGTGCTACCACCCCGGGTCAGGGTGAACCTGGTAACAATTGCAGTTAAGAGGTGATTCAACGCCCCCTCAAAACCACCAATCTCCCGATAGAGCTTATCGTCTTACCCAGGACGAATCAACTTAGATATAAAACAACATTTTTTTTTCTGAAAAATAACTTGTTATATTTGCTTAGATTCTGAAAGGCAACTTCCGCTATGCCTATGCGACTTCGGATTTCGGTGCCATATTTTGTTAAATTTATGTACTTGCTTGTTTTTTACGGCCGCAATACGTCCTTCATTTTCCTGTTATCTTTTAAAAACAAAATTTGTATTTTTTTTAAATTTTATTCTCCCCCCCCCCCCACAAAGGATATTCTTTTTTAAGGATTGATTTTCCTGTTGTCTTTTATTTTCTTTCCATTTTGTTCTTTATCTCGTAATCCACACTAAATCGTTTTAATCGTTTTTTTTTTTCTATTTGTTTTTTCCCAAGTTTCCTCTTTATTTATTCTTATTGTTTTCCCTTAATTTTTTTTTTTTTTTTTTTTGCTTTCCTTTGTTTTTACTCTTTCGTTTTGCCCTGCTTTTCATCTTTCTTTTACCTTTGTTTTTCTCTCTCTCTCTCGATTTCCCTTGTTTCTCTCTCTCTCTCTTTCGATTTCCCTTGTTTATCTCTCTCTCTCGATTTCCCTTGTTTATCTCTCTCTCTCGATTTCCCTTGTTTATCTCTCTCTCTCTCTCGTTATCCCTTGTTTCTCTCTCTCGTTATCCCTTGTTTCTCTCCTCTCTCGTTATTCTCTCGTTATTCTCTTGTTTCTCTCCTCTCTCGTTATCCCTTGTTTTTCCTCTTTCATTTTCCCCTGTTTTTCGTTATCCCTTGTTTATCTCTCTCTCGCTATCCCCTGTTTCTCTCTCTCCCTCTCTCGTTTTCCCCTGTTTTTTCCTCTCTCGTTTTCCCCTGTTTTTTCCTCTCTCGTTTTCCCCTGTTTTTTCCTTTCTTCTTTCATGTTTTTCCTTCTTCCTCCCTCCCTTTCTCCCCGTAATTTTATCGGATTTCCTTCTTTTGCTCTTACGGTCTCTTTGTTTAAGAATATTATCTTTTTTTGTTTCAAGGGGGATAATTGAATAACTTCAGTGAAAAACAAAACAAAACAAATGCCATGCTGCAAAGGCGAAAGTTAGATAATTGCTTAAGATTTGCTATGTTTATATGCAAAAATGCTCCGTATTGGAAATAAACTGTATGAACAGAAATCAACTCTACATGGTGGCTGTTATTTTTAGGCCTTAAATAATCAGCTATTAGTTTCGGACCGACCCACATGTGTGTTCGTAACAGTGTTAAATGTTTTTGTTTCGGTATTTGTCCGATTTTTTCCCGCTTTTTGACGTTGATTCTCTTTCAAATAATGTAGATTAATTTTTCTGCTACGAGAAAATGGTAATGGTTATTTTAATAAATCCTCTTTTACTTATTTATTTTTTTAAATTGACCGCTCATTTGTGAGAAGGAAAATATTCATACAATAGGAGGGTCAGCTAAAAAGTTGATAGGCTGACCAACATAAGTAGAGACACCGGTTGGCATGCCTAAAGACATGTATTTGTACCAGAATAGAACAGATGGGTCGACCAGTTGTTCTATTCTGGTACAAATGCATGTCTTTTTTTTTTTTTGTGTACGAACTGGTGTGTCGACTTACATTTATATCTTGGTCAGCCTATGAACTTTTCAGCCGACCCTCGTATTTGAATATTCTATTAAAAGTTCTTTTTTCCATATTTTCTTTTCTTTTTAAACTTTTTTTTCTCTTGATCGTTCTCGCACAGACTTTTCGTCCGGTCGGCCATTTCTCGCTCATAGCTTTCCCTCCATAAGTCTTTCTCTCCCTGTCTGTCTCTCTCCCCCTCTCTCTCTCCATATATATATATATATATATATATATATATATATATATATATATATATATATATATGTGTGTGTGTATCTCTCCCTCCATATATCTCTGTATCTGTCTTTCTTCTCATTTTGAATTTCTGTTACTCCTTATACCTCTCTTCGTATCTCTGTATCTCTTCATCGCTCTCTCTCTCTCTCTTTCTCTCTCTCTCTCTCTGTATAATCTTTCTCTCTCCTCATATCTCTCTCTCCTCATATCTCTCTCTCCTCATATCTCTCTCACCTCATATCTCCGTCTTAATTACCGGAATGAGAAAAACTCTTTCTCTCTCTCTCCATATTTCCCTCTTTCTCTCTCTCTCTCTCTCTCTCTCTCCATATTTCCCTCTTTCTCTCCATATTTCCTTCTTTGTCTCTCTCTCTCCATATTTCCTTCTTTGTCTCTCTCTCTCCATATTTCCCTCTTTCTCTCTTTCTCCATATTTCCCTCTTTCTCTCTCTCTCCATATCTCCCTCTTTCTCTCTCTCTCCATATCTCCCTCTTTCTCTCTCTCCATATCTCCCTCTTTCTTTCTCTCTCTCTCTCCATATCTTCCTCTTTCTTTCTCTCTCTCTCTCTCCATATCTCCCTCTTTCTCTCCATATCTCCCTCTTTCTCTCTCTCTCTCCATATCTCCCTCTTTCTCTCTCTCTCCATATCTCCTTCTTTCTCTCTCTCTCTCTCTCTCCATATATATATTTCTCTCCTGGCATCTGTCTCAATTTCCTGAATGCGAAAAACTATGTTTATTTATATTGGCAGACACCTGAAGAAGGCCGAAAAGTACAAAAGCCGAAACGTTGTGATCGTAACAATAAAGGTGACAGCATGATGTAAATAAATTGTAATATACTGGTCTGGCACACCTTTTCATATCTTATATTCTTTACAAGAGAAAAATCAGACCCCAAAACAAAGTATTACTGACATATATGGGCTGTAGCTACACAATCCTCACCATCTAGTTTTGAAAATCCTTTAAAATCGTTTACGCTGCCTTGTGAATGATGACTTATTTTTACAACTCCTTTCTCACAGAGGCAACGCTTGCAAATGTGTTGCGACTCTACTGCTATTTCCATGGCAAATGTTCTAATGAGTTCCATTCTTAAGTGCCACTAGTTCAGACCTTTAAAACCAAGACCCACCTCGCAACATCCATGAAGGTTGAATCACTCCTATTTCTAACATGTTCCTTTTGGTATTCTTTCCTAAGAACTGTTGCTTTGTGGAACAGACTCTTGCCTGGATGCTTTCCAGAACACTACAACCTTAACCTCTTCAAATCTAGACTCAATCGTTATCTTTCCTCTAGATCTCCATAATCTTCACTTCCTACTCCCTTATCTTACATTCATATCACACAGCTCATTCAGTAATCCTCTATCTTGAGTGGCCCTTGAGTCATGTATTGAGTTAACTTTAGTAATAAATGATTGTAGAACGTAAAAATGACCCTGACCTTATAATAAAAGGCAAGAAGTTGAAAAGAAAAACTAGTCAAGAATTAATAATAACAATGCTTTCGCTAAGAAATTCATATAGTTTAATAGAATCAGCTGAATTTAATATTCAAATTCCAGCTGAGAAAATTCTGACCAGGCACAACATTCCTTAACTTCAGAGATACATTAAAAGGCAGTGCTTCAATGTGATATGGCTGTAAGACATCATTATATATAATGGCGTCTTGCAATGGGGACACATGACTTTGAGGTGGGTGGTAGTTATCATTCATATATATATATATATATATATATATATATATATATATATGTATATATATATAATGTGTGGGTGTGTTTAACTATGAGTTATTAAAAGAAACATCTGTCAAGAACTAAACAATGTTTCCACAGAAAAAAAAAAAACATTGTTAGCTTCTCAATACTTTATCACTATTACTATGAGAGATGTTCTGACGAGTTACATCCCTTAGTTCTATCAGCTCAGATCTTTACTTGCTTGCCAAGGAAAGATAAATTTCAAACTAACACAGATAAAATTTTTAAAGAAATATTTTCTTTAAAAAAGAAATCATTGAAAACATAATTTCCAAACAAATAAGCAAACAATTTTTAGCAAATGTTAGAAAAGATTTTAACTTCCACTCACTCAAATAGGATGTGGCTTCAGACAATTTCTCATGTGTATCAGTCGATGTTTGATACACAAGATATAAATAGAAAACTTGATTAAAACAATCAGAGTCAACCTATAAAATTTTATCAAATAACCTATTTATCTTGCTTATGGTTGTTTTTATATAAACTTAAGTATTTCTCATTTCCAATCTATTCTGCTTAAGTCCTCACTGTCCAGCTTTGACAGAGTTCAAAAGTGATTGCACAGCCTTGTGGGTGATGAATGATTCTCCATCCTGTAACCATTATCCCACAGACAAAACACTTCTAGCTTCTCACTATTCTATCACTATTACTATGGCAGATATTCAAATGAGTTACGTCCCTTAGTTCCACCAGTTCAAACCATTAAAGTTAGAACCTGCCATTCCATGTTTTCGGTAACAAATCATCTCCATTCCCTTTATATTCTTTTGATAAGGAGTAAGTTCCACTCAGACAGCTCTTTCCCCAGAAAACAAATTCCCAAGAGGAGGCTTCCGTGACAACTACAATCTTGGTCTCTTCAAGTCCTGGGTCAACTGATATACATCCTAGACATCCTCATCTTCCATCCCCACTCTCTTAGAGCAATCTCACTCAGCAACACTCTGCTTTGAGTGGCTCTTGATTGGGTGAACTGTAATAAGAAAAAACAAATATTCCGACGAGCTCTAATCTTTAGTACCACCAGTTCAGACCTTTACAGCCAAAACCCGCCTCGCGATATCCAGGGGTGTTGAATCACCCCTATTTCCTACGCATTCCTTTGGTATTCTTCCCTAAGAACCGCTACTTTTTGGAACAGTCTCCCACCTGGATGCTTCCCAGAACACTAAAATATTAACGTCATCAAATTTGGGGCCAATCATTATCTATCCACTGTATCCTTTTAATCTCTACTTTCTACTCACGCTCATCTTACAAACGCTCATATCAATAACGCTCTACCTTGAGTGGCACCCAGGCTTCGTATTAAATCAATGCTAGAAAAAACAAAAAACAACAAAAAAAAAAACAAAAACATTTCAAATGATGTAACTTACTATAACGCATGAATGGGTGAAATTATTGTGAAAATGATTAACCTTAATCCCTTTGCATGTGACTTAATTTGCTGTACAAAAAGTTGAATTTCATCGTTGTGTTGTCATATCCTGCTATTGCAACAAAAAACAACTTTGAGCGAAATTAACAATAAGAATACTACAACTGAGAGGGATCGAAAAAGGAAAGTAGAAAGGGAAGTAATATTAATAATGCAGTGGGCTAAAAGTTATTTCGTTGTTTACGACTTATCAACCCTTTTCAGGTTATTTAAAAGCAGAAAATATTTTTATAGATTGTAAGAACTTTTATTTTAAAATAATACTTATTTAGAGATACAAGTTTTACTAATTAACCATTAGCTAGAGGGAGAAGAGGTGGATTCATGCCTTTCCCA